>JAODLK010000041.1:5819045-5899804 GCA_027563805.1 Buceros bicornis
GGAGGGGAAGTCCCCAGCCCTGGCCACCCGAGTCATATGGGGTGGTGGCTTCTGCTGACCCCAGAGCCAGTGTCAGTGGATGTGCTGGTGGCAGTGGAGGTCCCTCCTTACCCCTGACGTGGTTGAGTGCCCAGTGGCTCTGCAGGAACTTGGGTCCCTGTGGCGTGAAAATCTCATTTGAAATGCAGGCGAGGGGCAAGCCGGGAATTTGCTTTTAACATCAATATGCAGAAATGATGCACGTGAATAATTGATGGTCCTGTGAGCTGGGGCTTGTCTGTCTGTCACAGCAAAGCAGAGGTGACAAAGTGACAGGATGGGGTGGGGGGAGATTCCTGTCCCTTCTGGGGGCACCACTGGAGAGTGACCTGCACAGGGTGGGCTCTTGCTGGCATCTCGACAGAGGCCACTGGGCTACTTTTGGTGGCAGCCAGGGAGCTGGGTGCTGGGCAGGGCTTCTGCCCGCTCACCACAAGCCTGGTCTTGGGCAGGGTTGCCCCATGCTCCATCGTGAGCTGTAGGGCTGCCAGCAGCTCCTGCAGCTGCTCCCCAGCTCCTGCTGGGCTGCGGTGCCTGGGCCACTGCTCTGGACATTCTAGACAAAAAAAAATCTGTCCGCAGGATTTGCCTGACCCTAAATTAGCTCTCACTTAAGAGGAGCTTAACCCTTAGTGCCCCCTTCCTGGGTCAGCATCTCCACCCTCCCCGGGTCAGCCCAGCCATGTGCTTGTGTTCCCCTCTCTTCTCTAACATCTATTTTTATTCCCTCTCTCGGGCATCCTTTGTCTTTGCGGCAATCACGCGGGGTCAGTTCTGTTCGGAGAGGCAGAGGCTGCCGTGTTTTCTGTGGAGCGCTGGCAATTAGACCAGAATAGCTGTCTCCCTAACGATAACGTACTGTGCTCCATCGCTGCAGTGCTTACCGCAGCAGAAGTTCGGGGGCTGCGGCACTTGGGCTGGGGAGGGCTGGACTTCAGGGCGGGGGGGGCTTGAATGTGCCTGATGGCCCCAGGGCAGGCAGCACGGGACAGCCTGGCCTTGGGGACGCTGCGTTGGCCATAGGGGATCGGTTGTGGCTTGCTCCGGTGGGTTGGAGCTGCAGCACGAGTCCTGTTTCTGGCTTCAGGTGCTTGGCAGCGCCCGCAGCTGGTGGGGTCTCTGCCGCTCGCGAAGAGCGAGCAGTTACACTGGGACGTGTGGTGCCACCATCCCTGGAGCTGGTGGCAGCTGGGATGGACTGGGTCTCCTGCAGCTGGCTTCACTGGAGTCGATCCAGGCTGAGCAAGGGCTGTGCCGCCGGTGTGGGGGGCTCACCTGCTCCTCCGAGCCAGGCTGCCGCTGCCCTGTCAGTAGGGCAGGCAGGCCACTCAGTGGGGCTCAGACCCCCAAGCCTTGGGACACAGCGAAGCCTCAGTTACCCCTTCAAAGCCTCTGGCACTTACTGCGCAAAGCAGGGGGAGAGAAAAAGACCTTCCCCCAGCTGAAAGCGCAAACAAGAAGCAAGAGCTGGAACCTTTATTGCAGGAGCCCTGAACGGGAGGGAGGAGCAGGGTTTGAGCTCCCTGCTGCTCTGAGCTGCTCTACAAAGCAGCCTCCCAGCTTGGCGAGTGAGATACAGTGAGAGGTTTTAAAGTTGTGACCTTAGCAAATGTATTAGACGGGAGGAAAGAGCTTTTTTCCTTTCCCCGTTACGGTGTCAGCATAGCCATGGCTTTTAAACCACATTACACAGGCTTGTCATCCAAGATAAAATGTTATTAAGATAAAACGCTACACAGGGAGCAGCGGGGGACTTCCCACCGCTGTATTTCAGCGCAGCCGTAGGACTGCCAGGCCGTGCTCTGCCGCTGGCGCCGAAGCCATCACGCGAAGCCGGGGTGGCTGGAGCCAGAGCCCCTGCTGCCACGGGTCCCTGCACGGGGCAGGGCGATGGGCACGGGGAGGTGCTCTCCCACCTGTCCTGTGCCAGCATGTCCCAGCCTTGCCTTCCCATTCCCGGCTGCGGCACGAGGCCGGGCTGTTGCCCACAGGCAGGCTGGCGAGGAGCAGGGGGAGGCAAAGGCATCAGGGCACCGGCCTGCGTGGAGCTGACAGCGAGCATGTGGGCGGCCGAGGGCCCTTCCCGGGGCCGCTCTTTCACGGGTCAGGGCACTCGCGGCTGCCTCCCTCTCCTCCAGCCCTTGTTTGCCTCACAGCCTCAGCTCCCGAGGCCGCCGTCTTCGCGTGCTCCCCTCCTGCCCTGCATCCTGCGGTACCAAGGCATGGCTGGTTCAGACGGTGTCTCGCACCCCTTGCTGCCTGGCTTCCACCAGCCGGGACCCGCGCTGGAGCTCCTTTCGCCTAGCTGACAGCCCGTCAATAGTATTAATGTGCTCCGGTCTCTGCTAATATCGGTGCCAAGACTCCTCCTGCCCTTTGCCACCGCTTCGGTGACGTGGGACACCTGCATCGTGTGAATACGACATTAATGTGCTGAGCTGTGCTCATAGCGGTTCGTGCGAGAGACCCTGGGGAGTTGAGGTGTGGGCGGGTGGCATTTGAATTTTGGAGAGTTTTCCAGACCTGTCTGCCAGTGACAAAGAGTTCAGGTGAATCCTTTAAAATGACTTGAAAAAAGCAGAGCTGTGGTGCCCTGCTCCGCAGCAGCTACAAAAGGAGAGGGCAGGAGGCATCTTGCCTCAGCTCCAGCGAGTCTGGCACAAAGGAGGGACGCTGAGCTACCTGTGATCTGCAGGAAAAGCGCAAAACAAACTGTGGAGAGGGAAGACCTGCTTTGACCTGACACCAAGGAAGAACAGAAAAAGGGAAAAAAAGGGGGAAAGAGGCGAGCTGTAGTTACAAGGCTGGGTAATCCCTCGGTTGAGCCCGGCGAGTGCTGTAGCTGGAACATGAACTCATCGTGGGCATGTTCAGCTTGTACCAGGGATGAATGTAAAAGCAATGCTGTTAGCTGCCTTATTAAAGGCTTGGGCCTAAGTCAATATGCCCGTGTCCCAGGTGGCTCAGCGCTGTAATTCCTAAAGCTTCACACTCCTTTGCCAGCACTTTTCTCTTGGAGGTTCTTCCATGTCGTTTAAACCCTCCCGCCCCTTTGCTGTCCTGGGTTTTCATCCTGCATGTGGGGAGAGGACGGACCTGGGGCTGTGAAACCAATCCAAGGGCTGCCACCACGTCTGGCCCTTGCCGTGGGTCTCACCCCGGCGCTGATGCTGCCTGGTCTCGTACAGTGCTGGAGATGGCAGTGCCAGGGCTGCCCCAGGGCTGAGGAAACATCTCGTCCTGCCCTGCCCTGGGGTGCCCGTGGTGCCAGCATCATTTCCAGCATCGCTCCTTCCCACTCTGCCCGTGCGTGTGAAATGGGGCTTGGACTCATGGTCCCGAGCCCATGCAGAGCTGGTTTGATTGCAGAGCTGGTGTGATGAAGCCGTAAACAGATCCCACAGCCTTTGGCCTCTGCCCGGTTTATGACTCTGCCTGTGCGCGTGTGATTGCACGTGTAAGGCTGAATGTCGGACTAGCATCTGCTGTATCTGCTCCGGTGAGCAAATATTTGCAGGCAGAAGGAGCTAATCCCTGCTGATACAGGTATTTACCCGCCCTGTTCGAGTTCTCTCTGCCTCCCTGCCTGCCAGGCTGAGCCAGCGCCCGCACAGTCCCTGTCCTTCCACTGGGAGAGCAGAGCCCCAAACCAGGAACCTCAGGACAGCCCCGCAGCGGCTTTCAGGTCTGGGTGTTCCCCACGCTTTTCTCCCCCCAGCCCCTCATGTGGCACCTGGTGATGCTGCTGAGAACTGCTCTGTCCCCCGTGCATCAGTGCTTGGGCCAGCGTGCTCCTCCCTGGTTGGTTTGGGAGGGCTGCGGAGTGACCGTCCCCCTCAGAGGACCAGTTTCACAGCATGGTCCCTCTCCCAGGACTGGGAGCCTGTAGCTGGGTACCGGGGCAGCGCTAGCACCCGTGGGTGGCTCCAGGGCATTTTGAGTGGAGCAGGAGAAGCAATTCCGTGTTTGAGCGAGAGCAAAAGGACTTGTGGGAATTGGGAAGAGGCAAGAGCCCGTTGCCTGTAGCGCAGTCATGAGGCTTTCCCTGCTCCTTGGCTTTGCTGGGCTTGTGCCGGGGGGTTGCCGTGGTGGGGGGGCTGCCCAGAGCACCCGGCTGCACCCCTGAGGCCTGGGGACCACACTCCAGTTTGAAGGGGCCGAGTGAGTATTGTCACGGGAAAAGCTGTCCCGTAATTCCGACGAGCTGGAACAGGCGGGCCGGCAGCTAGGCACGCGCTCTCCTGAGGACCGGGGTTTGGCTCCAACCCACCTGTAAAGCTGCTGCAGACGCGCACTGGCGCAGAGTGCCCCCATATTTGTGTGATCTTTCTGCCCGCCCGCCAGTGCCACGGGCGAGCGGGTGCAGAAGCCCGGCGAGCCCCGTGTCCCTGTGCTGGCGGCAGTGGCAGAGCTGTGCGAATGGCGGCTGCTGGCGGGCAGCTGGGTGGCTGCGGCCGAGCGGCTCTCGGGAGCTCTTTGCGCTCACACGCAGCTGGTGCCAGGGAGCTGAACAATAAAGTAGCCACTCTGGACTGATTGGGCTAATCCGCGCTGCAGACCGGGGCTGCTTCCATTCGTTTTCCCAATCGAATTAGACTGCCAGACGACAGATCCTATTACAGTGGGGGGGACCTCCAGCACGGCGTGTCCTGCTGGGCCCGGGACGCTGGCCATCGCCCGCTCCCGGCCGCGAGGATGCCTTTGCCCTTGTCCCAGCCGCAGAGCAGGGGCTGTCCCACGAGGGCACGCGGCTCTGACCCTGCCTGGCACCATGGCAGAGCCCTGCATCCTTCGGGGAGAGAGCTGCCGGCTCTTGCAGGTGCAGCGTTCCACATGTCCCTCGCACAAAGCATCCTCCCCGTGCTGGCTCCGGGCCTGTATTAATTTAATTTCATTTTTAGCTCTCCCTCCTCACAGGCAGGGCGGCCCCAGCTGCGAGCTTTGGCACGAGGTGCGTGTGTTGTGTGCTCCGAATAGCAGATTACTCTGGCCTTAATCCGGCTGCGCGTTCAGGGACCCAGCGCTGGGTTTTGACTAAAGATACGCGTAATGGGATTTGGGCCTCCTCAAAATATATTTACTGGTGAGGATGCTGATGAGTCTATTGATGAACCGCTATTGATTAGCCTTATGTGGCTTTGAGACGGTCAGGCTTCAGCCTGCCCGTAATCCTCCAGTAATTACTTCCTCCTGCCCTGAGATCTGCTGCCATGAAAAGATTTTTGTGGGGCTGGGGATACAGCCAGCTGTTTCTGCCTTTGCTGAGAGCTGCTGGCTGCTCTTCCTGGTCACTTGGAGGTGCTTTATACACCCATAAAAGTAGCTGGGAGAGGGGCTGGAGAGGAGTGGTACCTGTTGGGCTGCAGCCCCTGGTTTGAGGTTTGCAGGGCAGAGCCCAGCCTGCGGCGCAGGTTTGGGCTGAGCGTGGAGGCTGGGTCTGGCGGAGCAGAGCCAGGGATTGCTCAGCGCTGGTTTGGCTGCACCGGCTTGTTTGCTGTCTTTGGAGAGAGTTGAGCCCTCAGTCTTGGTTGTGAGGGACCTCCTGCCCTGTGAACCAGCTCCAAGTCATGGCCATGCAAGTGTTGAGGGTCTGGGACCGGCTGGTTTTGGGTGTGAACTTCTGGAACCTGATCCCTTCTGCTCTGGAGCGGTAGTTCCGTCCCAGTGCCGAGGATGAGATTGCTTTATGCAGTTTGGCTGAAGAGAGGCAGCGCCGGTCTGGGACAGAGTTCCTGGCCAGCATAACCAACAGTGATTTCTCTGCCCTGCTTAGTGATCGTTGTGGAGTTACCTCTTCCAGGAGGACTTCCACTATTATTTTCATGGTGTCACTGTCATCTGTGCTACAAAGCCAGGTCCTGTTTGGCTACGGGAATATTCCCATCAGAGCCTCCCGTGGGTTTGAGCTGATGCCCCAGGGCATGGGGATGTGGGGTGGCCCAGGCTTGGTGGCACCTGGAGCTGCGCTTTGTCTCTGGCCTGGCTCAGCCATGCCTCAGGGCTGCCGACGGGGAGCCACGTCCACCCTGGCACAAATCACTGCCGGAGATTTGCAGCAGCACTTGCTCCGGCTCACCGGAACGCCGGTGCTCTGGGTAGTTCCGTGTGGGAATAAATGTTTCAGTTGCGCTATAAATAATGGAGTGAGTAAAGATGTTGTGTAAGTGGTGCTCTGGGTTTTGCCAGAAGGTATGTAGTTTGTTGTTTTGTTTTGTTGTGGGTTTTTTGTGCTTGCGTTTTACCTTTCCCACCTCCCTCTTTTTTTTTCTCGAGTCCAACACAGAAAGCTTCACACAGGGGACTTGAGGGAGGCAGCCCTGCTGCAAGGGAAGGAGATGAAACTGTTGAAACTAAGTGAATCAGTTCTTGTCAGTGTGATTTGCAGCACTACGAAACCAGCAGCAACACTTCCTGAGGCCAGGAGTGTCCTTCCGGAGGCACTGGGACCGGTCTGCCTTGGCTTCTAGCAAACGGGCTTTGCGTCACCTGCATCCAGGGAGAGCAAAGCCCAGCTGGGCCTGGGCTGCCGGAGCTGAGCAGGAGCCCAGGTGTGGAGGGCAGGGCTCGATGGGCTGGGGCTCCTCCTGATGGGATAAAGCTGGGGGAGGAAGGGGCTGCCAGGGCCAAAAGCTGGGCTGCTGCCCCTGAGCCAGCCCTGCTGCCCCCGAGCCAGCCCAGCTCTCCTGCTCGATCCAGAGACAGCACCCTGGGGCGGTGAGTCCTGCGCACGCGTATGAAGGTGAAGGGCTGGCAGGGGTGGTTGAGGTGCTCTGCCCTGCTGATGCCCCTTGGCAGCCCTGCCAACTGCTGCACCTGGTGCCTTCGCAGTGCTGGAGTAGCAAGGGCTTTGGTAGCTTAGCTGGTGCTCCTCTCTGGGATTTGTGTGCTCCCCCTTGATGCTGGTGAGCCAAGGGCAGCCTTTACCATAAAGCTGCAAACCCGGAGAGCCTGTAGGCAGCTGTTCCCTGTGCCCCTTCGGGAAGGGGAGCTTTGCAGAGCCCCTGGGGGACTGCTGTCAGCCCGTGTCAGCTGGGCCCCGGGGAGTGCAGGGATGCTCCGAGCCCCTTGCTTGCAGGAGGTCCCCTCCTGCTCTGCAGAGCTTCCTGGTGCCTGTTCCCTTGGTGGTGTGGAGTGGCTTGGAGGGTTGGAGAGACTGCCCTGGGAGGGCCAGAGCATCTGGGCTCCCCTGGAAGAAGTGCCTGGGTGCAGGGCATGGCCATGGGCTGCAGGGTATATCGGTTTTATGTGTAAAGTTGTTTTTAAATTGTCGGGTTTAAAGAAAGAGGGGAGGGAGCAGCTCTGGGTCTTGTGAGCCTGTGGGTTGTGTTGAAGTCCAGACCTGGAGGCTGCCTGAGCAAGCTGGTGTGTGGGAGAGCCCAGGTACGACCGTACCCTCACGCGGAGCTGACCGTGGCAGCAGGCACTGCTGCTCCTGGCTGGCGCGGGCAGGAGGCCAAGCCTGGTGCCCTTCAGTTCGGGGGCTTTTTGTTCTGCTCAAAAGCAACCCCAAAGTGTTAATGAGGGAGTGGTGGAGACGATGGCTGGTGGGAGTGAGGTGTGTGCCCTGCTTTGGGATGGGAGAGCAAAAGGCATCTGAGTGCCATGAGCTGGGTGCTTTTCCACAGCAGTGCTGGTGTGGAAGGCGGCTGGCAGGGCTGGCGCTCACACGCCTGAGATTACTGCTCCCAGCCCTCCCAAAGGCGTGTGTCTATGGGGTGCCCATGATGCCTGCATGGGCATGGGTCTGCCAACCAGTAGCTCTCAGTCTCGCGCTCTGCCTGGGAGTCTGGGCACATTGCGTGTGGCGTTTCCATCGTGCCCAGCGTGGTTGGCTCCTGGTTCTGTGTAGGGCCTCTGAGCGTGACTGGAATATACACACTTAAAAGTAATTACCCCCAAGAACAAGATAGTGTGTAATTGTGACTGGCAGCGTGCCGGTGTTGGAGCCAGAAGCCCCAGCTGTGGGTAAGCACAGGCGCGGGTGTGCTGTGAATGCAGGATGGCGGGGAGCGCATGTTGCAGGAGTCCAAGGGAACGGGGAAGGGCTTTATTTGCTGTGCCTGAAGAGAGCCAGCAAGCTCCACCTGCCTTTTCATTTCTCATTCACCTGCAGTTTATTTCTCATCGTCTACCAGTGGCGGAGAACAGTCCTGGGTCCCGCAGGGCAGCTCGTGCTGGCCTGGCTGTCAGGGGCTGAGCGGGGCTGCCGTTCCTGCTCCGTGGTGCTGGGGCTGCTCAGCCTGGCACTCTGCATCACACCGAGCAGCGTCCAGCCGGTGGTGCCATCAGATATGTGCTGGGCAGGGGGTGGCCGGAAGTGTAGTATGCTCAGGGCAGCTTGGAAGAGCCGCGGGTTTCACAGGCACCTGGCTGGACAGTGGTGCTCCCGGCAGCTCCCGCCACTCCTCCTCCCAGGGCCGGCAGCAGACTGTCCTCCCTGCTTCTGGGGTCCAGCAGCCCGTGTGCAGTGGGGGAGTGGATTAGGAGGGGGCTTTACTTCTCTCGTAGATGAGTGCTTTTAAGCACTTGTGTGTTGTGCGTCCTGCTGAGAATAAGCCAAATGTTCAGACAGCTGGCCAGACCCCGGACTGGGGAGAGCTTATCCGTAGGTGTTGCAGACAAGATCTTAATTGATTTATCTGGACACATGACTTTTAATTTTATGGTGGACTTTAGACCGTTGCCCCAAATCGGGAGGAAGGGGAGAGAAATGAGATGATGTGGTGTCTCCACATCCACAGTCGCAGGGGATCCGGGTTCAGATGGGGCTGTGTGTGGCAGGGATACCCCAAGCACCTCGCTCCTCCGGAGCTCCCACCCTGCCCCAGAGCTGGCTGAACAAAGCTGGGTGGCTGGTGAGCCTCCGGGGGCACGTCCATCAGTGGGTGCTTGAGAGTCTGTGCACTGAGATGTATGTGCCTCTGGCTCCTTGGTGGGATGTGAGCGGCGCAGAGGTTGCAGCGATCCCTCCCTGATCCTGCTCCAAAGTGGCAGGAAGAGGAGGGGAAGCACCGAGGAGACCTTCTCCTGCGAGTGGCAGAAAGCATGAATATTTCACCACTCTCTGCGGTCCTGGCGGGAGCGGATGGATGTGGTGATAATGTTGCTTGACAGGTGCCACGCTCCTGGGGCCTCCTGCGGCCCCTTTCCGAAATGCAGGTCCCCAGGGACAGACGAGCTGTGTCCACACAGGCATCCCCCAGTGCTGGGCTGGGCTTTCCCAGTGCCCGGTGGAGGGGCTGCACGCTGGTGATGCTCAGGCTGGTTGAGGGCTCCTGCACGGAACAGAAGGAGTTTGATTGTGCCGGATGAGCCCCTGCAAATTCCCGCGGGGACCCCGGGGAGCTCTGCAGGGACAGGTAGCTCCCATCTGCCAGCGCTTGGTTTGCATGCAACTTTCTCAGTGGCTGTTGCAGTCAGTCCCAGACGCGGGGCTGCAGCACACGCAGGCGTCTCCTGTGGGCACTCCACTCCCGCTGCCCAGGCGGGCGCAGGGCGCTGGCCCCGCTGTCGGGTCGGATGCCGGCCGTGGCAGCTGGCACGAGGCAGGCTGGGGGGCTCATCAGCCGGAGACGGCTGCAGCCCCGGCTTTGGTCTGGCCTCCATCACTTCCTGTAGGAAATCACTTCACTTACCCAGATGCGAGTGTACAGACGTGCTGCCCGCGGGCTGCCCTCCTCTCCCTGCGAAGCCCCGGTCTCTTACGCAAATCGCTTTTCACGCTTCCTTAATTGAAACTGTCAGATGGGCTTTACCTTTTTTTTTTTTGCGGTGATACAGATGTATTAATTCCACCATGACTGTCCCAGCAGCGATCAATAAAATGAGGTTGCAGCTGTGACATATATATTACAGGAGCGGCACCAGCCATATTTTATTGGGAAAGCTGAGCCAAATACACGTGTGCAGAGTACATCTGGGTGTGTAAGAGAGTTATCACCTGGCTTGAGCGGCACCGGTTTGCTGCGTGCCACTGCAGCCGGTGTGGCAGGGGGAGGGGGGGGGGCAGCTCCCCTCGCCCCTGCTTTGCTCGTGTCTCTCCACAGCTCCTGTCCCCCAGCCGTGGGACCCAGTCTGGGGCCACGGCATGGGCTGGGTTTTAGCGTGCTTTGGGGTGATCGAGGATTCCGGGGGCAGGGGACCAAGGCCAGGGCGATGGTGGGGCTGGGCTGGGGGTGCCGGCTCCTGCCCCCTGCTCACCTCCAGAAATCCCCACGGCAGGGATTTGCCTTTGATTATTTTCAAATACTGGTTTGTGTAAAATTTGATTTGAGGAAACATTTTTCTCCCACATGCTGTAGGATTGAGGGCGTGTAATCCCTCCTAAATCGCCTGGACGAGGTTTGTATTGCAATGCCAGTATCAGAGCGAACAAAAGGGGATTAGAGGGGGAAATTCTGCGGGAAAACCTGCCGCTCTTTGAGGGCTTTTAGCACAAAGAAGATAAGATAGGTAGAGCAGAGCCATTTTTAACCCAGTTTTTAATGCACTCAGTGCCTCTCCTTGCCAAGGCAAAGGAGAGGGGAGATGGCCATCGCTTTAACCCTTTCCCTTCCTCTGACTCTGGCATCTGGGCTGCATCGGGGGCTGCACGTTGAACTGAGATGCTGATGGTGCTGCTCACAGCCCCTTCGTGCCAGCCAGCCTGAGAGCCAAGCACGTTCCTGTCTCACCCACCCAAAGCTGGGTGCGGTGGCTGCATGTCCTGGGCAGAGCTGTCCTGCTGTGCCACCGCCTGTCAGCTCGCCATCAGTCGGCTGGCGGCATGGTGACGGAGACAGCTGTCAAGCTTTGCGGGCGCATCGCCGCCTCCACATACATTACAGGAGCTCGGCGAGTGCCAAGGCTCATCAGGCCAGGGGAAGAGATGCTCCAGGGGGAGATGAAAGGATCCCTTCAGTGGAATTCATGTGGAATAAGCTTTCCACAGGAGATATTTCCTCCTAATCCTCCGTAGTGCTCAGCTGATGCCTTAAAGCATTGGGGGTTTATATGCCTTTTAAAAATTCATTCTCTCTGCTGTAACAGTAGGTGTGTGCGGTATCGGCTGCCGTGCCCAGGCTCCTCTGATGCAGGGTCGCACTGAGTGTCCTGCTGCCACGAGTTCTACATGTCCTCTGTGTGCTGGGTGAAAGCAGCCTCCCTCGTCTGCTGGCTTTAGATGTGCTTCCCTGGTAGGACGGTGGGCTGAGCTGGGACATGCCCATGCTGGGTTTTTGGTGGTGACACTATTGAGGGCAAGTGGAAAGGCATCATGGGCAGCCAGCACTGAGTGCTGGCTCGTGGGCTGGGAAACCACCCTTACTGCGGCCTTAGCCCCCATCCATCTGCCCTGCTAATTGCAGCTGGACTTAGAGCATAATATTCCACTTAGCTGGTCAAGGGATACATGTTCGTTATTACAATTGATTATCGCTAAACCCCGTCTGATACCCAGATTTACAGCATGGCTGGAGAGCCAGGCGGTCTCCAGCCCCAAGCAGCCAGGATCTGGCACGCTCTTTGCCCTCCCTTAAGAGGCTCCAGCTGGCTTGGGAGCTGCCCACTGCCTCCCAGCTGCGCCTCGGCCATGCCGGTGCTGCAGCTCAGTGTGGCAGAGCTGCCCGGCAGAGCCCCGGTGCTGCGCTGCCCTTGGCATCTCTCTTGCCTGCTGCACTGCAGCTCTGGCACTGCAAAGGGTTTTACTGCGGTGCTTTACAGTCCTGGACAGGGTGAGGACAATGAAGTGGCGAGAGCTGCCAGTGCCAGGTTGTCTTTATTCCACCATCTGTGCCCTGCGAGGGGTGGTAGATGCGTGTCCGCTCAGCACCGGACTGGGATGAGATCCTGCAGATGTTCTTGCTCGCAGGCTGGGCTTGGTAACGAGTGCAGCGTCAAGAGAACCATCATCAATCTGCTGCATGTTAATAGTCACCAGCAGGTCGGACTCTTGGAGGGGATGTTTTCCGGGCAACTGAGCATCCTACTGTTGATGGGCTCGTGACCTTCTCAGCTGCTGGAAAACCTCGTGTGGCTCTGGGAGATGTGTGGTGGCCCCAGAGGGTGCTCCCCATGCTGTGCCCAAGCACTGGAGGTTCTGCTTGATGTGTGTGTCTCACGCTCAGCACATGGCTGCGGTAAGGAAGGATGTGCAGACCCACTGGCAACCAAGCACATCAGGGCCAAAGAGTGTCAGGAAGAGCCTGTGCGAGGCAGAGAGGTGGCTTCTGCAGCACAGAGTGCTCGTGCTCTGAGTAAATGGGGTGGGAGGAAGAGAGGAGCCCCTGCGCCTCCTCATCGTCGCAACAACTCGATGGCTGCATGATAAACAACTTGACAAAGTGTTAAAATCCTGAAGGCGGGGCTGGCAGGAGAAGGGAGGTCATAATTGCATAGGAAAATAATGAACTGAGCTCTTCTTGGAATGTGCAGCGGCCTAACAAGAATCAGAAAATTAATTATCTTCTGTAATTAGTGTAATGACCTACACTATTAGAGGTTATTTACAGCAGGAATAAAACTTCCCCCTATAAATGTCAGGCTGTGCTGCTGGAATAGGAAGGCTGGAGCAAAGCCTGCGTGGGTGCAGCGAGGGTCTGGCGGCAGGGCAGGGTGCTGGCCACCTCCGCTCAGCCAGCCCCGGCACAGGTTCTGCTGCAGGGCCCCGTGTCCCCGGCGCTGGGGAAGGCTGGTGTTTGCGTTCCCTAGTGCTTTGTGTCACCCGGGCCCCGTCACTGCTCCCCTGCCTGTCTCAGGTGGGCTTTGCCATCCTGGGGCTTGCGGCTCCTGAGCTGTCCTGGCCAAACAGTGCTCGTCACCCGCCGGGGTCCTGGAGATGTTCAGATCTCGCTGTTTCCCTGGAGCTCCCCCGTGCTGGCTCCGGAGAGGCTCTTTCCCTGCCGGAGGCTCTTGCCAGCTGCTCGCGCACAGCTCAAAATGGAGATGTTACCCTGCTATTGTTCCTCAGCCCCCAGCCCTTGTGCTCCACAACTGCCCTTTTCTGTGGCCGGGACACGTGAAATGGGCCCATAAGCAGCGTGTTTCCAGCGCGGCGCAGAGGGAGCGAGCTGCGGCACACAGCCCCTGGCAGTGGCACCGGGGGCTCGCCGGAGGGTCTTGCTTCAGCGTGGTGATGTGTGTCCACAGCCTGGCTCGCGTGCTGCTGGCACAGCAGTCCGGAGGGCTGCCCTGCGGCAGGGTGTGCGGGCACGGGACTGCCAGGCCCCTGCGTATTTGCCTTCAGCAACTGCTTCTAAAACGGGGCTCTGTGGAGAAAGCGCCCGGCACGGGGGAATGATGGCATAAGGGCCATGCAGGCTTTCAGCGGTGATGGAAGTGCCCGCCTGTGTTGCCCCCGTGGCAGCTCCCCACCCGAAGGAAATACTGGGTAGCCCTGGTGCAGTGGAGGGTGTTGTGGCCCCGCTGTGCCAAACAGACAGGCAGCAGCGTGCCAGTGTGGGTGTGTGCGAGGGAGGCCTTCGGGGTTCGTTCTCAGGGGTACTGGCAAGCTCTGGTTACTCCTTCTGATTCCTCGGAGCACGTTGCTGCCTGACACTTGCCGGTCAGGCTCCTGGCCCTGGTGCCACGTGGGGGTCAGATGGGGATGGGTCCCACGGGGAAAGCAGCATGGCCGTGCTCTGGGGTGCTGCCCGGCACCGTCTGCCATGGAGCAGATGGGTGCTGGTGGGGAGCCCTCGGTGCCAACAATGAAGGGTCGGACGGGGAAAAAGTTCTCCGCATGGCGAGGGTAACCTGAGAATTCCTTGACATTTTAGCGCGCGGGATCATGACTCTTGCATTATTAAAGCAGCAGCGATGAAATGCCTTACCTGTCACGGAGAGCCTGCATCAATAATTTACTTTGGCACCTGGTGATTAAAATGAAATAAGCACTGGCCCAACTCCCTTGTTGGGAACAGCGCTGGAGCTGCGCCGGCTGCGTCCAGAGCGAAACCCGAGCGACGCCTTCCCCAGTTTCTGGTCCTCACGGCCAGCACGCTGCCCTCGCCCGTGTACCCGGAGAGGCCGGGCTGCCTCCTTGGGGCTGCCAGGCAGGGTTAGCCAAGGCCGGCGTGGCCGGGTGTCTGTGCTGTGCCCCAGCGCGGAACGGGGACAGAGCTGCTGCTGCAGCAACATCTGATGTAACCTCATTGTATAAACAGAACAGAGCGGGGCTCTTGAAACTGAGAGCGTGTTCCTTCCAACAGACCCTTAATGTAATTTGAATGTACAATCGAGGGTTTTTATAGCTTAATATTCCAGTGTTTGTGGTGCATCCTGGAATTTAAGTGTCTTAAACGTAATTATTGTTAATTGCTCACACGATTCTATAAACTCATCCAATTAAAAAAAAGTTATTAACTTTATAAAATATCGCAGGCATCCCACAGTGCAATATATTTGCAGGAAATAACAGCTTGATCTGGCAGAGCTGAAATGCAGCAAAGGTAAATCGGTGATGCCTTGTATGCCTCCTCTCTGCTCCCCCTCCTGCAAGCGCCTTGGAATTGTGTTGAACCCTTGGCCCAGAGACCGACCGTGCCCTGGTTTTGGGGGGTGGTGTGAGCAGAAAGCCGTGGCCAGCAGGATGCTGAGAGGTGTTTGGGGCTGTGGGCAGTGGTCTCTGGTGCTTTGTTATGGTCCCATGTGGGATCCTGACTCCCTGTTTGTGCTGATACCACCTTGGGGAGCTCCTGGTGATGTTGGGGAGGTCCTGAAGTGGGGCACAAAATTAGCAGAAGGCTCTGGGGATGGTGAGCGGGGCTGGAAGGTTGTCAGTGGGGGGAGAAGGCCTGAGCAGACGTTCCTCCCTCCTGGGTTTGGCCAGCATCCTCCCGCTCCCTGAGTTGGGGCTGGTCGCAGCCGGCCAGGGATGATGATTTTAATCTTACGATCTAGGGCCAGAATTTATAACCAGGGATTTATTGTCCCCCGATTGCTCTGTGCTGCCATTTAACTCATGCCCTGGAAGAGTTATTTAATGCACAGCGAGCGGAGTTGTGCTAACGCTGCCTTATGCACATACATCTTCTCTAACCTCCTCCTCTTGGTTTCCTGATGGGATTAAAGTCCCGGGTGCTGGTCAGTGTGGATACAAACTCAGGCGGACACAACAAGATTGTGGATGGGGCCATCTGGCTTTGGAAAGACCGGCCACTGCACTTCCCAGTCAGCATCTCTGCCTCTCACATCAGCTCTGCCTGAAACATCGCTGGGGTGAGAGCTAACCGGATCCTCGCAGGGATGAGGAAGTGGAGGGAAGGGGTGTGCTGGGCAGCACCTGCCCACTTCTGGATCTTTCTGGCCTGGAAGCTGTCTTCTTCCCTTTCCATCTTACTGCTTTTCCAGTAGAGAAACAAATGGGCTGTAGGAAGGAGCAGAGATGGGAGAAAGGAAACTTTCTCTCAGATGAAGACAAAATTGAATTCAGTTTGTGACCGAAATGAGAAACTTCCACAAAAGCTTCATTCTGGTGAAGAAGTATTTCCTGTGGGATTGCTTCTATACAGAAGCCTTGGTAAAAAGCTATTTCAGCTGGTCAAATGCTTCCTCTGAAAGCTGTTCGTGGCATTTCCCTTCTCCATCTCTGTTTGCATCCCTAGCTGGAATTGCTCTCTGCACCGCAGCAGTCCCAGCTGGCCGGGGCAGGAGCAGCGACCACTGGCCAGGACGGCTTGAGCAGCTGACACGAGAATTGCTGGCAATTAATCCGTCCTTTAAACAGCAGGAGTTTGCAGGTAGATTTTTTTTCCATCTGAAGTAGCTGGTGATATAGTGGCTTCTGGGACAGTGATGGGCTGATGGAGAGCACGCATGGAGCGGCATTTGTCAAATTAATGAGGCATTATAAATTACATCCACAATTTTCTCTTCCATTTCCTGCCACCCCCTCCTGTCGCTGGCAGGGAGAGGGGACCCTGCGGAACTGCTGCTGGGGTCCTGTGGGGCTGGGGCTCTCTCCCAGCACCTGCTTGGCTCCGGGGTGTGGGCACAGCCCCATCGGGTGGATCGGGAGGATAACAACATGGGCAGTTCCTCCCTTTCCCTGGGAAACTTGATGTAACTGGGATTGATCTCTCTATTACCTCTGTGAAGGGCAGCTTCATTTTTCAAGCAAAACCATCTTTGTATCTGGAATACAGAAATTGGTTTTGAAGCGGGGGCTGCTGGCATTGCTGGGGAGGGGGCGGATAGCGATGGATCACAGGAGGCTGAACTGCACAATGAGAAGAGAGCCCTGCCGAAGTCAGGAAACGTGTCAGGCTCACCTGGTCATCTTACCTGTGATCCAGCACAGGAATAATGACCTGTGGAAGTCAGCGAAAGAACTGCTTGTCCTTTCCCTTTTTCCTTTGGAAGCAGAGCGAGGAGCTGGTGGGGAGGGGATGGGTTTGGGAAGAGACCTGTCCCTTGTAGGGAGGTGTCGAGCAGCTCCTGGCCAGCGAGCTCCTTGCTCTGGTAGTGGCAGCGGTGTGGTGTGTTGTAGCATGGAGCCACGGGAGCTGGGATGGACTGGGAGCAGGTCTGGGAGCAGCCAGGTCTCAGGCACTGCAGGGAGCACACCCGCGCCAGCTCTGCCAACGGCGTGGAGCCAAACTAGCAGGCAGCTTCGTTTTAGGATTGTTACAGCCCTGCTTAATTGGCTCTCGGGCTCCCTGTGCAAGGCGGCCAGCGCATCTTAATGAGGGAATCTCAAAGACCGGCTTTTTTCCCTGGGACTTGAACGAGGTGGTGTTTAATATTCATGTGTGGCTCCGCTCATTTGAAAGGTAACAAGGGAGTTAGATTCCCTGCTGGCAATGAATCGTAATGGGATCTGGGCTCCTAAATCACCTCTGCCTCTTCCCAGAGTGGGCTGGGCTGGAGGCAGCCACCCTGCACACATGGTGATGGCCAGGTCTCCTATGGTGAGCCAGTACGGCCCTCAGCACGGGCCGAAGGGTTCCCAGGTCAGCGCTGGCAAGTGCTGGAAAGTGCTTTTCCACACTGCCCGTGGCCAGGATCGGCAGCATCTTGCCACGAGCAGTTGCAGAGGTCGAGTTCTTAGCCCAAAGCTGTTGGCTGTTGACATGCCAGGGAGCCGCTGCAGAGTGACAACAGTCTCTGACATGCGTTCTGACAGAGCTGTTAAAGCCCTTGCTGCAGGCAGAGCTGATCTCTGACTGTTCGGGTTAGTCCATGTCTGCCCACGCTGGCATCTCCTGTGCTTCTGTGCCTAGTGTCAGGTGCTGGACGTGGGGAGAGGCGAGAAGTGTTGGGGAGGCTGGGTGCGGGCACCGTCCAAAATGTAGGTGGCCACCAATGTCTTTGGCACATGTGAGGGATGCCTGGGTGCTGGAGTGTTTGCTTGTGACAGGCTGGGAGCTGGAGCTGCCCGACAGTGTCCCCCACGGTCCCCTGGGCCCTCTCGAGGGTGTCAGCCTTAAGCCCAGCAGCCCTCCCCCAGGCAAAGGAGGGCACCGCCACCTCCCCGCATGCTGAGTCGGCCTGGCGGGGCCGAGGAGGCATTTCTCAGCTCTGCTTGTTGGGTGGAGACAGAAAACAGCCGTGAGGAGCAGAGCTTTCACGGGGTTTTGGCTTTCCATCTGCTCCCCTGACTTTGCCATCCTCATCTCGCCATGCTTGGGGAAGACGGGAAGGAGGAGGTGCTGGGTGCATTGGGGAGGGCCTCGGGACATCTCCTGCTTGGCCAGACTGTGTGCGTGCAGCGAAATGGTGGCTTCTGGAGCCCTTTCTGGGGGACAGTTCTGTCAGGCAGGTGCCAGCTGTGCAGAGGGGACCAGGCCAATGTCATCTGCACTCGCTGTCCATATGCACTGCAAAACCCCCTTCCTTTCCGCCTGCTCCGGTCCTCCTTGCACAAACCTTTGGAGCCCCAAGCAGGCTACCTGAGCCTGGCTTGTCGGAGGATCGCACTCTTGTTTATGGAAAAGACACTTTCCCCATTTCTCTCTCTCTCCCTCCCTCCTGCCTGCTTTCTCTCGTTGTCGTTTTAGCCTAGATTAAAGAAAATAGGGTGCAGCGCTGTGCGCATGTTCCGCGTGGTGTCTTTTCACAGTGCTGTACTGATGCCAAGCAATAATGACAGGTTCAAGCTTTTCTGCATCACAAATGAACTGCATGCAAATGGCTAGTCCTGAATGGAGAATAATTGTCAGCACAGAGAGTCCTGCCCCCCCGCTCCAGCTCCACCTTGCTTCGGAGGGGAGAAGGCTTCAAACGGTTAATGGGAGCGGAGACGTGGAGATAGCGGGGAGCTGCCGTTTCCACTCTGCTAGAGCCGAACCTGTTAGTGCAGAGCTGTGTGAAGAATGTCAGGGATTTGTTCCAAGCGTTATCGAGATGTGGCTTTACATCTGTAAATCCTTTTACGCATCGCAGCTCAGCCGTGAGGCTTCCCCACGTGACGGGCAGCGCTCGGTGCCTGGCCTGGCCTGTACCAGATCGGCAGCGGTGCCCGGGCAGGGGCAGCCGCCCACGTTGGATGCGGTGGGGCTGTCAGAGCCCACCACACTCACACTCTGCTCTGGGGGGAAGCATCCACAAAACGCTGTGGCTTTTTACGTAACTCTGGCTGCAGATCAGCCCCGATCTGCTTATTCTCGCATACGAAACCATCCTTATCTCTCCAATATTTCTGTGCTTTTAACATTGCTCATTAGCATCACACCAAATGCGCCGTCTCCTTGTCTTCCACGTGTTGATTATTTCCAGTGGGGTTCATGTCTGCCAGAAGCCTGGAGTGGAAGGCACGCCACTGGTCTTGGCTGACCTGTGGGGAGCTCCTCCAGCTTCTGTCAGCTGAGGGTTTGAATTACCGCTACTTGCTTTCCTACCAAGATATTACTGGCAGACCTGAATTTAGCAAGTGATTGTGACAACCTCCAGCCTTATCAGAAAAACATGCTCTATCATTCACTGTGATGTGTGCTGATGAGGGGAAAAAAAGGCTTGTTCATCCATCAGAGACTCGGTGATGCTGTCTCTAGGTGAGCAATTTGCCAGCGTTACCTGGTGTCACTCATTAGACACAAGATGTAACAGTCTCATTTACTCTTTGGGCTTCCTGCCACTTACTTTTGCATTTGACTTTGCACGTGGAACTTAAGCTTGTTTTTAGCCTCTGTTGAGCTCTGCTTTCAAATCCTTGCTCATTAAGCCCAGTCACACTGTGTGGGCTGCACGCACAGGAGAGGGGTTTGGAAGCCAGAAAAGGACCCTGGTGCCTGTTGCTGTTTGGCTTTCCAGAGCAATGTGAGTGTGTTTCAAAGCCAGAATGAGAAGCAGTTTCTTACATCCCATCACTGGCTCTTAACTTCCCCAAACACCTTGGCTTTGGCAGCATTTCAGCTGTATTTTTACAGAGTGGTGGGCTTGTCGCTTTTGAGTGTATCTATCTACATTTTTACATCAAGTTGGATTGATGCTCTTAGGCCATTCAGGGCTTTTTTTATTTTTTTTTCCTCAGTCATAGAAGAAGGAGGGCTCAAAGTGCAAGGGCTTACTTTCCTCTGAGGCAGCAGAACTAGGGGCTTGAGTGGGTGCTTTGTGGCCGGAGCTTTGCTGGTGTCTGGGAGCAGAGACATCAGCAGATGTGGGTGGGGGCATGTTTCAGTGCTGAAACCGGGTGTTCCCTTCACTGCTTGTCTCTGCTTCTGTGCTTACATGGTTTTAATGGCTCCTCTGGCTGGACTTAAGGTGTGAGAGCGGGGTGGGAGGAAGAGGAAGCTGTGGGTGCTTCTGGCTTATGCAGCTGCCCTACACACAGAGA
This sequence comes from Buceros bicornis, assembly GCA_027563805.1. Classification (NCBI taxonomy): domain Eukaryota; kingdom Metazoa; phylum Chordata; class Aves; order Bucerotiformes; family Bucerotidae; genus Buceros; species Buceros bicornis. The sequence goes on from JAODLK010000041.1 coordinate 5,838,835, forward strand.
TGGGGCAGCTGCTGACGGTCTCTGAGCTCCCAGGATTTCCTGGAGCCATTCTGACTGTCAGGACTTGCTGCTGGCCAGGGTCTTCCATGCAGCCATGGCGGGGGCTGGAGTGGCAGTCTCAGTAGAGCTCGTTGCTGTCTGTCTCCTTCTACCCTGTTCCTGTGGACAGGGATGGTCCTCCTTGTTTTTAAGAGAGTCCCTCCTATTCGTCTGTCCCTTACTGCGTCATCTAAACTGCATCCTATCCTTGCTGATTTACGTGCACTGGCTTAGGATGAATTTCAGGCTTGACACAGGCAAAGGACCGAGTAATTCGTGTAGCATTGAGCTGAACTGTAGGATGTACAAACATGACTTGGGAGCGATTCTGCAAGAGGTGGACTGGGACACTGATGTTCAAGAGTGCTTGGGTTTGTGCCGAGACCAAAAAGCTCGTGAGAAGCAGCCTTTGTGTCTCCAGCTGTCACTGTAGCCGAGCTCTTCCGGAGGGAGCGGGCTAGGAGCAGTTGTCTGTGACCTGGTGGGGGAGAAGGTGGTAATCCCTAGGACATCACCGCACAAGCTGCAGGACAAGCAGCATCTGTCTCAGGCACTGTAGAAGGGGCTAATTTCTTCACTCTGAGCATCCCTAACGCTTGTGGTCTTTAACGTGGTATAGAGCTTGCACTAATCACAGTGCAGGGGCTGGTGTTGAGGTACGCATTACAGTGATAATTCTGCAAATTCCAGAGCATTAGTGTTATTACAATGTTAGGCCGATATCTTCCTCAGCATTGAAACTCCTAATACACTTGATCCTTTCAGACTCACGGTGCTCCGAATTAAAGCAGGAGAAAAGAGTGGTTACAGAGCAGAGGATTAACAAAAAGGGGGATGCCCTGTTGTAAGGCTGTTGTGCAAACAGCTTGTTTAGCACTTGTGCCTTTCAGTCAGGTTCAACCCCAGCAGAACACGTTCGCTTGCGTGACAAGTGTGAAACCTGCCCACATTGCTCAAAGGGAGCGATAGCAGCAGTGCTGAGCTTTCCGTGTAGCTGCTAGGGCTGATGGCCAATAACCCCTGGTTTTTGCACACTGGTGTGTGCTCAAACCCATCCTGCCCACAGCCAAGGGGCAGGAGGAAGCTTCTGTCCCTGCAGGTGCACAACTGGCCTGGGGCTCGTGGCCAGGGCTGGCCTTTTGTGTACATCCAGCTGATGCCTCAGGGGAGAAACTGCTCAGGAAAATGAAAACTGTGGATTGTGTCTCCTCCCATCCATGGTGCAAGAGAGGGCTGGGAGGGGAACTTGTCAGTGCTTATCGATATGTAAAGGGTGTCAAGAGGATGGGCCAGACTCTTCTTGGTGGTACCCAATGACAGGACAAGGGGCAATGGGCACAAGCTGGAATACAGGAAGTTCCATGTAAAGATGAGGATAAACTTCTTTACTTAGAGGGTGGCAGAACCCTGAAACAGGCTGCCCAGAGAAGTTTGCTGTGGAGTCTCCTTCTCCGGAGAGATTACAAACCCACCTGGATACGATCCTGTGCAAGCTGCTCTGGGTGACTGTTAAGGGGGGGGTTGCACCAGATGATCCCCAGAGGTCGCCTTCAATCCCCACCATCCTGTGATTCTGTGCATGTTCTGGGAGGTTGTACCACTTCTTCAGACCATCTTGGGTGGCACTTCCCACTCTTTGGAGCTTCCCAGGGAAGCCACTACGTCCGTAGGTGGCAATTCATGCTGGCAGCTGGAAGGGATTTGCAGGGAAGAATTGCCGAGAAGCCAAACCCCTCCTGTGCTGCCTTGGCACACTCGGAGCCCCTGAGCACAGGGTATCGGGGTCCCCGGGGGGCACCAAGGGGTGAGTAAGCCATACCCCCAAGTCGTCCGAGGGGTATGGCGGGCTCCACGGGGCGGGGGGGGCCGCTGTCCGCGGTGCGGCCCGGCCCGGCCCGCCCCGGGGGCCGCTGTCCGCGGTGCTGCCCGGCTCCTGCTGGGAAGCGGCCACTGAGCCAGTGCTCAGGCCACCCGCTTATGCCGTCATTTGCCCCCCGGTGGAGTGTAAGTGCCCTGCGCCTCCAGCCCCGCCAGCGGAACAGGCGGTCCCCCCCTCCCCGCACTGTGGCCCTGTTCCTGCTGGCTCCCCCCGGGCTGCTGGGGGTGCCAGCTGGGCAGTGCCAGGGGGCACGGGGTCCACTTTCTGCCCTTTCTCATCATTTTTCCTGGTGGCTTTAGAGCCATTCACCTGGAAACCTGGAGCTTACTAAGCATGGGACCAGGCTTCCTCGTGCCCTTGGTATGTGCGCTTTGTACTAGCTTCCTGTTTTTCCACAATGGAGCAGGCTTTTCTGAAACATAACTCTTTTCCTGCACAGTGCTGCTCTCAGTGCCTCTCCTCGTACAGCAGCAGAGAGGAATCCAGTCCCCAGGCAGTGAATTAGGAGGTGGTAGCTGCTCATTTTTCATCTCTGTGATAAAAAATCTAATGCAATCATCAAAAAATAAAGCTGCGTTTTTCATGTCTTCGCCATTAGGAATGTCTCTTGCTACTGCTCTCTTTTCCCTCCTACCCCCAAATTATTGAGGTCTCAGCAGTGTTTAAAATCTTGTGGAAATTTCCTTTTGGATGCCATCAAAGGGGTGGGAGTTAGAGTAATCTCTAGGGCCGTAACATTCCAGAAGCATTGTGTTCCCTTAATAAAAATGTTTTTTATTTGGAGACATAAATGTTATTTTTCCAAAGGCATCCTCCTGAATGGGGCTATTCTTTTCCGTCCTTCAGCTTAAGATATTACAACTCTTGGGAGACGTTCTCCTGGTTTAGCAACCGTAACCTTACATTTATTGCATGTGTGGCCACAGCAGCCCCCTCAGATAATTTTGTTTAGGACTATGAAATTTGCCTTCAAAACTGAAATTGAATCCATTCTCTGCTTTCAGCGGTATGATGGGTTTCGGCATGTCTCTCTTTCCCAAGGATGTTTGCAGTTATTGATGCTGAGTGCAGCTATTTATCACAGACAATGCAGAACAAAGAAGAATTTATTAATAAGTCTCCTGTTCCCATATGCTTTCCCATGGAACTTGAAGCATGCTATTTGCTCCTTGCTCCATTTATATTTACACGGTTTTGCTCCTGTCCAGTCAGATTAGATGTTTGCTGAGGAAAAGGGGCTGCTCCAGAGTGTGTGGATGGCTGAGATTCAGTGCAGCAGAAAGGCCGGGGGGGTTATTGGTCAGCAACGCTTAGGGGAAATGTGGCAGAGTCCCATGAGACCACCACCAGGATGTGACTCAGGTGTGGGCCAGCACGCTGGCCTGGTGGCCCCAAGCAGCACCGGGGATCTTGGGAATTGTTCTGCTTGGCTCTTGGCACAGGTTAGTTTGCATCAAGCAAGGAGGCTGTCCACAGGCAGGAGGTCTGCGCTGGGTCCTGATGGGGGGTGGGAGCTAGCTGGGGGGCAGGCAGCACATTCCAAATGCCTTTGGCCCTTCTCTGGCCTCACAATCGGATCCTGCAAGCACCCACAGTGGGAGCCTAGGAACTTGCGTGTTCATCCCTCGCCCTGCTCTTGGCCTTCCTTGGAGGTGGGTTCAGCACAGAGCAGACAGAGAGGGAGGGGATGTGTTGTGCAAGCTTCTTCATGGAAAATGAGAGTCATGGGGACACAGCGAATCTCACTGCCCTTGAGAAAGGGAAGGTGCCTAGGGAAGGTCTGGTGGTTTTTTTCCCCCTCATGCCTACTTATGCAGTAATTAAAGGTCAGTCGTCATTTGTGTTCAGTGCATTTCTCTCCTTTCCTGGGTGGTTGTGTCGGCAGGGAGTTGTTTTCTGTTTGACCAAGCCGTGGCTGCAGCAGTCACCCTGGGGTGCGAGAACCCACTCCTACCTCTGGAAATCCAGGGGAGGCCGTCGTGTCTCAGCCCATATCATTGCAGGCATCTGCAGGAGAGAGGGAAAGGGCCCCTCTCCTGCTGCTGCCGCTCTCTAGCCCCCCAGGATGAGTGATAGGCATTTATAGGTTTTTCTCCATGGATACATACGCGGGCACGTTGGTAAAAATATACACGCGCACGAGTATATTTATCTGTAGTGCGGTGAAACTGATGCAGGCTGCGAGCTGATTCCCTCGGGTGAAACACCAGCTTTCCCTCCGAGCGCTTTCAAAGGGGAACTGTGCGGAGAATTAGTGCAAATATTTTGAATACAGAACTCATCAAGGGCCTTTGTCACAGTGACAGGCAGTGACCTGAGATGCATTTCTCCTCTCTTAATGTACCCGGAATATGTAATTAAGAGGTGACTAAAAGATTCTTTATCATTCTTTGTTTCCTAATGCAGCAGTTACAAAAGGCTGCCCCCTCCTTCCGTGCTTCTCGGTTCCCCATGACAAACACGGGGATTGATATTTGCTTCAAATCTCTCTGACATGGTTCCTCTGTTTCCGAGGCAGAGGCCTGCCTCATTTGGCCCTTGTTTTGAAAAGTGAGACCTGCCGGGGGAGAAGGCAGACAGTTAGTAGGCAACTTGTGTGAGAGGGGCTGCGAGTAGGGGGTTGCTGCTGGGAGGGCACAGCAGTGCCAGCACCCCGAACGCTTGGCACCCGGGGGCACTGCAGGCTGGCTGGCACCAAAGGGTGGTGGGGAGGAAGCTGAAGGCAATTGGCAGACATAAGCCTGAAGTGCAGGACAGAGAATCAAGACAGTGGCAGCAGAGGTATGAATACTTAGAGCGGGTCTTGCTGGCTCTCGACACCCCGGGCCGGGCCGTGTCATGGATCCAGGCTGGCCTGACATTAGCATATGCAGTCAGGCTCTGATACGCTGCGGTAAATGCAGCGTGACAGCACCTGAGCGAGTCTACGTGCAGAACAGATGTCTCGGAGCTGGGGCTGGGGCCGTGGCACCTCCTCATTTCATCAATTATGTATCGCTTCCCTTGCCATAAGCAGATACTTGAAACCGGGACTGTTAAAGGAGGCATTAAAAGATTTGAGAGCGAAGGAGGAACTTGTGAGGAGAGAGATTAACGTTTGGGCTTGTTTCTCATCCGGGAGGTGGCAGAGGGCTGGCAGTGCCTTCCCTTGCTTCTTGGCCAGCCATGCTGTGCTTGTCACTGCTGTGCTCTCTGACCTCACATCCCCTTGTGCTGTGCTGAGACCCTCAGCCCTCTCTTCACAGCGATGGGAAGGGACACGGACTCCTCCTTCCCCTCCCACTCCTAGAAAGGAACTGGAGCCCGTGGGATCCCGCTCTGTCATCCTGGGATGGTGGTGGGAACCTGGCAGTCTCCTGGCACCACCAACTCCCCTTGGCTTTTACTCGCCTGTTTCCCTGTTTGTTTGTTTAGCTGCTGCAGCCTTTACCTGGCAATGCCGCTTCATTAAGGGGAACGCGGGGCTTCTATTGTGACTGTAGCGTGTCGGCTAGTGTTTTCACCCAACGTGTAATTTGCCATGTATGAAAACCATTTCCAGAATTAATTCACCTCCTGCAAACAGTTTGTATTAATGAAAATGCATTTTTCATGTGGGTTTGCTGGAAAAGCTGGCTGGAGCTCAAGAGCTCACTTTATCCACCCGGTGTGAGTAGGAGATGGAATTTGTTTAAAAATTAAATAAATAACACACCCACCCCCCCCCCATTTTTAATACAATATGGCCCAGCAATAATCTCCGAGGCAGACTGCAAAGGCTGCTGAAAGCTCCATCTGTGGCATTTTAATATGCAGCATTGTCTCCCGTTTTAATATCCCCCTTTCCTGGCTCGTGTTTGTGTGAGCGAGACGCGAGATGCTGTCATCTTCCCGGGTCACAGTTTGGTGCTGGAAATGAACAGAAGTGGGGATGGATGCAGCCACGGAGCCCTTCCCATATTAAAATGCATATTTTAGAATAATTGATGCTGAATTCATTTTGCAGCCTCGTTTCTCCTCAGCCTTCCCCCACCCCCTCTTTCAGATGCGCATGGAAAAAATCCCGTCAGCCGTCCAGATGGCAGCTGGGTGCTCTTGGCTGAGCCGGGCCCTGCCCTGTGCTTGGGAGGCTCCTCCCTCCTGCCTGGGGAGGGAACAGGGGCTGGAGGTGGGATGCTGACTGCCACGATAGTCTGCACCTCATGGGTCGTGCTCAGTTACCGCCCCGCCAGAGCTCAGCTGGCTTTGGGGTGGCCTGCTCAGGCCGAGCTTTGTGGGTGCCAGTCTGACTTGTCGGTGGAGGTGGCATTGGGCAGTGTCACCTGGGATGGCATCAACGGAGCTGTGTAATGCTCTGCAGAAGTGCAATAACCATGCTGCTGCCTGTGAACTTTAAGGTAGTGTGAGGAGGGGCAGAGCGAGGCTTCTACTGGCACTTGAAAATAAGAAGGTTTGAAAGACTTCGTAAGATGAGACTACTTTGAAAATCTGTTCTGTTCTGGGATTGTCTCCAATTGTGGGCGACCAAACAACCCTCTTTTGTGAAATCACTGAGAATTAATACAGGGTTGTTGAGTTTTTAGGGGAATCAAGGAAAGTGCTTGAGAACATGCAGGTAGGTTCAAGCACAAGAGGGTTTGCACTGACCACAGCGTTCTTGGCCTTCGAAAGAAGGTTTTGATCAGCTCGGTTTCAAACCTCAGCCACGGTCCCCAGGCTGAGCTGGCCCCGTGAGGCCCACCCTGCCTGTTTGGTTACTCCCCATTTGTGGGGTTTGTTGCTACTGTTTGTCCCTAGGGTGTGACATGGAGCAGCCCTGCCCCACACAGGACCTTGGCACACAGCTGAGCCCACAAGTGGGAGATCAGTAGACATTTCATGGGCTTAAAGTTAAGCCTGTGCTTAAGCGTGAGCGGGGTGTGGGCTGGCGAGCTCAGCACCGCAGCAGCCCCCCATGTGCCACCCTCTGCACCGTGCAGGGGTGATGGCGGGGGCCGGAGACCCAGGCAGGCGGTAGATGGCTGGGCAGGGGCACCAGGCAGCTCAGCAGAGGCAGCGGAGCCCGTTTGGGACACACACCCATGCCCTGCGCTGACCCACGGGCAGCTTTGGAGCGCTCTGACGGTGCTGCCCTGTAGCTTGGGCTGGGGACTGCTGCTCCCTGGCTGAGGAGCGTCACCAAGCACAGGCATCACCTGCCACTCTGCGCTTGTCGGATTGCAGCCCAGCCTCCCGCGCTCTGTTTATCTCATTCCAGGACTACTGTCAGCAATGCCACTCTAGGCATAAACTTAATTATACCTCCTTGGGTAGCAGCGGGGAAGTGATTTATTGCTGCCTTTGTTTCCATCCTCCCCTCACCTCTCTGTAATTACGCTATGGAAGATGCACGCTTCTGTTTGCCGCTACAGAGACGCTGACACTTGTCTGCAGCTTTGCTGGAGTTGTAGCGCCTGTGCTGGAACATGATGTTGAGCTCTCTTGGTGGCTCTGTCTGATCACCTGCCTGCGGACCAACAGGTGAGGTGTTTGTCTGTGCAGGACAGGGGCTTCTAGTGCTAATGGTCTGTGATGCTTTTTCACACTATTTTAATGGACGGTTTTCTTTTGAAGTAATCAGTGCAGGGAGCCAATAATCCCCTGGCTGAAGCAGCTCCTCAGGAGCAGACATGTCAGCTCTTCAGTGCCTATTCACCAGAAAGCCTGAGAGCTCCCCTCCAGCCCTCTCATCCCAGCAGGTGTTCTCTCGCTGCTCCTTTCCCCCTTTGGGTGTGTGCTGACAGGAGCATCCCCCAAGGATGCTCCTCCCTGCTCTCAGGTGCCATGCTCTGCCCTCAGATCCTAAGGAAAGTGAAGAAGTTTGGGAAATGGCTTTCCCTTCCCTGTGCCTTCTGCTACGGCCCCTGCTCTCACTCTCCGGGGAAAGGGAAGGTGCTTTAATTATTCCCGCCCATGGTAATTAGCAGAGAGCAAGGCCTGGCTGGACTTCCGCTCACTCCAAGGAGGCAGGAGCTCTTCACCACTTTTTAAGAGCTGTTGGCTTTGAACGAAGCTCCCTGTGAAAGGGGAACGCTGCCCTGTCCGGCAGCTTTGCTGAGGGTCAGCAGGAGCTGCTCCCAGTGTCCGAGCACTGTGGCCTGCCCTGGCCCATCCACCTCGAGCAGCTCGAGTCTGATTGCTCTGAACCCTGGCTGCAAACCTGCTGCAAGAAGCATCTCTGCGAATAAGGGCAGCTTGCCCTGGCTCCATGGGGCCTGACCCCGCTGGCAGGCCTGGGGGTGTGCACTGAAATTGCTGCCGGATGGCGGGTGCCCGTTACGTACAGGCTGTGCCGCTCCTCCGTGCGTGCCGTGGGGTTTCACGCACGCAGCAGCACGGCTGCGCGGGACACGTGGGCTCTGGGACTGAGTGCACAGAGCAGAGCGCTGCAATAGCGCCTTCAGTGAATTTCTGAATTTGGAACAATTTGCTTTTGGACAAACTGCTGATTATATTTCCCCTCATTATTCACCTGACAGGATCAGGTTGAGTAACGAGTGAATGTGTGTGAAATTTGCAGTGTTTTTAAGAACAAAACGTTTTTGAATGGGCTGGATATGGGTCCTGCTGCTATAGCTGGTGCACCCACTATCGGGTGTTGGTGAGGAGCATCACTAGCCCGTCCCACACTGCCCTCTCTGCTCCCTTTCCCGGCAGAGCTCAGCTTTTTGCAGTAAAAGCACACACATCCTGCCCGACAGCAGCACGGCTCTCTGCTTGTCGGGCAAACTGAGCTCGCATCTTCCTCGTCACTCGTGGGTGAGCAGCCTCCTTGCCTGGCTGTGTATGGATGCTGCACTTGCCCGTCTGCCCTGCTGCCCGTTGCCCACCCTGTCAGCGCAGCGTTGAGGCGTGTGTGAGGCAGCAGCTATGGAGAACGGTGCCCAGCAAGGCTTGAATAGCAGCTGAAAGGGGTGAAGAACGTGTATCCTGTCAGTTTTGAAAGGCTTTTTGGAGGTGAGATCTGAGAAGAGGGACCTGGGCAGGAGTCGGACTGGGGCTGAAGTGTGAGCATTCCCAGGCTGGAGGTGGAGGGAATGGAGATCTGGGTCCCTGCCCTAGACAGAAGGCGCCACAGGCTGTCCCTCTGGACCCTTGTGTCCGTGGCTCCCTTCTGCACCTGCCCTCCCGGGGTGGCCCAGCCGTGGTGGCTTCCTGGCGTGGGCTGCTGCCGCTCGGTGGCAGGCAGCTCGGCCGAGGCCGGCTGTGCCTGCTGAGGCTGGCGCTGAGGCCTCGGGCTGTCCTGGCACAGCGAACGCTGTAAAGGCACCACTGAACCGTGCAGAACAGGAGGGAGCCTTGGGCAGAAGGCCAGTGGCCGTGGAGGTGTCCCCTCAGGCTGGTGATGACAGCGTCCACACGGTCCTCATGTCCCTTGCCCTGAGCGCTGCTCTGACCTGGCAGGGGTGGGGGTGGGCACCTCTGGAGAGCATTTCGCGTGAGCCAGAGATGAAGAGTTTCATCCTGAATGTCACAGCAGAGAAGCAAACTGGAGGTAGGAGCAGGACAGAATGAGCTCAGGTCTCGAGGGGAAACTCTCTGTGTGTGTGTGTGTGTGTGTGTGCGTGCACCCGTGTGCTGCAGCAAGCAAGATGCCCTGGGTCCCACCTTCTGAACCACTGGCAAATTGTGGGGTTCCAGCTCCCAGGAACCCAACACCCAGAGCACAGCGAGGGTGCAGGGGTTGTCGTGCGTCTCTGCGTGTTTTGCTAGGACAGAATTCAAGGCCAGCCATGGTGTGCAGGCATGCTTTCCGGAAACAGGTGACCTGGCAGCAATGCCAGGCTCTCGTGTGCTGCCCCCACTTCCCCCAGGCTAGACCCGAAGGGTCTGCTCTGAGCTGTGCCTGGCCAGGGCACCCCTCAGCCGCTCTGGTCCCTGGGTGCTCAGAAGGCAGGTGAAAGCATGTCGTGACAAAACCTCATCGCGCTGAAAGACTTCAAGCCATGTGGAGTCATTGGTTCCCCTGCTAAGCTGCCCCAGCATCTCACGACTCCTTGCTAGGAAATAGCACCTTATTTCAGGTAGAATTTGCTGAAGTTTTGCTCCCAGGCCAGGGATGCTGTTGTGCCGCTGTCAGGAGGACACTGGATCTCTCTCCTCTGTGTCTGCAGTGACCAGGGCACCGCTTGCTGATGGTGCTGGGGTTTGTGCTGTATCCCACAGCATCTGACTAATCCCAGTGCTGTTGAGCAAGTGCTCCCAGTCAGCCCACTGTGCTCGGCGAAGCAGGTGCCAAACCCGCACACAAATTCTGCTTGATGAGCAGGTACCAGTTCCTCAGGCTCCCCTGGCAACATGCTCATTTGCTGATGTGCAGAGTCCTCTCCTGGGGCCTGTAGCAGGACTGGGTCTGGGCGCAGGCACTGTGAGGACCACTGCACGCTTGTCCCCTCAGCCCCCGGTGCTTTGGGTGCTGCTGGTCCTTGCAGAGTGCCAGGGTTAACGCTGAGGCTCCCACATCAAGAGGACGGGCCATCCCTGTCAGAACCGTGGGGCTGTTAAACAAAGCCACGGAGGCTGGTTTTGTTCTTGGACCTCTAACTAGGTCAATGTACAATTGTCTTAATAATTATTGATAAGATGCGGCAGATCGTGTGCCTGTGCTGTGCAGGAAGGGGGCTGCTCCTCCTCCCAGCTGCGCTGCTGGCACTGCAGCCCTCGCGTGTGGTGAAGGGGCTCCTTAGAGAATTTGTGAATTCCCCGTCCCAAAGAGCTGGTGTAGTCCCTGGGCTTGCCGTTAGCCAGGAGCGGTGGGGCAAGGAGGGGAGGCAAGGGCAGACGATACCCCCATCCCAGCCAGCAGCGCCCTCCTCTCCCACCGCCGGCCCCACAAGCACTCCTGGCTGTGGGGCAGGTGAGGAGAGTGGGGTTTTTTTTGTTTTGTTTTTTTTTTCCTCTGGAGTCACCCACTCCAGAGGAGTGGGCAGTAGGAAGCAAGGAGTGGGAGCGTGCCGTGGGCTGGGGAGGGTTGCTGTGAGGTGCCTCGAGCTGCCGATAGCCCAAAAGCCAGGCGGCTCTGGGGCTGTGTGGGATCTGCTTGCCCCAGCCCAGGGCTGGCACGCAGGGCAGCTGGTTTTGGGGTGCCTGGCTGGCCTGGGCTCCTCTCTGTGCCACCTTCAGAAAACTGCGCAGACTGGCTCTGAGCAAGGTGAATGGCAAAGAATAAACGCAGCTACCTCTCCAAGCCATTCAGACTTCAGAGCTGAAGAGGAGGTTGTGTCCTGGGGATTTTTTTCTGTGGCTTTTCCACCACTAATGAGCAGGGAGGAAGTTCTGCTCTTTGTTCGAGTCACACTGATTTTTTTTTTTTCTTTTTCCGCACACCCCCCCCCCTCCAGTGAGTACTAGGGAGGGAGGAGGGGATGCACCACGCCTGTCTGCGTGGACACGTGGGACTGTGGCAGCAAACGGCAGCGTGGGATCGTTCCACTTTGCTCCTGAATTTTAGACATCAGGAGTTCCTTGTGTGAGACTTGTGGTTCTTCTCACCTAATCTAAACAAGGTCTTGGCTTTCATAGGCTTCGCTGAAGCCTGGTGCCAGGCAGCGATTTGCAGCTCTCTTGCAGTTTTCCATGTTGCAGAGGGAGCTTTCTGGCCTCGGGACTTGCCCCCCCAGGCTCCAGGAAGCTGCTGGCTCCGTTCTCTGGGTAGCCCGAGCATCCCCAGCGTTGGCAGTTTGGCCTCTGCAGAGAGCTCTGCTGGTGCTGTTCCTGCACTGCCCAGCGTGCTCGGGGCTGTAGAAACGCAGCCTGTGGGAGGATCCCGGCCATGTGCTGGGGCTCTGCTCTCCCGTCCCCTAACTTGGGGTGTGAGGAGCGGTGCGAGGGCCAGGCGCTTGCCAGGTGCCATCGCTTAGGAGGTGTGCGGCTGCCGTCGTGTGAAACTGGCCCCAGCTCTTCCCCTCCTCTGTACCTGAGGACTTCATCATAATGCAGCATGAATTTCATTAGCTCATTTGTCTCTGGTGCTCCGAGCCTGCAGATAATTTAATCCAGAAGTGGTTTACAAGGAGGAGCGCGGTTTAGTCTGCAAAGCTTAATAACCGCCTCTGGCTGCCGCTGCTGAAGCCGAGCTGTGAGCCAGGCCGAGCTGCAGGAGGGGCAGGGGTGTGACTCCACACCCTTTGGACCTCGTTAGCCAGACCCCAGAGCAGGAAGGAATGACCAGAGCCACGGCACGAGGCTGGCGCGGGCCACTGCGGCGGAGCGAGGGCGTTGGGGCGGGGGGAGGTGGGTCCCTTGCACACGCATCGCGGTTTCCCTCTGTCTAATCAAGGGAAGGTTTACTGAGCAAGCTGCAAAAACTCATTACATATGCTGCTAGTGGCCGGGTTAATTAAGCTCTGCAGTTCTCTGGGTAGGAAAAGGCGACCTATATTTACTGTATGTAGGAAGACATCTGTCAGCGAGAAGCGCGAGATATCCCAGTGCAGGTTTGTCCTGCTTTCTGCAGGCTCTGAATTGCAACTGTTTTAAGCTCTGATGCAGACCAAGTTAATTTTAAGATGACTGTTACTATTCTAAACATAAGGAAGGGCATATTTAGCCTCTCAGTACTCAAGAAGGCAAAACCCCCTGCATGTTTCTAGTAATTTTTCCCTAACAGTTTGCACAAAACAACAACAACAAATCCTATTTGGTTTCCGCAAAAGAATATGTTCGAGGGTGATCGTAAAATAGATTATTTTTAAATCTGCAGATGGTTTCCACATATTCCTCCTCAGCTCACTGCAGCTTTCCACCTCAGTAAACTGGTTTGTAATTTAGCCGAGGGCTGTGGAGCAAGCGTTCTGTCGTCTTGTTTTTCTTGTTCGCCTCCTTCCCCCCTACCGCTTTCTGTCCCCTTTCTCTTCCATCTCCCCTCGCCTGTCCCCAACGGTGGAGGGCAGGCGGTGTTGGCACGCGTGTGAAGGCACGGTGGGCGCTGGTCAGCATTGCGGCCGGTGCTCCCGCGGCCGGGCCCCTTGGCAGCCTGTGTTGGGAGGTCCCGGCAGAGCTGGGGGCTTGGGCTGGGCTCGGGGGCCTGGCGGGTGATGCTGGAGAGCCCAAACAGTGCTTCCCCACCCCCGCTTCCTCGGTGGGGAAACTCCACCACAGTGGGCACAGGATGCTCGCTCCCGGCCGCACGGTCCCCTCTGCCCGGTGGGGTTACCAGGAGCTCGCCCAGCTGCTCGAGCCACGGAGGAAGGCGGTCAAGGGTTTTTCCTACAGCTCGGCTGAGAGATGCACGGCCCTGGCAAAGATAATTAGAGGAAGGATGCACTTCCAGGCCTGCGATCGCAGTTCTCCCCCCTCCCCCTGGCTCCCTGGAAGAAAACACTCCTTTTTTTATTTCTTTGTTCTTCCATGGTTCAGCATTATAATTACTGAGATTTTACTGCAGGGCAAAACGATCATTTGACAATGTAAGTGGGGAAAAAAATTCTCGTGTTATCCAGCAGCCTTACTCCTATTATAATTATGGCAAAACTCCTGCAGACTGAAGTGGGGGCAAAGAATTTCCTCCTATGCGGGTGTTTGTCATTTCGAGGTTGCTCGAGATTTGATCGCAGATGGGAGGATTCTGTTCCCTCCCGTATTTTTAATAACCCGAGGTTGTTGATGGATGGCGAAGGACTGAAGTACCTGTTGTTTTCCCCTTTGTTTTCATTAAGTATTTTCCCTTTCTGTCATTCTCGGCATTCATGATGGATTTTTATGAGCAAATACCTTGGTTAGAGCTATTTGGAATTGTTTGTACAGAAATGTCTACGGTGGCAACAAAACCCAATTAAAAAATCAGGGGAAAATTGATGAAAAACTGCAAATCGGCCCTTCAAAATGGGGGACGACAGCCGCTCGTTCGGTGCCACTGGCGGTTCCTGCTCGGCAGCCAGTGCCAAGGCGGGTGCCGCACGTCCAGACCAGCGTCTCTGTGGTGGGGCAGAGCTGTGTGTTCACCGGGACCTTGGGCTGGGCGCCCAGGAGGGCTGTGCTGGGGGGAGCATAGTTACGAGGTTATGGCTGAGACAACACGAGGGTGCTGCCATACTCTCCTCCATTGGGTGGGCGCGCATGGCCCCGGCGTCAGCAGGGGCCGTTGGGGAAGACTCTCCAGATGCATGTCCCTCCCTCCCCGGGCAGCAGGTCTGCCGGGCCCCCCGTGCTGTACCTCATCCCCCGCTGCCAGCCTGGCTCTTGGCACCCGGTGCCAGTCCCGGGGCTGGGTGCCCCGGCGGGGAATGGTTGATGCTGCGGTGAGGGTGCTGGAGTAGTCTGCTAGCCCCTACCCTGGGGCTGATGGAAAGGAGCTGACAGAACAGAGGCAGCATTAGCCTAATTATGGCCATACACGCTACCTCAGCGGTGGATTTTCCTTTCTTAGCGACTTCCTGTTTTCCTCTTTGAGATGCAAATTTTTGCACAGTCCTCGATCCAGATTCTCATCTCATTAGCATGAAATCTGACTAGTTCCACGGGTTTTTAAATAGCAAATTAAAAAAAAAAATCGCCTTGCACAAAGTCGCCGAGAAGCCGCCGTGTCTCTTGGGGCAGGAGCTGCAGGGGCTGCTGGCGAGCTTGCTGTCATTTTGGGGAGCCACTGAGCCCCGGCAGCACTTTGCCATGCCGGGCTGCTCTGCTTTGCTCTTGTTTGATGCAGACCAGCATCAGCTCGGCGGGTGCCAAGCAAGCAGAGCCATGGCACGGAGGTGCCGTTGGCAGGGAGCAGCGGGCAGAGACCCCAGCAGCTCCCGAGCCCACGCCGAGCCTCTGATGCTGTGCTGGAGCCGAGGCAGGCACACGCTCAACCCGCTGACTAAAGCCTTTTAATTTGCTTCCTCCTGGAAAATGAGGCTCGTTGTAATGGGAGGTTTAAAAAAATAACGCTAGAAAAAATCATTTTTGAAATAAGTATTATATTGATGGGGTTTGGGTTGGGCTGGGTTTTTTATGCCTGCTGTAATCTCTGCCCGCTGCAGCTCAGTGCTGGGAGAGGACCGGTGAAACAGCTGGAGCAGACGGCACTATTCAGTGGTGAATGTCGCTCCAGTAATATTTAGCTCTGCTTGGGAAGAGCAACACAAATCTCACCAAAGCAGCTGCAGCGGCGTGGGCTGGGCTCAGGGAGCCGCGGTCTCTCCTGCCAGCCCGGGTCCAGGTGTGCCCAGGAACACCTTTTGCCTGCTGTCGCCTGTCCTACCCCCTTCCCAGGCTCCCTTCACAGCCCCTCCCTCCCTGCCGCTTTCTGCCACATAATGAGTTTGATAAGAAATTGTCTCGTTAACAGGATTAGCCATGGAAATCTCTAGTCCCCTCCTATTCATTTTGTAATGCTCTTCATCCTGTTCTGTAATTTTCTGCTGGTATTAGATGGCTCCGGACCACCTCGGGAGATTAATTCCTCCTTCTCCTGGGATAGTGCCAGCACAGCCAGTGCTGTGGGGCGGCTGGTGCCAGGGACCCTTCTTCAGGCCAGCCCTGGCCCTGGGTCCGGGCTGCAGAGCTGTGTCCTCTGTCCCCCCTTGCGCTGCTGGGAATTCCTCCTCCTGGGTGTGTTTCAGTGAAAGTGGGTCATTTTCAAAGCAAACAAACAGAAGTGGCCCCAAACACCCGTGACTTTCGCTGTGCTCGCCAGGGAAGGGCTCTGCCAGCGCAGGGGTGAAGCAAACCCTGCTCCGTTGGTGCCCGTGTGAAGCCAGTGCTGTGGGCAGCGATGTTCTGGATTCCGTTCTAGGGACTGGACGTGCAAGACGGGCCCTGTGGTAAATAGTTCCCCTTGCCGCAATGCCTCCTGGCAGCCCCGCCGCACCCCCTGCTCCCCAGGGAGGTAATAGGAGCCTCGCGTCACGGGTGTTATCCCAAGGTGCCGACTCCTGAGCCCGCAGCTGGGAAGCAGCGTCCGGGTAGCAGCATCCGAATGCCACGAGTGAGTCGGGTGGGGAAGGGGAACGTTTGGAGCTGCTGCTCAGCGTGTGGGGAAAGGGCACACACAAGAAACAGTAGGGCAGTAGCACTGCTTTCTGGGGTGAGACGCAGTTAACGTTTGTGATTTCCTTAAGCACTGACCTGGATTGTGTTTGCAGCTCTAAGATACGGCCTTTGGCTTTCCCCCTGCCCCAAAAGCTTCCCATGCACAAAATCGGAACTTCTCTGGTGCCTGCGTTGCCCAGAGAGAAACGCAGACGGTAAAGCCGTTGCACCGAGAGTAAAATGACAGAGATGCAAATTGTTCTGTGGACTGTAAGATTTCGGGAGAGCAGGGCACTGGGGCGGGGGCACTGCTAACGAGGTGATTCCCACCCGGCAGATTCCTTGTGAGGGCAGTAATTTATTGAGCAACTTTTGCTGCCCGTGATGCGATGTCTGTGGACACGTTACCTTCCTCTGCTTCACTGGAAACCCTATGTCGTGCTGCTGGTGACGCGGTTTTGCGGTAGGGCTGGCACCGGAGCAGCTGGTGAGAGCGGTGTGGTGTGGAGAGGGGGGCCTCTGGCCGCAGTGATCCCCTCGGTGCGTGTGAGCCACGTGTGGGCTGTGGGGACTAGGATTGCGATGCGAGTACCCGGTTTTACTGATCTCCTCTGTTTTGGTGGGGGTTTTCCTAAGCCCCGCAGGAAAACCCCTGGCTCTGGAGGCTGTTTCTGCCGGTACACCCAGCAGCAGCTGCCAGTGATGTCCCAGCCCAGAGACTCCCATGTCCTGGGCATGGATGATGCTTGGCACTGCGTGGCCCTGGCCACCCTTCTCCCGGCCCAGGGGCCATGCGCCTTCACACACGCTGGCTGCAGAACCGCGTCCCGGGGGGAGCTGAAATGCGGCACCGCCAGCTGCAGGCTGCGGGTAACTCCTCTCCACAGCAGTTTGTGGAGCGTGTTTGCATGCTGCCTCTCTCCGGGCTGTTAATCCAGTGGTCAGAGCCAAACTCAACGCTGAGAAAAACCCCACCGTGTTTCCTTTTGTGCGTGTTGACTTGTCGCCGTCCGACGGGGTTCTGCAGGGAGTTCTGTAACGCCTTCAGAGCCTGTTCAGTGGAGAAGGAGCCGCTGCCGAGCAGCGGCTCTGCCGGGTGCTGGCTGGGCTCTGCCAGGGCAGGGCGTGAGCGAGCGGAGCAGGGACAGGTCTCATCCCCAGCTGATCCAGAGGGCTCGTCCCTGCCCCATGCCTGTGCCTGGCCACAGCTGGGTCCCTGGGGCACCCAGGAGCAGGGACCTGGCACCACAGCTGCTGAGCAGCAGAGAGACAGGGAGCAACAGTGACATCCTCCTTTTAAACCTTGCCAGCTTTTTGCTTCTCTCTCTCTCTTTTTTGTTTCATCTCTCCCTCTCAGAAAAGCCATTTAAATGTAATTCCATTCTTAAAACCTCTCCCTCATGCATGCCTAATGAGCAGCAGGCAGAGGCGCGGGGAGCGGGCCCGGGTAGGATCCAATCTCGCCGAGTGTCGACAAGTCATTTGGAAGAAGCCCTGGGAGCGTGCCCGGTTTTATTACAGCGTAATTAGAAATAAAATCTTGTTGCAAGAGGAGAATGAGAGATGGGTGTTAATCCTGTAACGGGAGGAGATGGAGCCGTGCTTATAAAGGAGATTAAGGACGGGAGGTGGAAAGCCCGTCACGACTCCCCGACTTCCACCCCTCCTCTGCAGTTTCCCTGTCTCTGTCTCTGCAGCTCCCGGCAGCAGCAGGCAGTGCGTGGCCTGCCTGTGCCTGCGCTGGCTCCTGCCTGCAACCAGCCAGCAAAGGGCTCATGTCAGGGCTGCCTTCGTGCCTGGCTCCCTGGGTTTGCGGGGGGAGGCTCCCAGCGAAGCCTCCAGTGCCTGCAGGAGCAGCTGCTGGCAGCTCCCTGGGGCGAAGGGCAGCGCAGGCAGGCAGAAGAGGAGGAGAGGAGAGAGAGCCCTTTGATGCAAAGCCCGAACCAGTTGCTCAGCGGCATTGGGTGTGATACAGGTGCCCACAGAACTTCAAGGTGGGAGCGTCTGGCTGGGTGCGAAGGAGCGACGTGCTGCCTTGGAGAGGGCTGGGGAGTGGTGGCTGCTGTGCACGTCCCCTGGGACCCGACGACAGGCAAACACCTCGATAAATCTGTCAGATATTGTGAGGCTCTTATTAAATTTGCATTGGGCTGCAGTCACAGCTCCTCTTCAACACCTCTGGGAGGGAGGAAGGGATGGCTGGCTGGATCTTTGATCTTGGTGCCCAACACAGGTCCCTCTGCTCGCAGCACTTGCTGTGGCACTGGCTTGGGCTCTGCCTGCAGCGATGAAAGGCAGCTCTGCCAGCCCGCTCCTCTGCCCCTCATCCCTGCCCAGCCGAGCGCTGTGACCCGGTGTTCTGCTCCCTCCAGCAATGGCTGAGGGACAGGGCGAGCTGTGCCATGCCATGCCATGGCATGCCATGCTGCAGGGATGGGCAGGAGTCTCCTCGCTGGCTGGGATTGCTGGCTTGACCCGGGGACGCTCCTCATCCCTGGGCCAGCCCTATGCTGGGCAAATGTCACCCTGGAACAGAAGCTGCAGCAGAAAAGTGCCGTTAGAGCGGCGGTGGAAAATCACAGGCTTGGTTCTTTGGGGCTTCCCCCTCCATGCCTTCCCCCCGGGGAGGCGTTTGTCACTTTAAACGTGGCCAGAAATAGCACTGAGCAGTTATTGGATTTGTCTGGGATGCCTTGGGATGCATATGCACCAAGCACAGCTAATTCATAACCGCTGGCACCTATTGATTCTCCAGCGGCTAAAAGAGACTGCGTAAGGAAATATTGGCCCCGCAGTACCAAGGGAGAGTTATCTCATTAGTCTCCTGAACTATAAAGTGTGCTCGCTCCTGAAGCCCTGACCCCGTTGTTTTTATGACTCTCCTTTGGATAGAGCGGGAGCTGGTGGCCTATGTGGACGGTAATTTTTCTCTGGAAATGGGAAGGCCCTCAGGAGAGCTGCTGGAGTTTCACGCCACCGCAGGCAGCTGGATGGGGCAGAGGCTTTCGGTAACAGCGAGCGTGTGTCTGCTGTGGCTGTCTGTGTGTGTGCCGCGGGAGACCTTCCCAGTGTTTGCCGGGCGGGACAGCCCCTCTCTCGCCCTCGTGCTTTTCCTTGGGTGAGGGACGAGCTCCCGGGGGCTGGTGGGCTTGTGGCTGCCTGGTCCTCGCTTGCGGAGGTGGGTGAGAGGGGCTTGGCGAGGCGTTCCCCAAGGCAGCAGCTCAGGTCTAGCTGGAAGAGTTATTAGAGGCACATCGCTCCAGTCTGGCCATGGATGTACTTAATCCTCTGCTTCCCGTAAAGCTGTTCCACCTCCTGGCAGGCAGAAAGATCTGATTTTATTCGGCGACCTTCGATGTTAATCTCGCCAGCAAACTCGGCAATAAGTCACTTCGGTGCGGTCTCTGTCAGAGCCGTTTACATCAATTATTGTCCAGCGTCTCTCCCTTGAACCAGAGTAACGCTCCTCAACAGGGTTTCTTGTCCCTTTTTGAGAAAGGAAGGAAGCTGTGCTGTCAGGCCGCGTCCTCCCGACGTCTGGTGTAACGGTGTCTTTAAACAGCGGCTTGTAAGGGGGCAGCTGCCTCCAGTCGCTCCACGGTAGAGAAGCAGATACTAAAACCTGCAGATTTTCTGCTTGTTCCTGTCTGCAGGGCCAACGCTCTGGCGTGAGCCCCATCTGGGAGGCTCGGCTTCAGCATGCGGACTGTGAAAGCTCCAGGGGCTGTGGGCAGCTCCGGCGGTGGGGCAGTGGGTGCGGGCAGGGCTTGGCGTGCTCTCCCCGTCAGCCGTACTCTCGCCCTGCAGCTCCCACGCGTCCGTTTCCTCGTCACCTCCCGCTGTCCGGGTAGAAGCTCGAGGCTCTGCTCCCCTTTGCCCTGCCGTGTTCAGCTCTCGCAGGCCCTGCCGCTGCTGCCTGGGTCTGGGGAGCCCCCAGCACCCCGGCTCACTGCCCCGCCGCTGCCGCCTCGCCCTGCACGCCAGCTCTCGCAGGGCTTTGTTTCCAGGGGAGGAGCGCAGCACGTCTGCGGGCAGGGCTGCGGTTCACCATGCACGGGCGGGCGGCCGTGGGGAGGCGGGGGCCAGTTGGGCCTGCAGAGCACTTTGCAAAATACAGCCCTGTTACCATGGAAACTGGCTCCCCCCGGCTCGAATTCCAGTGCAGCCACTATTCTTTGCTTACTGGTTTGATGGGAGATGAAAAATTAATGTTTGATTTGCATGTTGTTTCAGTCGCGCTTGCGGGACTGCTCCCTCCTTCCCTTTCACGGAGGTTTGTACGAATCCCTCAGCGCCTCTGAGACTCGCGCTGCTGCACATCTGGTCCCAGTTGTATACTGGTGCAGCACACGTGCTTACTGGTGTTACGATGCTGCAGAGCGGAGGCAAAACCACGCCTGAGGTTTTGGCTGGGGAGCCCCTGAGCCCTCCAAGCAGGGACGGAGTGGTGGGTCCTGCGCTGCCGTGGAGGGTTGCAGCTCAGGGGAGGTTTGCTGGAGGTGCGGGGACGGCTGCCCCGGCACCCGTGTCACCCCAGAGGGCTGCCAGCTAGCACTGCCGCTGCTCCCAGGAGAACGTGTGGGGCTGCCCGCTGGGCGGTTGCCTGTGCCTCCTGGTGAGCACAGTTAGGCTCGTGTTCTGTTAAGGCTGCGGTTTCTTTGCCGTTGAGGGTCCCTACTGCTCTCGTACCAAGCAATTAGAGTCAACATGCAGCATCTCGCTAAGCTGCAGCTGGAACGGGGCAGTGCCAGCAGAGCTCAGGGCTGCCGCTGCCTTGGCTCGTGCCGGGGATGCGCTCCGGTTCCCTGGGTGAAGAGCCCTGTCTTCTGCCAGTCTGCCGCCTCAAGCGCTCGCAGGGGAAGGTTGGGGCAGTCCTGCCCCAGGAGCAGGCAACCAGGGCCTCTAGTCCCGTGTTCCACTCTCAGTTCTCCTGCTCTTACGGGTTCTACCACATCACCTTTTTCCACAAAGTCAAGAATACTCAGGTGCTCCCAAAAGGTGCTGGAAGAACAAATGGTTGATTGGCCTCGTCAGCTAGACCCTGGTTTACCAGGCGTGGTGCGGGACTGAAGGAGCCATTTGAAGCCGTTGCTGATTGAAAGACTCGGTTTAAAGGTTTCAGTTCTGCTAATCACCTTGTGCCTCTCTGTCTTTGCCGCGATTGGTGGGGGAAGGGTTGACTGCTGACGGGCCACCCAGTCCCAGCAGAGGCTGGATGGCAGCTGGTGCCGGACAAACCCCGAAGGCCCCGCAGCAGCTGGGGTCAAAGGCTGGCTGTTCCCTTCAGCGCTGGCCGTGGGGCCGAGGGAAGGGCTTTCAAGGTGGGCAACGGAGCTACTCCGCAGTGCCTCTGCTTACCCTGTGCTCCGTGTAGCCCCAAAGTCGTGCCACAGCGCAGGTCTCTCTTCGTGTTAATTACTGGTATTATTCGTGACGAATTACAGGGGTCAGGCCAGCTTCGCGGGCAAGTCAAATACTTCTCTCCCCATGTGCGCTGGCATGTGCCAGGCTCCAAATCCTGCTGGTGGCAGGGGCTGCCCCGACAGTGCTGCCAGGGGCTGTGCTCCCTGCCTGCTCTCCTGCCATCCTCCTCCCTGGGCTCAAACACCAGCTCCAGCCCTTATCTGTTTTCACGTGGTTCTAAGTAAGTTAAGCTAACTACTAACTCAGCGGGACGGATTCACTTTTAATTGCCGTGTTGCTGTGCAGCGCGTAGTGGAGCTTCGTGCTGGTGGAGCATCGTCGTGCCGCCCGCTCTCCTTACCCTCCGCAGCCACGCAATCCTGTGGCCAGAGCCTGGTGCAGCAGGCTGTGGGCAAGCTGCCTAAACGCCCTGAATTCAAGCCCTGGGCGGGGGTTGTGCCCAGGCGAGTGTGTTTGCTGCAGGATGGGTGCTGGAGGGAGGCAGGCTGTGCCCATGAACCCGGGGACTGCTGTGGCACACACCAGGCTGCTATGGCAAGTGCTGCTGCTCATCCATTTTGGTCTGACTGCCAGAAACTACAGCCCCTGAAGGAGAAGCTCTTGGTGCAGCCGGGGTGTGGGGAGGTGGAGAAAGGACCCGCTTCGCTTCCCTGGCTCCTGCCTGTGACTCCAGTGCCTGCCTGGAGAGCAGTCCTGCGTGCCAAGAGCCTTGGGAGATGATGTGCTGGGTTGGGGCTGGCTCGCTCACGCTTCTCCTCCCTTTGTGTCTCCAGAAAATAGGTTTTTTATTACTTCTTATGGAGGTTTGTACATATCGGACGTGCAGAAGGAAGATGCCTTGTCCACCTACAGGTGTATCACCAAGCACAAGTACAGCGGGGAGACGCGGCAGAGCAACGGAGCCAGGCTCTCGGTCTCAGGTGAGCACTCGGCTGCGCTCCTGTGCCCATGAGGGCGTCCAGGCATGCCCACACGCCCGCTCCCCTCCCTGCCCTGCACAGTGCCTCTCTGCTCTGCATGTGGGAGGGAGCGATGGCATTGCCACCTCCTGTCCCCGCAGCAAGAGGACACCCCGGCGGGGGGCAGGGGGTCCGTGGGGGCTGCCCAGGGGCTTTGTCCTGCCTCGCGCGTGCCCCTGAGCGCGCAGCCCCCCAGTGCTGGCCACGGCGGGCGGCAGCGCTGCACAGCACCCCGAGCGAGAGGCGATGGGCTGCGAGGCGATGCGATGTGACAGCCGGCGATGTGAGCAGCCTGACGCGATGTGACGAACATGCAAGCGATACTGCAGCGCAGGCAGTGCAGTCCAGAGTGCCGGCTGTCTCGGGGCGCTCCCGGCTCCGCTGACTGCCCGAATTACTCCACTCGGGAGGGAGTTCGCCCGACTCGCAGCCACGTCGCCGCTCCCAACGCTCGGCTGCAGCACGCCTGCTCTCTGCCATATGCTTTTTCCGTCCTCGGTGCACGGGCTGTGGCTCCCGCGCTAGCTCCTCCAGTTAACCCCCCGGAGTGTGGGGAAGGGGCCCAGAACGGCCGGGCTGGGCCTTGTCTGACCTTGCCCTGGGCTACTCTTAGAGACCTGAGGGTCTTGCATCCTGCCCATGGCCACCACCATGGAACACAGGTCTACCAGCCCCTCTCTGGGCACGTTCGATCTGGCCCAGTCCCCTCTTGGTTGCTGTCATTATTTACACGTCATGGCGTTTTACTTCTGCTTGGGAGTAATGAAAGAGGTTTCTTTCCCCTGGAATTTAATTTCACGCCTGAGACTTGGTGATTAATTTTCCCCTTTCCCAGCTGCCTGATGGGCCCCTTTGCTTGTAAATTTTGAAATGTGCCACAGAATTTGTGTATTTTGCACCAATTAGGTGTCACCTTGAGTAATTCCTTCAGTGCGGAGTTTATTTGTCCCATCAGCTAGTAAGATGAGTATTCTCATCTTACTCATCTCTCATCCACCTGCGAACCTGCTCCCTGGCCACCTAGGGCCATGCCGGCCATCCCAGGAGGGATAGGGCACCTCCTATCTGCTCCAGCTCTGTGCCCAATAGAGGATGTGGCTGGCACCCTGTTCTCCTGCCTGGCAAAGCTGCTGGCTCATACGGATGAGGAGAGCCGCTGTCTCTCAGCTAATGCCAAGGGGACGTGGTGGTACTGGTGTCACCATGCCAGGGACTCTCCTGATGTCCCTGTGGGGAGAAGCCTCGCTGCCTCCTCTTTGTTGGGTAAACGTGTTTCCTCTCTGACCCCAGACCCGGCAGAGTCCATCCCCACGATGTTAGACAGCTTCCAGTCCCGGGAGGTGAAGGCGGGCCGGCCGCTGGAGCTGCCCTGCATCGCCTCAGGCTACCCCAACCCGGCCGTCCGGTGGATCAAGGACGGGCGCCCGCTCCCCTCCGACAGCCGCTGGACCAAGCGCATCACGGGCCTGACCATCAGCGACCTGCGCGTGGAGGACAGCGGCACCTACATCTGCGAGGTGACCAACACCTTCGGGTCCGCAGAGGTCACGGGGACCCTCACAGTCATAGGTGAGAGCCAGCGGGGAGGCTTCTGTCCTGCTGCCTCCTTCAGCGTAACGCCTGTGCAGACAGAGAGGCTGAACGGTTGTCTACAGCCGCATACGTTACAAGCCTCGTATTTCAGCGGGGCACGTTGTGTGTTGGAAGCAGCCGTCTTGCCTTGCGACGCAGCGTGTCCGATGTGCGCGGAGCGCTCGCGGGAGGTTCATCATGCTGCGGCATCCGCAGAGGTCCCCTGATTTACCGCTTCAGTCGGGGCGGGGAGGGGGCCTCGGGAAAACTCAGAGCAATGCTGGGGGTGGAAATTGCTGGATGGTGGCGGTGGTTTTATGTTAGGTGCTGTGTTCTGTTGATTTACATAAAATAAGCTCCAGCCAAACAGTAAATACCATCTGGGCAAGCCAAGCATTTATCACGTGCTTTGTTCCTGGGGGTTCCTTCTGTCACCGGCATCCCAGTGGTATTGGGAGCTGCTGGTGCTGGCATGCACCGCGCCTGCCTGACCTGCAGCAGCACCGCAGCAAACACATCACAGCCTGGGCACTGCCAGCCTGCTGGGAGCTGCCTTGGCACGTCCCCAGCTCAGCGCTGTCCCCGTCATACTGACCACATCGTCTTCTAGTCATCCTGCCACCTCCCCGCAGAGCCCGCTCTGCCGGCACCCCGCTGGGGCCCTGGGGCTGATGTTAAGAGCAGGGAGGCTGTCAGCAGTGAGGGCGGTGTGGGGGCCACCTGCCTGATTTCCTGTGCAGTGACATTTTACGTGTGGTCGGGCTGGTGCTCCCAGGGCAGGAAAGGCAGAGGGAGCCCAGTAACGCCGAGTCATCTCCCACTGCGCTGCCCGGCCCCACCAACGCCTCGCCTGCTCTCGCCCTTTCTCGCACAGACCCTCTGCGTGTGACCCTCACACCAAAGAAGCTCAAAACAGGCATCGGCAGCACCGTCATCCTCTCTTGTGCCCTCAGCGGGTCCCCCGAGTACGTCATCCGCTGGTACCGCAACACCGACCTCGTGGTGGTGGACGACTACATCTCCATCCGGGGCATCAGCAATGAGACCCTCCTCATCACGGCCGCACAGAAGACCCACTCCGGGGCCTACCAGTGCTTCGCCACCCGCAAGTCCCAGACGGCACAGGACTTCTCCATCATCATGCTGGAGGGTGAGCTGGCTTCCTCGGCACGGGGGCTGTCCTCCATCCCTCTCTGAGCTGCTGCATCCCCTGGGTGCACCGGGATGCTTTGTGCATGGCTGGAGGGCAGCGGGACTGCTGGGGAGGTGGCTTCTGGGGCCAGGGTGCTCCCAGCCTGCTTCCCGGGCTGCGCGCTCCCTTTGCTAGCAGCACGGCGGGCAGGGAAGGACCGAAGTAAGGGGTGACTCATCTGTCCCCAGCCCTTGGGCTGAGGCACTGCCTTCCACTGCATGTCCCCTCCCCGATCCAGATGGCTGGATGTTTGGCCAGGGGATGGGCTCTGCCAAGCCAGGTGCCCCCTTGAGCCAATGTCTGTGCCCATCAGCAGGGCCCCTCGTGGCATCTCCCTGCTGGTGTGTGGGCACGGCCCTGCAAGTGGTGCCAACCAGGGCTCCCACCCTGGGTGGGAGCTCAAAGCCGTCCTGCCAGTGGGTGACTGCTGCTGCTGTGGCTGCTGCTCCCTGACCCCCCTCCCCCTGGGTACCCCCAGATGGGACCCCCCGCATCGTCTCCTCCTTCAGCGAGAAGGTGGTCAACCCTGGGGAGCAGTTCTCCCTGATGTGTGCCGCCAAGGGGGCCCCCCCACCAACCGTCACCTGGGCGCTGGACGACGAGCCCATCCCGCGGGACAGCGGGCACCGCACCAACCAGTACACCATGTCGGACGGCACCACGGTCAGCCACATGAACGTGACCAGCCCGCAGATCAAGGACGGCGGCGTGTACCGGTGCACCGCGCGGAACTCGGTGGGCAGCGCCGAATACCAAGCGCGAATAAACGTAAGAGGTGCCTGTCTACTTTTAAATATCAGAATAGGACTTTGACTGGGCTTGTGGTTTTGTCGTGTTTCCCAGCCGATTGCTCCCTCTCGCCTCTCCCTCCTCTTCCCAGCCCCCCCGACCCCGTTCCCCCAGTTCCCCACTCCTGCCCCGCTCACTCACACGTGCTCCTGCAGTGTCGAGCCTCCTGCCATTTAAAGCAGGGGGTTTAACGAAGCGCTAAGCAGTCCTGCAGCCTCGGAGAGCCGCCCTTGGCTTAGCAGGAGCCAAAGGGTAGCGCTTGTCCCGCCGAGCCCCCACAGGGCTGGCAAACACCCCCCCAAGGGAGCCCGTGCCCAAAGAAAGTGGTGGCGGGCACAGAAGCGTCCCAGGCCCCCATGCTCTCCCAGCCGCCCCCTGTCCCGGTGGAGCCCGGCTTCCCGGCAGCGAGCGTGCCTGCCAGTGCAGGGTTCTACGTGACAAACGATGATGAGGCAGCACATGAAATCGTGGAAAATGAGCTTTGATTTGTCATGTCTGTATTTTCTTTGTCTGCTAAAAGCCATGGCCACGTTAATCACCACGTTTTTACGGCTGGAGCGGTTGCTCAGCGCGTTACAGGGAGCGCTTTTGGGCACGGGTATGGTGTAAGCCCCTGCCTGTTAATAACTGCCTGTGACAGGCTCCAGGCTTACAGGTGGGAGCGAGCCAGAGACAAGGTAGCGTTTATTTGTCTGCTGAGAAAGGGGGTTGAAGGGCTGTGTTTGTCTGTGTCTTGGGATTGAAATGGATCTAGTGGCTTTTTGGCTGGGATCCCAGGAGAGTCGGAATTTTGCTGCTGTTTATTGGAGCCAGTTCATCCCTCAGCTGTGAGAAGCCAGAGCCATGTTTTCAGTGAGAACGTTCCCTTGTCTCCCTTTTCCCCTCTCAGCTCTTGGTAGGATGTCACTAGATAAAATTTGGGCTCTTTCTGCCCTGGAATGGATCAAGTCCCTCAGACAAACCCAGGAGATGGTTACAGAGCGAAACACTAATTTCTTTTCTCCTGCTCCTCTTCCAAATGTGTCCCAGTACAAGAAACACCATCCAACAGCTTGTCTGGAGAGGCCATTGAGCTGTTATCCCGCTGCACCCTTCGGATGAGGAGTCAGGATAGTGTTAATCTTTACATTAGTTTGCCGGTTTCTGCACTGGCCAGGAGAACAACGTCATTATTGTCGCATGAAAGCTCTTGTTGAAACCCTCACCTGCAGCGTCTCCCAGTCCCTAAGCCAGCACGAGAGCCAGCCCCAAGCCGGGGACTGGCTGGCTCTTCGGCTGTGCTGGGCTGCCAGCGGGAGGCTCAGAAAGGTGCATTTGGGGGGTGGTGAAAGACATTTGCCAATGGCAGTGAGGTTCCCGTAGCAGCTCCTGTCGAGGAGGTTTGGCACAGCACAGGCAGCTTCCTCCTAAGAGAGGTAGAGAGCGGCTGTGGTCGTGGTGGAGGTGTGCTGGGCAGCCAGGGTTCCTGTTGCAGAGATGCTTCCAGGCACCACCCAACCTCCCGCCGCGCGCAGCAGTGGTGTCTGTGGGTGCAGCTTCCCCAGCGCTGAGCTTGCACCCACAAAGCTGGGGTGAGGTTTGCTGAAGTGTGGCCACGATCGAGGACAAGAGCTCTCATTCAGAGCTGCGCTGTTGTAGGCCTGTGCGCGTAGCTCTGGCTGGAGGTTGCAGCTGAGGAGCAGCTTTCCCCGCACACGCTCAGCGAGGAGGCCGTGCCTGCTCCTCACCCAAAAGCAGGCTGGGTCCCCGCTGCGCTGGTTACCTCCTTTGCCTGTGAAGCTCACTCTGAAATAGCAGCAGACCTGCATGCAAGCACACTGCCCTTCGGAATTAACCTAGCCTGCCTCTTCCTTCCTCCCCGAAATGTAGGTCCCCCGAGCATCCGCGCAATGAAGAACATAACAGCAGTAGCGGGTAGGGACACTTTCATCAACTGCAGGGTGATCGGGTACCCCTACTACTCCATCAAGTGGTACAAGGACTCTTTGCTGCTGCCCGATAACCACCGCCAAGTGGTCTTTGAGAACGGCACCCTCAAGCTGATGGACGTGCAGAAAGGCATGGACGAGGGGGAGTATCTGTGCAGCGTGCTGATCCAGCCCCAGCTCTCCATCAGCCAGAGCGTCCACGTCACGGTGAAAGGTAAGCGGGTGGAGAGGCTCTCCCTGGATCCATCCTGGTCACGTCGGGGACGTCTCTGCTGTGGGACTGGGGCAGAGCGGCATGGCACAGGGAACCTGCCCGCCACAGCTGTGCCAATGGGAGGTCAGCCCCCTCCACGGCAGCCCTCAGGAGCCGGCACCACTTCTGCCGGTGCGGCTACCTGGTCCTGCTGCACGCCTTCAGCTGCCCCAAGCCACACTGTATCCATTTCCCCTTACAAGTGACGGAGCAAGGATTTATGGTGTAAACATAACGTATTAAAACATCTAACCTTTGCTCAGATCACCTTCACCAATGTTTTTCTGTGTGTGTTAGCTTTTAAAAAAATAATACTCTCGGTCTTCCACGCGCAGAGAACATCTTAAAAGCTTCTCTAGGCCATCAATTATTCAGCCCCTTTGAGGGAGCGATCAGTCCTAATGAATTGAGCCGGATGCATTCGCTCCCAGTGACTGGCTGAGATTGTGCTGGGACGCGCCGCGCTCCCGTATCTCCCGTCCTCAGAGTTGTTGGGTCGTCTCTGCCCGTTGCCAGCCCGGTGTTTGCAGTAAATCATTTAGACAAACACAGCCGCGCTGGGGACAGAGCTGGCCAATTGTCTTTCTCGTCTCACCCAGCAGGGTATTTATGGACTGGGTTTTACTCTGATCCCCCCTCCCTCCCCTCCCACCCACCATTTTCTTATTAGAAATCAGGTTAGCGGGAGCGCACATCAAGCTGATTATAGATGCTCCCACTTGATTAGCTAATGCTCTTCTCCAAGGCTTCGCGACCGGCGGAGCCGGCTGCAGGTAACCTGGCTGAGGGCGGGGCGGGGAGCACTGCTCACTTCTCCCCTTGGGCTGTAGTGCTCCCCTCCCCTCTCCTCATACAAATTCCCCGTCTATGTGGGAGCTGGGGCTTGCAGAGACGCCAGAACTGGTTAAATCTGCTCTTCTCCAGGGATGAACGGGACAGGCAGGGCTGGCATGGAGAGAGCAGCTGCAGGGATGTGGGTGTGTGAAGTTCAATAATGGGCTTCACTTTTCGCCGATGCCATTGGAGGGTGCAGGATGCTGGAGTTCAGCTGAGGACCCGTATATTCTGGAAAGCAACCGCTAGCAAACCCTTCTGAACCGGAATTTACTGCCTTGGTTAGTGCTGGTGACAGGCTGCGGAAGGCCAGCGGGTGGGAGTGCGGTGCGGGCTGGGGCACCCCGCTCTGCTGTGGCCAGACATCTTCATTCAGAGATTTACACCCGGCCCTGCTCACTGGGTTCGTTGTTTGCTCTGGCCATCAGATAAAAGGCTGGAAGAGAATCACCAAGGTCCTAGAAGAGTCAGAGGCAGCTCTGTGGAGCGGAGTACATAAATATAAGTGCAGGGAGCAAGGATGGCGTGGAGCCCCGTAAAGCTTTTATTGCCACGAGAGCCTGGTGACCACGTTAAGTGCCACCAGTGAGTTATGCAGGTCTTTCTGAGCACACGGTGGTAAAAGCTTTACAGCTCCCCTCCAGCATCGCTCTCCTGGGCATGGGGATGTGTGGTAGCCCCCAGCCCTGCTCATGAGGCATCGCCCCAGCCCAGCCCGCCCAGGTTTAGCTGCTGCTGCTTAGCCAGGGGACCCAGGTCCCAGCTTCAATGTTCCCTGCTCCATGTGGCTGCCGCGACTGCCCGGGGTGCTGCTGGGCAGCACCTCCTCTGCGCTTCCCTGGCAGCTGATCCGAGCGCCCAGCCCCCTCCCTCCAGGGTGCCCCGGCAGGTCGGTGTTCCCGTGGATGGACGTCTTTGAGCAAGTTAAAGGCTCACACATGGGTTTGGTGCTGTCCCGGGGCTCTCACACAGCTCTAAGTGGGTGATGGTGGCAATTTGGGCAGCGTGGGGCTGGCCCCAGCTACTCCTGCTCCACAGCTGGCAGCACTGGAGCACTGTTGGGGCGATGCTTTACCCTGCAAGAAGGCAGAGGCTGTCTGCTGGGCTCCCTCCGGACCAAGCTGCTGAACCAGGCTCTGCAGTGGGCACCATGGGCAGGCAGACCCTCGGTTGGTGCCCTGGGCTGTGGCTGTGTGGCCAGCTGCCGCTGCAGCCGTGCGAGAGAGCCTGCAAACCCTGGTGAAAGGAGAATCACGGGGAGAACCACCCTGGGAAGGAGAGAAGAGTTGGTAGCTCGAGCAGGGAGAGCTCTTCTGCCAAGGGAGCCCGATTTTCTCCTGGCAGCTCAGGAATGGCAGGGCGTGTTCGGAGAGGCGCGGATCCACAAGCCCGTCCCCGCTCTGCAATAGACTGCAGTGCATTCCCGATTAATTATTCATTAATTATGGAAAACAGTCAGCCCTGGCTCCGTGGCTCCGGCTGCGTCCAAGCCACGTCTCTGTAGCCGGCAAAGGGGCACGCCAGCCCTGCCTGCGCCCAGCTGCCTGCTGCCAGCGGCTCGCACCTGGGAGGCGTGGAGAGGGTGGAGAGCAGCCCCCCATTTGCCCCCTGCCCCGCAGAGCTGCCAGCCAGGCCGGGGCCAGGCAGAGACCCCACAGAGAGACCTTTGCAGCGGGGTGGAGATGGGAGCCCAGGGCGTGCATGGTTGTGCGGGGAGCCTGTGCCTGGAGGAAAGGGCAGCTTATGTCTGCCGAGGGGCCGATCGGCAGCCCGCTAATTTAATTACGGGGGCTGTGGAAAGGGGAGCTCATCTACCAGGTGCTGATCCTTGTTGAGCTTAATTGTCTCCTTCTCGCCGCTTTCTTCCCCCTCCCACATTGCCAGAGATGCTGCGGTTGCCTAATTAAGTTATCAGAAAGATAATGGCTGGTTCTGAATCCAGTGCCTTTAAGAAAAGCATCCGTCTAATAATTGCTTTTCTGCGAGCAGCTAAATGCTGAGGCAGGATTTCAGCTGGCATGTGCAGGGGGGTGGCCAGGGCTTTCCCCAGAGCAGGGCTCTGTTCGCGATGTCGGCCTTTCTCCGTCCTGCTCAGTGCTGGTGCATGTCCTCTGTCAGTGCTGCCCTCTGCTTGGTGGCAGCTTCCACAGTTCCCTGGCCATGTTCCGGCTGGAAACAAAAGTCAGCCTTAGCTTATGGGGCTGCTTCTCCTCCTGGGGCAGCATCTCCCCAAGCCCCACTGCAGCCCATCCTCGCTGGAGGAAGGCTTTCCCCAGACAGGCTCTCCAGCGTGCTCTGCCTCTCTCCTCAACAGTCCCTCCGCTGATCCAGCCCTTCGAGTTCCCGCCAGCCTCCATCGGGCAGCTCCTCTACATCCCCTGCGTGGTCTCCTCTGGGGACATGCCCATCCACATCACCTGGAGGAAGGACGGGCACATCATCCTCTCCGGTTCCGGGGTCACCATCGAGAGCAAGGAGTTCATGAGCTCCCTGCAGATCTCCAGCGTCTCCCTCAAGCACAACGGCAACTACACTTGCATCGCGAGCAACGACGCTGCCACGGTCAGCCGGGAGCGGCAGCTCATCGTGCGGGGTGAGCGCCCGGTCCCTGGTGCTGCCGCCTCCTTGGGCTCGGGAGGGTGGGCAGTGACAGGGGCTAGTGCAGTGGGGAGCAGAGATGAGGTCCAGGGCTGGAGGGAGGTAAGACTGCTCTCCAGTTGCAGGGGTGGTGCAGCAGCAGGCAGGGAGAGTGAGGAGCCAGGCTGAACCGGGGCATCCCGTAGGCAGGGAGGAGCTGTGGGGAGGTGATGGGGGTTTTGCTACAGTGACTGTCTTTTCTCTCAAATTACTCAGTGCCTCCTCGTTTTGTGGTCCAACCCAACAACCAAGATGGCATTTACGGCAAAGCCGGGGTGCTGAATTGCTCTGTTGACGGGTACCCACCTCCGAAAGTCATGTGGAAACACGCCAAAGGTAGGGGTGAGACCCGACCCTCTATGCGGGCAGGGGAGAGGCCCCTTTCAGCATGGCAGCACCAAGCCTCACAAACGCTCCTCTGACTGGGCTGAGCTCTGTGTCCCTGCATCTCCTCCTAGGAAGCGGCAACCCCCAGCAGTACCACCCCATACCCCTCACGGGCCGCATCCAGATCCTGCCCAACAGCTCCCTGCTCATCCGCCACGTGCTGGAGGAGGACATCGGCTACTACCTCTGCCAGGCCAGCAACGGGGTGGGCACAGACATCAGCAAGTCCATGTTTCTCACCGTGAAGAGTAAGTAGCCAGGAGCGCTCCGCGATGGCGAGGGGCCAGTGAAGGTGGCTGTGGGTGCGGGGTGGGTGCTCGTCAGCGGAGCCCAGTCCAGCACAGTCCCCTCTGCGGTGTGGAGGGTTCCCACCACACCAGCCTGGCTCTCCCCTCAGCACCACGCATCCCTGATCGATGCACGGGGCATGGGGAGGGCATCGATTCCCCTCCTCCAGGGACCTGCTTCCCTTTTGCTATTAAACTCACTTTGTCCTTAATAAAACCGAGCAATCAATCTACAGCATACAGGAGGGGAGGAAATAGCTGGGCTAATTTGACAGGGATGGGCTGGGAAGTGGTGTTAGACACTGTGTTTGAACTGCGCTTGTTATTGGATTCCTCTCCCGTTGCTATCAGCAGAATGCATAATCTCCAGCTCCTCTTTATTTATCTTGATTGTTGCTGCCATGAGCATTCAAACCTCATAAAGGAGGTGGTGGAGGGGGGACGGCCCCGTCACGCTCATTCCTGTGGCAGCTCCCGTGTGTCTGGAGTTGGGACTCAGCTCAGCAGGGCTAAACTCTGCCCTGCCTGCATGGGGGACGAGGCAGAGAGCACACCCTGATGGGGGTTGCAGATGGAGCCCTGGGAGCCATGAACCCCCCTTGTTGTCCCCTGGGCAGGGCCCTGCTGGGCAGAGGGGATGAAGAGCCCTCCTCAGGTGCCACTATGTCCTGGCAAGGGTCTCGCACCCAGGGAATCACCCGGGATGTGACAAGGAGCAAAGAGCAGCTCTGGCTCAGGCAGCCCCCTTGCTGCCTCCCCTGCCCAGCCAGGCACTTCTCCCCAGGCTTCTCCCCTCACCTCCCCACCCAGCCTCTGCCTGCCTGGCGTTCTGCCCCCCTCCCTGTCAGCTGTTTAGTTTATCCTGCCGACTGATGAATCAAAACAAGCAACTTCAAACAATGCACTTCAATAAGGGGTAGATACAAAGTCGAGGCGATTAATCCCGAGCGAGCGTGCCGAAGTCTCGGAGCCTGAACCATTGCCTCGTCCCTGCTATCTGCCCTAATTGCATCCCAGGACAGGTTGCTCGCTGACTTGAATAGCACATAACCTTATTATGCACGTGCTCTTACATTTCCTGGAGACCTCGAGCCTTTGAAAAGGTTTGGATGAATAGGCAGATGAAGCGCCACAGCCAATTAAGCATTATATGGGGCTCTTTGTTTGGTTTCATTTGGGGGGTTTTGTTTGTTTAGTGAAATGTCAGGCCAATTAAAGCGAGAGCAGCGCTGGCTTTCCCTGAAAGCCAGGCCACTGTGGACGGAGCTAAATGAAAGTTAATCAGAGCCCAAACAAAGCACGCTGGTGGTCGGAGAGGGGAGCAGTGGCAGCAGCCAGCCCGCACCTGCACAGCCCTTCCTCGACACCACAGCGAGGGACTCCGGGTGCAAGCCGAGACAGCCAGGTGATGCATCAGACCAGCCTGCGGACCCCCCAGTGCCAGGAGGAGCCGGCCGCTGCTTTTGTTGGGTGCTGAGTAACAAAAGCTGCCCAGCTTTGCCTGTAGCAGCGCGGGGCTGTGCCCCTTGGCCATGTGGAGCCGTGGCTCTCCCATCCCTGGGTGCCTGCGCCACACTGCTCCGCTCAGCCCCCACTCGCTGCCCTGCCAGGTGACGTGTCCTTCCCGGCTTTGGGAAGGAACTCGTTAGTGTTCTCCTTAGCGTCTGGTCAGACACACTGAGAGCAGAAGGTGGCAGGAGCTGGAGGACAGGAGTGTGTGCCCAGGCTCGCCGGGCTGGGCGTGGGTGGGCGGTTTTCCAGCCCGTGAAAACTGCTGGGTGCCCGTGTGGAGAGCAGAGCGTGCGGGATGGAGAGGGACCCATCCTCGGGGGTCCTGCTGGCTGTGCTGGGGAGAAAGCAGCTCCTCTGCTCTATCCTGCCGGGCACTGCTGTGCCAGAGAGCGGGTCCGGCCAGGGGGCTGGCAGAGGGGCAGCTGCCTGCGGGTGGCGGGCACAGGCGTGGTGGAAGTTCGCTGCCACACGCAAGAGCACAACTGATTGCTTCCACGCAATTTGAATTAATGTCATGCTTCAGGTGAAACTCAGCTAATCAGTGTAGAAAGGAAGCTGAAACGGGTGCAATCAAATTAACATCACAGAGCCCGCTCCGAACACAAAGAGGGGGGCGAGGGAGGCAGGCACAGCCCTTGTCACCCTTGTCACCGTTCTCATTCAGTTGTCACCAGTGGGCTGCGAAGCGGCTCGTGGCCCAGCCCAGCGTGGGATGGCGGAGCATGGGGGGCTGTCGGCAGCCTTTGTAGCCAGCCTGATCTCTGCCCAGCAAGCAGGACCAGCCGCTTGTCAGGACCTTGTTAAGGAGGCCCGTGGGCACGGGGGGAGCGTGGCAGCGGCGCTGGCAGGGGCGTCTGAGCAGGCTGGGCGCAGGGAGGCTGGGTGGGCGCAGAAGACAAGCTCTCCTGGAGGGAAGCCTGTGCGCAGCAGTGGGGCTCTGGCTGATGCGCTGGCAGGCAGGAGCCAGCGCTCCTGATATCCGGGCCCTGACAACCCTCAGAGGGTGCCCCAGCCAGTCCCGAGCGATGCTGCCCCTCGTCAGGCGGCAGAGCCGGTGCTGGGTACCGGTGTGCAGGAGGTGCCGTCTCTGCCCCAGTCCATGCTCTGTCTGCATGGCTGCGCGGGGTTTTCCTCCGGTTGCTGCTCCCCCGCTCTGGACGTCGTGCTGCTCTCCTGGGACCCCGGCAATTGAGAGGAGTTGATATGTTTACATCCACGGAGCTGCTCTTAATCAAACATCAATAAGCGCTTCTCAGCAAAGCAGAGCCTGAAACCAAGCTCCTCTCCCAGGGCTGCCGCTCGCCGGGAAGGGGGCTGGTGCCTCCGCGGCTGCCACAGCCCCATGGGGCTCTCCTGGCCCTTCGACCCCTTTGGCCACGCACACCCTCCAGCCTGGACTCAACAACGGGAATGGGACGGGGCAGAGCTAGGAGAAGCCGTGCTCTGTTTCCTGCAGCTCTTGGTTTCCCCTGCCCAGACCTCAGGTCCAGCAGCGATACGCTGCCCCGATGTCCCTGCTCTTTGCTGTCCCCGTGCTGTCTCACAGGTGGCCATGCTTCCACTGGGGTGGGATTGCCACCAACGCTGCCAGCAGGCACCGGGCTGGGCACCGCTCTGTCCCAGCCGTGCAGGTGCCTGCCCTGCGCCCCGCAAATACCGGCAGCTCTGGAGGAAACCTTCCCTTGGCTGTTAATTGAATTACATTGCCACCGAAAGCCGAGGAGTCGTAGCTCATTAGAGCCTCCAGCGTGCCATTATAACAGTGTGTGTTGCCTTTGCGGATTGTCATTATCATATATTACTGCGGGACTCAGCAGTGCTGTTTGTTTATGCATTACATTTTTTTCTGCTTACCCGGGCTGCCCTCGCCCCCAGCCTGGTTCTGCTGCCGCTCAGGCCATGGCCGGCTCCCAGCACTGGCCTTGGCTCTCGGAGCAGCGAGGCTCCCTCCTCCGCGGCAGTGCCAGGAGCCTGAGCACCCAGATGGGAGGCGACAGCTTTGTGCCAGGGCCGTGGGTGCTCAGCAGCAGTGAGAGGGGCTCCTCGCCATGCTGTCCCAAGGGCCGTCGCTGCCTGTGCTGCAGCCGCTGCTCGAGCAGTATCTGGATGCGCCCGCGCTGGGACCCCCAGCCCAGTCAGGCGGCGAGCAGGGCATGGGGCCTCCCCGCCATCCTCATTTGCGTATTGGGATGTCTATGAAAAAAAATAAAAAAAAAAAAAAATATATCTCTGGCATCTGCAATGCAAAGGTGGCCTTGCCGATGTGAAACTGCACTCTGTATTCTGCCCAGGTTTATACGAGTGAATTATGCAAATCTGTGATGGAAAACATTCTTCCTCTCATCCTCGGGAGTGTAAAACCTTAGTCAATAATTCATACCTGCACGTCGCAGACTGGAGGCTTTCTCTTCATTATAGCGTGCGCTTGGTTATTTGTCTTTCACGTTTTATTGTCTACCCCGGTGTAATGCTATGCATTATAAAATTTATCTGCTTCATTATTTTATGATCCTGAGCTGTATAATGCAGCGAGACGAGTCCGCCTTGGGCTGCGTGGCCTCTCGGCGAGACCCGCGTCCACCTCGTCCCAGGCGAGGTCTGCGGGCTGTGCTGGGGCTGGGCAGCTGCTGGTGGCACCCGGCCACCCCCCAGGCACACAGTGACCCCCCACCTACCCACAGTCCCAGCCATGATCACCTCCCATCCCAACACCACGATCGCCATCAAGGGACAGACCAAGGAGCTGAACTGCACGGCGCGGGGCGAGCGGCCCATCATCATCCGCTGGGAGAAGGGTGACACCGTCATCGACCCTGACCGCAACATGCGCTATGCCATCACCACCAAGGACAACGGTGACGAGGTCATCTCCACACTCAAGGTGAGGAACGGGGGCCTGGCACCCACCTGGGTGCTGGCTGTCTTGCTCGGGTGATGGAGGGGATCAGGGGGCACAGGGGGTGCCTGGAGAGAGTCTCGGGCGTCCCTGGGTGGTCCCTGGTGGGTGTGGAGGAGGCTGGTGCTGTGGACAGGCTCCCAGGATGGCAAAGTTGGGACCAGTGGGGAGGAATGTTAGAAATTGTGTCTCCAGCACCTGTCCTGGCCCTGGCACGCTGCGGTGAAGCCAGGCGAAGCACCTGGCCAGCGGCTGGACTTTTACAACCAGTAGGAGTTAGCGCTGCCCTGGGCCTGCACAAGGAGCTGGGCTTCCAATGTTCATCGCACCAATTAAAACCCAGCCTCCGTCTGCTTGCGGTGACCAGCCCCCGCATTGTGCGCGAGATCTCGGCTGCCTGCACCACAGGCTTTGGCTGCGAAGGAGTTTTGCAGCACCAGAGATGTCTCCAAGAACAAATTTCCCCCGAGCTGGGGGACCAGGGGTTTGGAGGGTGACCTGCCCCACGGGCACAGCTCCAGCTGGGGCCGGTGCTGGGACCAGGCTGCGACGCTGGGGAGAGGCGGGGGCACAGTGTTCGGGGTAGCTCGGTCCACATTGGCTCCCCTTCTCCCCCTGAAACGTTCGTAGCTGAAACCAGCCGACCGCGGGGACTCGGTCTTCTTCTCCTGTCACGCCATCAACTCCTACGGCGAGGACAGAGGCTTGATCCAGCTCACTGTCCAAGGTACTTGTTCCCCTGGGGTACGAAGCCTCGCTGCGAGGGCCCCCCTGCTCTGGAAGGGCTTCTCTCCCTGTTATCCTTAACCTGCCTGTGTCTCCCTAAGAGCCCCCTGACCCGCCCGAGCTGGAGATCCGCGAGGTGAAGGCCCGGAGCATGAATCTGCGATGGACACAGCGGTTTGACGGCAACAGCATCATCACCGGCTTCGATATCGAGTACAAGAACAAGTCAGGTGGGTGACGGCCAACATCCCCTCCCCGGGGCCAGGCAGGTGGGGGGCTGCCAGTGCCTCCCCGGGAATATTCTGCATCCCAGTTCCTTTGATGAAGAAAGGAGAGAGCAGCATTAATGGAATATGTTAATTTCTGTGGGATGGGAGCATCTGAAAGGGAATATTAAAAGAGACAATATTTGTGAAAAGCCAAGCCCAGACTGCACGACAGTGAGGAGAGGAGAATTAGCTCCTCTCCACCGGGGCTGGGGACGACAGCCATGGGTGCTTGCGGACTTCACCTGCCTGAGCCTCTCCCCTTGGTGCTGCGGACCCCGGGACGGGACTCGGGTGCTGAGCCTCCTGTCTCGCCCTGCTGCTTTTCCAGATTCCTGGGATTTCAAGCAGTCTACACGCAACATCTCCCCAACCATCAACCAGGCGAACATCGTGGACCTCCACCCAGCCTCCGTGTACAGCATCCGCATGTACTCCTTCAACAAGATTGGGCGCAGCGAGCCGAGCAAGGAGCTCACCATCAGCACGGAGGAAGCAGGTGCCGCTCCCGGCTCGGGCGCTGGGGCAGCCTGGGGGCTGCAGCCGTGAGCAAAGCTGGCTGCGGCAGAGCTCGCTTAAAGCCCAGCGTTTTCCCTTCTTCCCCTGATGCTTCTCAACGTGCTCTTTGGGGTCTGTTTCCCCACAGCTCCTGATGGGCCTCCAATGGATGTCACCTTGCAGCCGATGACGTCCCAGAGCATCCAGGTCACCTGGAAGGTGAGTGGGACCGGGGCGGTGCTGGGGCTTTCCCTGGCTGCAGGGGCTTGGGCATCACCGAACATCCTGAGACTCTGTGGCGGCAGCTCATCCTGGGACCCCGCGTTTTGTCGGGACGAGCTGCCTGGGCAGAATGAAAGCTGAAGGCTGGGCGGGCAGCTCGGCACGGGTCCTCACTAATCACACCTTGTAACAAGCTCCAGTCTCCTAGGATGGCCGTGGGGGCCGCGGGGCAGAGAGATGAATATGTAAAAGCGGAGTCGCTGGGTTGCAAAGCATTTGAGCAAAGATCAATAAAAGTTAGGCTCAGATTTATTTTTCCAAAGGTACGTAATGAAAACCAAAATTGATTATAAAGTTAGGACTTCGGGATGAACTGGTAAGTCAATAACTTCAGGGTTCCAGCTTCTCCCCGCCCCCCCTGCCTGAAGCACTGGAAAACAGATTAATGGAAAATAAGATTCATTTGAAAGATAAGTCACTTCATTTTAAGAGTATTTCAGCAAGATGGATCGCCCTGGCTTTGTAACATAAATTTGCAATCAACCCTATTGATTTCTTAATGCTTCAGAGAAATATTGTTAAGATTGATCTCAGCCTGGCCTCGCGCATTTTTAAGGCTGTCAGACGTGGGGCTTTTCCCTCCTCCCATCGAGCTGCTCCAGTCAGGATGGCGCTGGGCAGGCACATCCCACTGCCCAGCCAGACCCTTCCTCTCCAGTGGCCTCTGAGGACCCGCTGGACCTTTTTTGTTACTGTTCTGCCACTCAGCACATGTGCCCGAGAGCTGCTGTGGGGACAGAACGCTTGAAGTGTTGACAAAAGCTGATGGGGAGAGGTGGTCAGGGCAAGGGAGCCCTGTGAGACTCGCGGACCCAGGCTGTGCCTGGGGCAGCATCGCCCTGTGTGACACTGCTCTGTCTCGTTCCCCAGGCCCCGAAGAAGGAGCTGCAGAACGGGGTGATCCGTGGCTACCAGATTGGGTACCGGGAGAACAGCCCGGGCAGCAACGGGCAGTACAGCATCGTGGAGATGAAAGCCACGGGAGACAGCGAGGTCTACACGCTGGACAACCTGAAGAAGTTTGCCCAGTACGGGGTGGTGGTGCAGGCGTTCAACCGCGCGGGCACGGGGCCGTCGTCCAGCGAGATCAACGCCACCACGCTGGAGGATGGTAAGGCTGTCCCCGGCCTCGGGCCGGGCAGTTTCCCTGCTCCCCAGCGCCAAGCCCCAGCCCTTCCACCCTGCCCAGTCCCGAGCAGGTCCAGGGGTGGTGGCTGCCCACCGGCAGCCCATGGCTCTTGGCTGCGAGCACGTGCAGGCAGGCTCTGGGCAGCACTCCTGAGCAGGAGGATGTGCCCATGGCTCTGGGTTTCTGGCACAACTAGAACGACGTCAAGGTGGGTTTAGACACTGCCGATGTACCAGGGAGGCTTCCACCTGGGAGAGATCACTGTGGCCTCAGTCGTTCTAAAAGCAACAAGAAAAAGTTTTGCAGTGCGTTTGCTCCGCAGTTTTTCATAGTTAATTAAGGCTCTCGTTAGCCTGTCAAAGCACAATCATTTCCTGGCTGCATTAGCACTCCTCCTGGGGTATTCAAGGGCCCCTGTTTTAGCAATAGCGTCTTTTCCATAATTATATTACCTTAATTTTGTTCAAACGGACTATCTGTATTAGTTTATTATACATGGTCCCTAATTACATGGTGCTTATATTTTTGCACCTAAGTAATATGAAACAATAATCGTTTTCAAAGAGGATCGTTACGGTGATGCATCATCATTTAAATGCTCATAAAAATCAGAGTTACCTCTTAGGGGGCAATGGGATCTAATTACCTCGCATCCAGCCAGCTCTCCTGCTCTCCCCTCGCTGGTAAGCACAGTGTGTCCCAGCAGCCTCCCAGTCCCCAAGAGCACAGGGGTCGCACCTGCCTCACTGGTCCAGGAGAAGCAAAACCACATGTCGGGCACGCTGCTGCACTCACCCAGCTCTGGTAGCCACATACCGGGCAGAGCCAGCTCCAGGGGCTCGAGCAGCCAGGGGAGACAGGAGACAGTGTGGTGGGGTCCCATGTGGGTGCAATCAGGGCAGCTGACGCATGAGACACGGCTCCTACAGGCTGGCATCTGCCAGGCACGTGCCATCTCTCCATCCTCCTCATCTGTCCCCTCAGTTCCTAGCCAGCCCCCCGAGAACGTGCGGGCCATCTCCATCACATCGGACGTGGCTGTGATCTCCTGGTCGGAACCCCCACGCAGCACCCTCAACGGGGTGCTCAAGGGCTACCGTGTCATCTTCTGGTCCCTCTACATGGACGGAGGTGAGTCCTCATGGAGGGTGGGTGACGCGGGGCACCCGAGCGGGTGGCAGCGTGAGACTGATGAGCCCCGTCTCCCCACAGAGTGGGGTGAGATGCAGAACATCACGACCACGCGGGAGCGAGTGGAGCTGCGGGGCATGGAGAAGTTCACAAACTACAGCGTGCAGGTGCTGGCGTACACCCAGGCCGGCGACGGCGTCCGCAGCAGCGTGCTCTACATCCAGACCAAGGAGGACAGTAAGCGGCACCGCCAGGGAGGGGCTGCATGCGGGCGTGCTCTCCTCTTACCCCGGCTGACAAACCAGGCAACACATCTTTGTTAGAAGACAGGCCGTTGAGTAGGAGCTGCCAGCAGCCTGCCACGCACCCGGGGCCGGGAGGGCAGGAAGGCACCCAGCTCTGCCTGGCCGCGTGTGTGTGGTCCTCAGCTGCTGCTCCATGTGGCAGAGCCTGAGCCAGCCCCACGCAGCGCCAGCCCTCGGGTCTTGCTGCTGTCACTGAGGGTTGCAGCGCTATGACCAGCTCATGCCGGGAGCATTTGCTCGTGCCACGTGTGTTGTGTCGCTGCCCTGGTGAGGAAAGGGCTGGAGGGGCTGTGGGGGCGCAGGGGAGGCGTCTGCCCATGTACAGCCACAGGCAGGGTATTTCCCTTTCTCTTTTTTCCTTTCTTTTCCTTAAGTGCAGATATTTAAATATTTACACCCCTGCCTGCCCTACTTTAACGCCATTAACTCGGTAGCGGCATGTGTGCTGGGCCTGTGGGCTGGCATGGCCGCCTGCTCGGCCGGGGAAGCAGCGGATGCCGGCGAGGCACTGCCGGGCAGGGTAAGGCTGAGCCTCGCCGGTGGATTAAGGAGACGGCTACTAAAAGCCAATCACGGTTCTAAACTAGAGCCTGGGCTGAGCTTAACTCTCCTGCACGTGGTTGGGATGCCAGCCCTGGGGCAGGGTCCTCCACCTCGCCAGGCTGAGCGGAGACCTTGGAGCCCTCTTGGTGCTGGCTCTGCCACGCTCTCCCTCCTTCAGTTCCAGGTCCCCCGGCCGGCATCAAGGCTGTCCCATCTTCCGCCAGCAGCGTGGTGGTGTCCTGGCTGCCGCCGGCCAAGCCCAACGGCATCATTCGGAAGTACACCATCTTCTGCTCCAGCCCCGGCTCCGGGCAGCCGGTATGGGATGGGGCCAGGGACGGGATGGGGCTGGGTGATCACCGAGATGTGCCAGGGGAATGCTGAGCTGGCCTAGCAGGAGTGGGAGGGAGGGACGATGCCAGGCGGCGGCAGAAGCAAAGGTCCAGGTCTATGCACTGAGTTGCAAGGGCACCCGTGTCGCTCTGCGCAGTCCCATCATCTGTCTGTTCCCTTCCTCTGGCATCCTCCTGCGTAGCGCTCACTCCAGGATGGGGAATGTGCCAACAGCTGACCAAAAATGAGACAGAAATCAAACCCGGTCCCATCTCTCCTTGGTGAGGGAGAGGTGGATGGGAGGTCTGCAGGCTAGTGCTTATCAAAAGCTCCTGCTCAAACTCATTTCACTATCTGAGCCTCTGGTTTCCAGGGCAACATAATCTTTTCATCAAAGCAACTGGTAAAACCGCTGGGATCTGATATTGTTTTCTTGGCGTCTTGTCAAAACTGTCATTTGGGTAAAAAAAATTATGTATGCCATACAATATTCATATAGGCGTCCGCTCGTGGGGTGCGGCCGCAGCTGCCGGCCCCGCAAGGGCACGTGTCTGCTGGCGGTGAGCGCGCAGACACCACTGCGCCGTCGCGTGTTCGCACGCTTAAATGCCACGTCCATCCCGTGCAGGGGACGGGAGCTCCCGTCCTGCGCCGGTGTGGCGTGGCGGGGCAGCCCTTCCCGCACAGCGTGCTTGGGGCAGGGCGGCTTGGCCCCCGTGCAAGGGGGGCTTGTGCCCAGCCTTGTGCGAGGCTGCAGGCCAGAGCTCTCCAGAGGAGCACCCACAGGGCTGGGGACAGTCGACGTGGGACACGAGCGTACATGGGGTTTCTGGGCTGCCACTGTGACCGCAGGGAGGTTTCGGCAGCGAGACCAGAGCCTTGTTCCGCTCCTGGCCCCCGCCGCAGCTGAGCGGGCAGCCGGAGAAGTGTCCTTTCCTGGGAACAAATCCTGCCGTCGCAGCCATCTGTTCCTCGGGCTCCGGCCCGGGCTCCCTGGAGAAATCACGACACCAGCCGGTTTCCACCGGCATCGAGAAACGTCAAGCAGAGCAAACCCGCAGCACCTCGAGGAGGTGGCTGCAGTGGCTGTGGGCCCTTGGGCCTCCTTTGCCAGCTGGCTGGGGACAGGAGCGAGGGCAGGAGCCTGGTGGCGTGGGATGGTCGGGATGCTGGGAGGGTGGTGGGGATGCCCGGGTGCAGGCAGCTGGCCTGGCAGTAGCCGTTCCTGGCTGACAGCTCAGGCGCTGCTCTGGCCTGTTTGCCCCAGACTGGTGGCATTGCTCCTGCTGCTGGGATGCCCTAGCCAAGAGTGATGGCCTCACAGAGACTGCACCTTCTCCTGTCTCCCTCTGCACAGGCCCCCAGCGAGTACGAGACCAGCCCCGACCAGCTCTTCTACCGCATCGCCCACCTGACCCGCGGGCAGCAGTACATGCTGTGGGTGGCCGCTGTCACCTCCGCCGGCCGCGGCAACATCAGTGAGAAAGTCACCATTGAGCCTGCTGGGAAAGGTACGGTGGTGGCTGGCGGGGGGATGCACACCCTGGCTCTGCTCTCCCCTGCCCCTGCGGTGGCTTTGGCTGCTCTGTATTGGGCTGCAGCAAGGGGCGACTCGTGCCCGGGGCAGAGGAGAGGCAGCAGGGGCAGTCTCAGCTCTCGCTACTCATCGGGAGGGTCTGCACGTGGGGCTGCCCGCCAGGCTGACCTCCTCCTTGCCCCCAAGCCCCCGCCAAGATCATCTCCTTTGGAGGCACCGTCACCACCCCATGGATGAAGGACGTGAGGCTGCCGTGCAACTCTGTGGGGGAGCCGGTCCCTGCCATCAAGTGGACCAAGGACAGGTACTGCGGGGGCTGCCAGCCGTGTCGCTGCCCAGACCGGGGCCCAGTGCCCTCGCTGCATCGCGCTGGGCTGATGTGTCCTGTCCTCTC
Source organism: Buceros bicornis (assembly GCA_027563805.1). NCBI lineage: Eukaryota > Metazoa > Chordata > Aves > Bucerotiformes > Bucerotidae > Buceros > Buceros bicornis. The sequence continues at coordinate 5,882,538 of JAODLK010000041.1, forward strand.
CCGACAGCGAGGACTCTGCCATCCCCGTGACGGTGGATGGCCATCGCCTGATCCAGGCCAATGGCACGCTGGTGCTGCGCTCGGTGAAAGCCGAGGACTCTGGCTACTACACCTGCACCGCCACCAACACCTGGGGCTTCGACACCATCATCATCAACCTGCTGGTGCAAGGTGAGGGGGACACGTGGTCCTGCCTCTGTGCCTGGGAGTGGGTTCCCTGCACGGGCACGCTCCGTCTTGGCGGATGATGCGTGCAAGGTGCTCACAGGCTTTTTCCTCCTCCCCAGTGCCCCCGGACCAGCCCCGCCTGACCGTCTCTAAGACCTCGGCATCATCCATCACACTGGCCTGGATTCCTGGGGACAACGGGGGCAGCTCCATCAGAGGTATGGCTGTTGGGAGCAATGGGGCAGGTCCCTCTAGTCCTAGCGCTGGAGGAGGAGGCTTGTGATGCAGGTTTTCCAGCACACCCCTGTATGATTCTTTTCTCCGTGCCTCAGTTTCCTCCTCTCTGAAATGCCTCGGAAACGCTCCAGATAAGGTTAATGCTTCTAGGCTTGCAGGAGGGGCCCCCGTCCTGGCAAAGGGCTTGTGGGGTGTTTCGGACAAGATGCACCGACTGAAGTAGCTGATGAAGGGCGCGTCCCAAGAGCTGTTCCGTGTCTCCCGGCGCTGGTGCGACTCTGAACTCAGCAGAGCAGGATTTGTGCCCTGTCCCCCAGCATTCCCCACCCCTGGCAGGCTGAGGGCTCCAGGAGCATCCCTGCTTTCCAGAGCCTCCTTTCTGCTCTGATTCATCTCATGAATTATATGTTGAAACAGCTGCACACGGAGGGGGGAGCGGGGAGCGAGGAAGGAGACCTCGCTTACAATTAATTAAAAGCATGAAAGTAATTACAAGCAAATCTCCCCAGCCAGCAGCCTTTCACTCCAGCGGACTCTGTTGATAAATTTGGTTATAATTGGATTAGAAATATTAAAAACAGGCTGCAGGTACCAAGTAAATAACCGGTGGCACACACCAGGGTGCACCGTGGGGGTGCTGGGGCCGACTTCGACATAGCCGGGAACGTGTGTGCCTGCGGGCAGATGCGCGCCACCCCGGGGCGGTCCCGGTATCCCCATCCTCCGGCCATAGAAAAGCCTTGGCACTGGGCAGGAGCAGGAAGCCTCCCTTCCCTCGGCACTGCTCTGCCCGAGACGGGCATTCACAGAGCTGACAGGAGGCGTTGGGTCCTTTGGCATCGCCGCACCGGTACCGGACACCGTTGGCACCCGGAGCTCTCCTGCAGGCTCTCTCTGTGCAGCTTGTGACACACACGCGAAGCCACAAAGCCTACTCTTCTCTGTTATTTTTATTTGAGAACTGGCAAAATAACCGGCAAAAATAGCCAAATCCATCAACACATGACGGAAGTTTGGGGGTTGTGCAGCCAGAACGGTCCGAGTGGCAGAGCCACGCTGCCCTGGGCGGCACCGGGCTGCTCGGCAGCGCGTCCCTCACCCAGAGCTCTGTGTGCGCTCCTTCCCCTCCCCGGGAAACCTGGCGAGCTGTCTTCAGGCATCTTGTTGCGGGAGCGTGGCGGGTTGGTTCCTGTAGGACACAGTGTGCTTCCCAAACTCTTCATCGCAGGAGAGGAGGCGGCGGCGGCGGCACGCGCTGACAGCAGCGACTTCCTCGCAGCTTCCCGGGAGAGCTGGTTAATTCTGCCTCTCCCTTTCCAGCCTCGCACTGATCCATCACGTTTTGCACTCCTGCGTGAAACTGAGCAGGGGCAGGTGACCGTCCCGGCCTCCCTGGAGGTGACCGTCCCGTCCTTGCTCCCGCAGGCTTCGTGCTCCAGTACTCGGTGGACAACAGCGAGGAGTGGAAGGATGTGTTCATCAGCTCCTCCGAGCGCTCCTTCAAGCTGGAGAGCCTCAAGTGCGGCACCTGGTACAAGGTGAAGCTGGCGGCCAAGAACAGCGTGGGGGCTGGCCGCATCAGCGAGATCATCGAAGCCAAGACCCATGGCAGAGGTGAGCCCGCCCCACAGCCTCCCTGCCCCACCGAGGGTCTCCCCTCCGCAGCATCCTTCCTGACAGCCCCTCTCCCGCAGAGCCCTCCTTCAGCAAGGACCAGCACCTCTTCACCCACATCAACTCCACGCACGCCAGGCTGAACCTGCAGGGCTGGAGCAGCGGGGGCTGCCCCATCACCGCCATCGTCCTGGAGTACCGGCCCAAGGGCAACTGGGTCTGGCAGAGCCTCCGCACCAATAGCTCCGGCGAGGTCTTCCTGACCGAGCTGCGCGAGGCCACCTGGTACGAGCTCCGCATGAAGGCCTGCAACAGCGCTGGCTGCGGCAACGAGACCACGCAGTTTGCCACGCTCGACTACGACGGCAGTGAGTGGGGGCTCAGGGCAGGGGCCGCGCTGCCGAGGCGGGGGCTCCCGGCAGGGCTCGTCACCCACCCGCCCGCGCTCTGCCCTAGGCACCATCCCCCCTATCAAGTCTGCCCAAGGGGAGGGTGACGACGTGAAGAAGCTCTTCACCATCGCCTGCCCCGTGATCCTGGCCACGCTGGGAGTGGCCCTGCTCTTCATCATCCGCAAGAAGAGGAAGGAGAAGCGGCTGAAGAGGCTCCGAGGTGAGGCTGGGCTCAGAGGCGCAGTGCACGGGACTGGACCGCAGAGCTCCGCTCTCCTGAGCCATCTCATTACCCGCAACAGCTCTCTCAAACCTTCCTTCTCGTTTTTGTGTCTCCTGCACAGATGCCAAGAGTTTGGCTGAGATGCTCATCAGGTGGGTCTCCAAGTGGCAAGTGGTTGGCAGTGGGAGGGGAAGCTGGGGGTCCCGGGTGCTTTTAAGCCCATTTTCAGCCCTGGCTTGGTTTCAGACCTTCTTGGGCTCAGACCTAGGAAGGTTGTGCCAGCCTCCCACAGCAGCCCGGTGCTCCTGCCTGCCGCAGGGTGCTGGCACACATGCTGGAGCTGGCCCGGTGGAAAGCTGAGCCCTGGGCAGGCTGCTCAGTGGCAAGCCCCAGCCCTGGCTAAGCTCGAGCCGCCGGGGCTCTCTCCGGTAATGGCCGGGTCTGCGCCCCCTCTTACCTCACAGCAAGAATAACCGCAGCTTTGACACGCCGGTGAAGGGCCCCCCCCAGGGACCCCGACTGCACATCGACATTCCTCGGGTGCAGCTCCTCATCGAGGACAAGGAAGGCATCAAGCAGCTGGGTAAGCACCATGCGCGGGGCCCCAGCACCTGCCCAGCCCCGAGAAGCCTGCGGTGTTCCCAGGCTGTCCCCATCCTACCCTTTGGCAGAGCATGGCGCAGGCTCTGCTAACAGCCCCTGCTCCCCTTGTGTCACTGCTGGCCGTGCCAGCAGCACCCACAGCAATCTCCTGGGCTGGGCTCTGCCTTGGTGGGGGTAACTGGAGAATGGCCAGGTGGATCTCCCATCCCTGCCTGCCCTAGAGCACTGCTGGGGCTCCCGGCAGCAGGGAAATCCGGGGATCCCATGGGGGTGCTGAGCACAGGCTAGTGGGCGCCTACAGTGAACTCTGGCTGGAGGAAGAGGTCTGAGCCCCAGCTTCTTCCTGCAGGGGACGACAAAGCCACGATGCCAGTGACCGACACGGAGTTCAGTCAGGCGGTGAACCCCCAGAGCTTTTGCACGGGCGTCTCTCTGCATCACCCCGCTCTGATCCAGAACACCGGGCCCCTCATCGACATGTCTGACATCCGCCCAGGCACCAGTAAGTGGCTGCAGTGGAGTGGGGCTGGGCTGGGTTTGCTGGGAGCAGAGCAGGGTGCTTGCAGGCTCGGCCGCGAGGCAGGTGTGGGTGAGGCAGGTGCTGCCTGCAGCCCCCCGAGTGCCTTCAGTTCCAGAGCGATGCTCGTGCTGCCACGCAGCAGGGAGCTGGGGTGCAGCCCTGTCCCCCAGCACTGGCTGTGCCTGAAGGCAGCTGCTGGGAGGGCAGAAGGAGTGGAGAGTGCTCCAGGGATCTGGGACAGTGTCCTGGCTGTCTCTGGGAGTGACCTACTGCGACTCAGTCACCTTTGTGCCTTAGACCCTGTGTCAAGAAAGAGCGTGAAGTCCGCACACAGCACCCGCAACCGGTACTCCAGCCAGTGGACCCTCACCAAGTGCCAGGCGTCCACCCCCGCACGGACCCTCACCTCAGACTGGAGGACAGTGGGCTCCCAGCATGGTATCACGGTCACCGAGAGTGACAGCTACAGTGCCAGCCTCTCCCAGGACACAGGTATGCCCGTGCTGCCCAGGCGAGCAGGGCTCCGCGGTTTGGGGTACGCGGGTTCCTTAGCAGTGACCCCACGCCATGCGGTTGGGGGATCCTCAGAAGCAGCAGCCTGGGTGTTCCCACGATGACAATGATGTGTCGCGGGGGTCAGGAGGATGGGCCAGACCCCTTAGTGGTGCCCAGCCACGGGATAAGGGGCACCAGGAGAAAGCTCTTTGCTGTGAGGGCTGCCCAGAGAGGCTGTGGAGTCTTCTCCTGCAGAGAGATCCCAAAGCCATCTGGACACCCTCCTGGGGACCCTGCTCTGGAGTCCCTTCCATCCCCGTTCCATGATGCAGAGAATGGCATTCTAGGCTGGGGACACTCCCAGGTGTGTGACACATCCTCTGCCCCACAGACAAGGGCCGGAACAGCATGGTGTCGACGGAGAGCGCCTCGTCCACCTACGAGGAGCTGGCCCGCGCCTACGAGCACGCGAAGCTGGAGGAGCAGCTGCAACATGCCAAGTTCGAGATCACAGAGTGCTTCATCTCCGACAGCTCCTCAGACCAGATGACCACCGGCACCACTGACAACGCCGACAGCATGACCTCCATGAGCACCCCCTCGGAGCCCGGCATCTGTCGCTTCACAGCCTCCCCGCCCAAGCCCCAGGACAGCGAGCGGGGCAAGAGCGTGGCTGTGCCCATCCCGCACCGCGCCAGCAAGAGTAAGTACCAGGGAACAGCACCAAACCAGAGGAGGTGTGTTGGTGTCACAGTGCAGCTGCGTAAGCGTCGCACATACCCGCTCCTAAAGCCTCACCCAAGGCAGGAGTTTGAGCCAGTGCTCTACGACAGAACACGGTGTACCCTCCCGGTTAGAGCAGCATGAGCATAGGGTCCTGTGTGACACGCAGCCCCTCTCCTGGGCCACCATTGGTCAGTAACGTCCCGTACGCGTTCTGGGTGTGGTGTGGTGCAGGTAAAGGCAGCTGAGCGTGTTCCTGCAGGGGAGGCGCTGGTTTACTCTAGCGCCCATCGAGCACCACACACTTTACCGGTGCACAGAGACAGAGAGAGGCTGGGAGGGTCCCCGGGGTGGGCAGGACCCTCCGCAGCCTCACCCGCCTCTACTCCCCCTCAAGGTGACTACTGCAACCTGCCGCTCTACGTCAAGTCGGAGGCCTTCTTCCGCAAGCCGGACGCCCACGAGCCCTGCCCGGTGGTGCCGCCGCGGGAAGCCTCCATGCGCAACCTCGCCCGGGCGTACCACGCACAAGCCCGGCACATGACGCTGGAGCCGGGCAGCAAGCCCCTGGGGCTGCCGCCCCCAGCCTCCGCCGCAACCACCTTACCTCAGAGGACTCTCCCCATGCCTGGCACGACGAGTGCCGCAGCCGCGCCCGCCGCCAGCACCGCCCCGGCACCCCCTGCCGCCGCCGCTGCCACCGAGCCTCCTGCCGCCGCCGCCGAGGCGCGGGTGCCCACGCACTCCAAAGTGGGGGGCTCCAGGGACTCGCTCCTAGAAATGAGCACATCGGGCGTAGGCAGGTCTCAAAAACAGGGGGCTGGTGCCTACTCCAAGTCCTACACGCTGGTGTAGGGCAGCAAGCGGGACCGCCCACCCACCACGGACGCTGCGCGATTCCCTGCACCATTTATATTTAATTAACAAACTTGTACATAACGAACTCTTTTGTATAAATGAAGCTATTTTCTTCTTCTCCGAACAGAAAAAGAAACCAGGGCACAAAGAATTTGATGTTACAGATTTAAAAATATAATATATATGTAAACATATATATATATTTCACATCATTTTGAAAGGGGCACAAGGAAAGACTCAGCGACTTTTTTTTTTTTCTCCCTGATCTTGTCGGTGGTTTTGAAGGAACGTCTCGAGGACATTGCATGCTATTTTACTGTTCTGAAACCAACAGGAGTTGCTTCGATTTGCAAATGCTTATGTGTTAATACCTTTTTCTATGAAAAAAAACCCAGCGCTGTGTGCAATAAAGGTTATGTTTATAGCTGGGCGTTTGCGAAGTGCGCAGGTAGCCGGGGCAGGGCAGCCCCGCCGCAGCCCGGTGCGCGCCGCAGGAGCCCAGGGGCACACAGCACCAAGTGCTGCCCGCTGAGCGCAGCAGGAGGGGAGGGATGGAGCAGGGTCCTGGAATGGTTCCGCCGAGCGGGACGCCCCAGCAGCACCCGCTCACCAGTAAGTCCAGCCCAGTCATGCTGTGCTGCCAGTGAGCCCCAGCCTGGGCTGAACCATGGTGCAGGACGGGGCACCAGTCCAGCCTGGGGTCACAGCCCCTCGCCAGCCGCGGCACCGCAACTCCTGGGAGCGCAGGGTAAGTGCTGCGCGGCTCCAGGATCACGTGTGGCTCCGCTGGAGCACGGTGCCGCGCTCACAGCAGGGCTCTCCCTCCCCAGTGCGTCACAGCACGGCATGGTTCTGCGCGGGAGCAGGAGGCGAAGCACAGCACCATTGTCCGCGGTCGCAGCCCAGCGCAGAGAATCATGGTGGAGCGTCGGGGTGAAGCACAGCACAAAGCCTGGTGAGTCTGGCGTGAGGCGTCGCTGCCTCCCGGCGCGGTGAGTGGTGGCACAGGACAGTGGGACACTGTGACACAGGGTGCGGCAGCACAGGGACGCACGGCATGCACAGCAGCGCGCGGTAAAGCCCAGCACAGCCCCCACCTTGATTGGTATTGTCATCCCCTTGGTTCTCACCACCGGCCAGAGCAGCTCAGCAGCAAGGAACCGCAGATCTGTACCCAGACCCCCGTCAACACCTTACTGGCCTGTAAAGCTTTCCTTGGGGACAGGGTTTGGTTCTGGTGAACCAAAGCGTTCCAGGCCATCACAGTTCTGCTCCTTGCAGAATCATGTGGGTTGGAAAAGCCCTTTCAGCTACTCAAGTCCCCCCGTTCCCCAGCGCTGCCAGGTCCCCACTGCCCCCTGTCCCTCAGCAGCACCTCCACACGGCTGGGAAACCCCTCCAGGGACGGGGACTCCACCACTGCCCTGGGCAGCCTGCGCCAGGCTGGGACAACCCCAACGGGACAGAAATGGCTCCTCAGGGACAACCTCAACCTCCCCTGGCACATCTTGAGGCTGGTTCCTCTTGTCCTGTCGCTTGTTACTTGGCAGGACAAACTGATCTGCTCTGCTTTTTGCATCACCCCTGTCCCCTCGCTGCCTCCTGGGCAGGTGGCTGATGGCCCTCTCTCCCGGTCCCCAGGGGACCCCTCCCCAGGTCCCTGCAGCAGCAGCTGCACATCACAGCCCCCATCAGCTCACCCATAGCCCAGGTCTGTCTCATAAGGGTCAGCGTTTACCTTCAACCAAGCAAAACCAGTCCTGTCCCCTCTGTCTCTCCCTGAGACCAGGGTGCAGTGTGGACAAGCAAACTAGCATTCCTCGGGCATTTTTCTAAGCACTTTAAACCAGCCCAGTGCACGTTAGGCTTCCAACCCTTTACTTGGCACAGATTTGAGAGCGCCAAGTGCCCTCTCCACCTCGAGCAGCGCCACAACCACGCAGTACCTCTGAAATGACAATTCCAGACTCAAAATAGAAGAGGTAAGAAGAGGTAAGAAAAGGCAAGGGTGTACTCCGCTGTGAGAGTAAGTGGATTAGGAAGAGAAAAAGAGCAGCCTAACACAGATCAACACATCTTTATTGTAGCTGGCTAGGACAGACCTCCTCCTCCATCGCAGCAAGCGTTCCCACTTCCTTCCCCAGCAGTTACAAACCCCAGCCTTGTGCTGTTTAACAGTCCAGGAGTCCAGCGCTGAACCGTGACGCCCAGCATAGCCCACTCCCAGACCCCCTGCCCTTCACCGTGGTGGGGGGCTCCCTGCACCGCTACACACAGGAATGAGCCAGTGCTCAGAAGAGGACGAGCCACACCACCCAAACTGCCTTCAGCAGGGTGGGCAAAACACCGGCAAGCTCAGGCCCCCGAGGAGCTGGTTTGGTGTTAGGTCTGCTCTACCCACTGCCTCACGCAGCCACGCTCCAGCCTGACACCACGCTACACCCGGTGCCAGCGAGCTCAGGATGGCAGCACCAGAGCTGGGCAGCTCCCAGATCAGCCCAGCATCCCCCAGGCTCTTCCGGAGAAGAGCCATGAGCAGCACTGGACACGAACACCCAGCTGGCAGCAGCCAAGCACGCACAGGAGCCAGATGCCAAACGCCAGCACCCACAAGCTGAAGGTAAGCAGGGGCAGCTAGGAATGGAGCCCTTGGAAGCAGGGCTGGGGCCACTGGCAGCAGGGGAGGACAGCAGGGGCTCGAGGGGCACAGCTTGGCAGCTCGGCGCTGAAAACCCAGCAGCAGACCCAGCAAAGCAGCCGTGGAGCCTGCACTCGGGTGGCCAGAGCAGCACTGCTCCCCACGAGAAGTACGGTCAGCACAGGGCTCAGCTCCTGCTCGCTTTGCTGCCTGGTGACAAACCCCTTGGGGCCAGCTCCTCCAGCAGGGGACAAAGGCAGCCCTCCCAGTCCAGCTCCAGAAGCAGACGGGAGCGGAGGCACAGGGCTGGGCTGTGGCTGGGCGAAGCGAACCCTGGCTGGGCAGCCACCCCCAGCCCCAGCCGCGCTCAGCTGTGGGCCCCCACCCCTGTGAGCTGCTGGTGCAGCTGCTGGGGCTCGCTGGTGGCCACCAGCAGCTCTGGGGGCTGCCACGGGAAGAAAGGCTGGTGAAAGCCATGCCACAAGCTGGGCGCCGAGCTCCCAGCAAGCACCCCCCGGCGGCTGTGCCCTGGCCCACAAAGCAGCGCTGTCTGGGGAAGGGCTGGCCAGGAGAGCTCTCCTCGGAGCAGGACCAACACCAACGGCAGAGCACCTACAGCTGCCCGGGCACCTATCAGGGAGCGGGGTCACAGCCACCACAGCTGCACATCTCTCGGGGTACAGGACGGAACAGACAAAGGAGGGACAGCGCAGGGTGGCTGACGCATCTACTTCTTCTCCTGCTTCTGCTGCTGGTACCTCCTGAAGTGGGTCTGGATGGTGAGGGCCGCCTTCTCGGACGGATCGCTGAAGAACTTGCTCTCGCTGCTGGCATCAGGCGTCACGCTGCCTGCGAAGACAAGCAAGCACCGCAGTGAGCGCAGGCGGTGCCGCTGGCCCCGGGCAGGCTCCACTGCTCAGGGCAGGGCTCGGGCATCACCCCCGCACACCGGGCTCCCCGCAGAGCACCCACAGACCAGAGGGCTTCCCCCCACCACGGAGGTGAGAGAGGCTGGAGGGTCCGCAGAATGAAACCATGGCCCCTCCGCGCACGGGGACATCTCCAAGGCAGAGCGAGACGGAGCAGGAGGTGAAGCAAAGCCCAGCCTCGCTGGCAGCACTAAGCCCTCTATTTACACAGCTTTACTCCCCGAAGGCCTCAGCTTCCCCGCGTTTAATCACCAAGTATGATGCTCACTTACTTCCGCGCACACAAATAAGATTAGAAAAAAAGCCCGGCGCTGTACAGCAATAAAGCTCTCACGCTGACAAATGGGAGCCCTCCCCACCTCCCCCTTAATGTGGCATTAGGGAAGTATTGTGAAATTCAACAGCAACTGAATCAAAGGCACTCAGCAGTGCTCCTTCCAGCCAGCGTGTCACCGCTAAGCACCCCCCGAGCAGCCATCACGGAGCCTGCTGCCAGATGCTGCTGTGTAAACGCACCTCTGCCACCTGAACCCATCCTTATTCGCATCCTGAAAGAAGCTGCAAAGTAAAAAGGTACCCGAAGAGCCCACGCTGGGAATGGCTCCCTCCTGCCCTGCTTATCAAGACGCATCACCAGCCGTAACTCCTGCCCTCCGCAGAAATCCAGCGCTGGGGACGGGGGAGTGTGGGGCAGGTGCTGCTCGAGGTGTGCAGGGCTGGGCTCTGGCCGCACGGTGCTGACAGCTCTGCACCCACCGCACCTGCTGAAGGAGCTCGGCTGTGGCCGGGCCCTTCCCTAACACCCCAACACTGCTGCAACACATCGGCCCTGGGACCTCCCCCTGCTCAGAGGGAGCTAAATCCCCAGCGCAGCGGGGCAGAGCTCAGCGCCCTGCTTGCTCTGCCGCGGCGGGCAGCACCCAGCCCTGCCCAGCCCCGCGCTGCCGGAGGGAGTGGAGCTTCGCCTGCCTTTATCCGATTGCCGCCGAGCCGCGCCGAGAATAGAAGCGCTCAAATCCTCTTTGCTGAGCACTTGACTTGGGCAGAGGGGGCAGAGCCTCAGAGACAGGAGTAGGGAGGAGGACGGGGGCAGCTGCGGGCTGCCTGCTCCATACTCACCTTTCTCTCCAGAGATCGAGTAGATGCTGTTGTGCCGAGAGCTCCTGCCCCTCTGGAAAGGTAGAGAACAAACCCACCAGAGTTAGTTGTACCTCAGGTAGGGGCACAAGCACCGTCCCTTTGAGGCCAGCTGGGAAGCTCTGAAAGGATGGGGCTGGCCTCGCCAAGCTGTCCACCACCCACGCCCTTCGGGGACCGTGGCAATCCTTCCTGCCCTTCCCTTAGAGCCCTACGGAGCACTGAACGGCCTCCCAGGAGCAGCAGAGAGGAGCCTGGTATCAAAACAGGGCGGTCAGTGCGAATTGCTGCTCGCACCTGAGGCTGTGCAGAGGCACAGCCGCCCTCAATGGATCTGTGGTTCAAACCCCAGCCTGCCTGGGGGCAGCTCTCCTCAGCTCCCACCACAACCCTGCAGCACCTGGTCCCCTCGGGCTCCCCCGTGGGCTGCGCTGCTCTCCCCCGCCAGCCCTCACCTCGCTGTCCCGGCTGGTGCGGCGGCTCTGGGTCACGCACTGGATCTGCCAGGGCAGGGGCTGGTACACGAGGTACGGCAGAGGCTCTTCGCGGAACAGGCTGGTCCCGAGCTGGATGCGGGAATGATTAGCAGCAGGTAAGAAGGGGAAGAGCTACGGGAAGAGTTGCTAGGATGTGCGGTTCCCATGGGGAGGCAGTGGGGCTGCCGAGCTCACGAGCATGGCTGAGGCCACAGGTGGCCCAGACCTCCTGCCTGGGGTGACCCGGTTAGGGGGGCACCAAGGGCCATGCCCCCCACGGCAAGCAGAGCCCCCTGCCCACTCTCCCTGCCCCGAGGTGTTTCTTGTGCCCCAAGACTCGACGTGCACATTGGTGGGCGGGGAAGCCCAAGCCCCTGCCCTCTCTCCCCACACACAGAGTGACCCCCTGCGCCCCTAGAACCAGAACGGGAAGCAGTAAACCACCCCCGCTGCCCACCACCCGGCCGACCCGGACTCACCTGCCCGAAGGCCCTCACCACAAAGAACAGGGCTGTCATCAGGGTGCCCAGCATGGCTGGGGCGTCCCAGGGGCTCCTCCGTGCCGGGAGCAGTGCAGTGGGCTCTGGGAAGCCAGGGACTGAAAGGTCCCGTCTTCGGCAGCCAGAGGCCAAGCCCCTTAATGAGCTTACGGCTCGCGTTCCCCTTGGTGAAGTAATCGTGCGGTGTCCTTTTGCTCCCCTAATCGCCGAGTTTCTCCAACATAACATCAGCGGAGTTCCAGAAAAAGCAAATCCTCTTCTCTGCGGACGCACGGACCGACGGGCACACCCCCACCTCCAGCCCAGGAGACCTCCTCTGCTCGGGCTGCTGCTCAGCAGCGCTGCAGCAAAGCTCCCACAGCCAGAAGGCACAGCTCGGATGGCACTGGGGGGTTCTCTGAGCTGCCCCTGCGCTTTGCCCAGCGGCTGCCTGAGGGCAGGGGACCCCAGGAGTGCCTTCCTCCAGCAGCTCTTCCTGCAGCTCCCCAGCAGGCAGAGACACATGAGCACAGATCGCGCCCAGCAGCTACTGGGGTGATTCAAGTGGCTCAAATCACTTGGTGATCACCCTGAGTCCCCACATCCCCATCCCCTGAACCTCAGGTTTCCAACGGGCAATGAGCTGTGCGGAAAGATCGGAGCTGGAAAAGTCAGGGCAGGGGTTGTTCCTCCCCTCTCCCCATCGCTGCTGCCTCGGGCTGCAGGCAGCACCCAGCCAGGCCAGCCCCAGAGCATCCCTGCACACAGTCTGAGCTCCAGCTCTGCCACGAGGCTCCAGAGCAAGGTGACCGTGTAATGAGCTGGGTGACGGTGGAAGGGCAGCAGATACGAGCCCCTGAAGAGCCATCTGCGGGCTGGGACTCCTCTGGACACCCACCATTCCCCCCAGGCATCGGGGCTCTCTCTGTTCTGCTGGAGCTGGTGAGAGCTGCTGAGGATGTCCTCAGCAAGGACACTAGTGGGGCCTCCTCCAGCGGCAGCGCCAGCAGGACTACGCTGTGCTTCGATAGTGACCAGAAGGTGGGAGAACACAGACCTGGCCAGAGGATCGAGCTGCCTTAGAACAAAGGCTGGCCAAGAAGTTAAAAAATTCTGGGAAAATCAGCAAAAAACACAGACAGACATTGCTAAGAGTTTGGAAGTGATGTTCATCACAAACGCGGTCCTGTTTGCACGTAAACACTCCCCCAGCCCACTCGCAGCGTGAGTGCTGTGGAGCTGTGCCAGCACACGACGCCTGGCAGCAGAGCAGGAGGGGCTCTGCTTCACACCGCTGTGCGTCATTAGCCCCAGCGAGGACCACCGACAGCCAGAGGGGAGCACCGCAGCGCGGCGTGGAACCAGCCCCCCTGCGCCAGCGCCTGTGCAGATGGATTTCTCACAGATGGGATCCCTCGAAACACAGCCTTCTCCAGCAGGCAAACTGGTGAGCGGTTCAGCGCTTTCTACAGCATCAAACAGTTAAAGTCAGCTCGGAGGAGATGCTGATGACGCCAACCGCACCGCCCTGCCCCGCTGCGCAGCACGGCAGCCTGGAGAGACTTCCTCGGCACTTGCACAGCACCGTGTGCCCCTCGCTGCATCCCCGCGAGGTTCTGCCGGAGGAACACCGCCACGGCCCCAGGGAGCACGGCCGCCCGAGAGCCCCGCGTCCCAGCAGCCAAGAGCAGGACACAGGCACCGTGTCGAAGAAGTGAGCTTTTCTTTACTTATGTAAAAGCAATAAAATCGTACGTGAAAACAAGAAATGAGATGATACAGCAAGGACGGAACAAGACGAGGTGATGCACCTCACCATTGCTACAGTCGGCAACAGCGATCACCAAAGCTACACCACCGGCTGCCCGAATACCTCACCATCACCCAGAGCCGCAGGCCGCAGGGCAGCCCTGGTTACAGTGAGGATCTGGAGAGCTGTCCCGGCAACTGGGGAATGCTACACAGCGCGTCCGTGCGTAGGGGAGGTCCCCGGAGCCGCCGCAAGAGGGTCCGGCTTTTTATAGCGTGGAATAAACAAGCTTGTGTAACTTCAAGTGTGGAGACATCTGGTTTCAGCCTCCGGTTAGATGCCACCCAAAGCCCGTTCCACCAATTGATCAGACGCTTATCTGAGCTACATCCTTCGCTAACGATCATAGGTGCTGCGCTAACGACCGGATACCTGTGCTGGCTAACGCCTGGTCGTGAGGTTCAGCCAGAGGTCAGCTCCGGATCAGGGCCTCAGCCCTTCACCTGGGCGCCAGCGGGGGCTCGGTTCCTGGCACATCTGCTCCAGCAGAGCCTCAGCTGGATTCACGTCCTCCCCCTTGACCGGTTACTCAAGGTCCTCCAGCTCTGGCTCGCAGTCGCTAGAATACTAATGAGGGAACTGTTGATTTATTGAAGCCCTGATATTTCTCCACTGGATTAAACAGTCTATAAAGTGTATTTGGACACGTTACAGGATTAGAAGAACCCACCCGGGGAGTTCGCTTCCTCCGCTCTCCTGTAAAGAGACTTTATGTCAAGGGCACAGCACGAAGACACGGTGGAGATGGCCGGGGACCACCGACACCCAGCGTACGACTATGGGGAGTGCAGAGCTCCCACACCACCTCTCCAGCGCCAGGTCCCTCCTGTCAGTAACGGTACACCCGGATTTGCCTGTTCTCGTCCAGCCCCAGCTGCAGCAGGCTGGGGCTGCCGGTGCGGGGCCGCTGCGCTCCTGGGAAGAGCGGGCTGGCAGCTGGGTGAAGGAAAAGCCTGGCTGGCACGAGGAATTGGCACGCGTGAGCGCAGCCAGGACAGGTACCGCGGGGCAGCAGCCAGCCTCGCCCACACACGCTGCACCCGAGCCCAAGGGCATTAAAGGGGATCAGGGAAGTCAAAGGAGCTCCGTGCTCAGGCCAGCACGTGCTGCCGGGCCTGAGGGATCTGCTGCTCAGACCAGTGCACGCTGCAGGGATGCCGACAGCCCCGGCAGAACACCGGCACAGCGCGAGCCTGGACACAGCCCCGCTCCCAGCACGGAGAGACCTCACCCACCCAGCCACGCACCAGAACGCGCCTCAAAACCGAGCTGGAGGGGCAGCTCTGCCGGCGCCCCAGCCCGCCCTGCCCCACAGTGGGCTCCCCACTTCCTCGCTGCCCCTCGTGCTGCTCTCCTTTGTTAATTTTGTGAGGCCTCACGTTCCCAGCGCCAGCTGCTGCGTGTCACAGCAGAGCAGTGGCTCTAAGGAGCAGCACGGGCCAAGGGGAGAGACTCTGCCAAGTACAGCTCGCAGAAGAGCGAACAGGTCACTCCTGCTCTAACTGCTGAACACCGTGTTCCTCTGCAGAACCAGAGACAACCAGTGAGGCGAAGGCTTCAATGCTGCAGCGCTCCGTGCTCCCCCTGCTCCTGCTGGGTCCTCTCACCTGCTGCAGGGAGCTGAAGGGCAAGGAAACACTGGGGCCAGGCAAAGGATACGCTTTGGAATTGCTCTCGAAGTCCTTTAGCCATTTCTTGGTGGTCTCAATCATTGTCTCAATACTCATCTGGTCTGACTTGAGGCTCTGGGAATGCTGGAACCGCCGCAGTTGCTCCCTGTCACACGTGAAAGGAACAGCACAAGGGGTGAAGAAGAGCTCTGGGCTGGGGCAACCCCCGCCATGAGAAAGAAAGTGATGGGCTGCTGCCCAGAGAGCCCCGGGGAACGAAAAGTAGCACAAAGAGACAACTCAGGAGCAAGACTCTTACTCTGCACTGATGTATCCCAGCTTGCTGGCCAGAGGCTTGGAACTCTCACTGAGCGACGGGAACCCCCCTGGAAAACAGGCGTTAAACGCAGGCCCTCAGAATCGACAGGCTTGACGTCTGGGTGCGTTTGCTTCTCGTGCCACGGACACCGTGGGTGGACGGTAAGGGCTGAGCTGCTCCAGAGGCAGCATGACCAGATCAACCCCACGCTGCAGGTCCTGGAGCGAGCTCCTCACCCCTCATGGCGTGAGCACCTTCCCACCAGCAGCACCAGTGGATCCAGCCTCACCAGCAGCGGGAGGGTGCGGCGGCTCGGCCTTGCGGGGCTGTCAAATCAATCACAGGTCGCAGGCAAGCAAGCGGGAGACCTACCTGGGAAATACCTGCGAAACCTCTCTGCCAGGAAGCTGTCCACTGACTGTCCAGCTGCAGAGCAGCTAGAGCCCAGCCCGCTGCTCCAGGTCCGCTGGTCCAGCAGAGACGCCTCGGTGGGTGCCTGCAGTCCTGCCAGGGAGGTGTATGTGGAAAGGGGGATGCCACTGATGCAGGGCGTCGAGGTGAAAAGCGGGGATGGGTGACTGTTCGGAGAGCTCAGGGCGCCGAGGACCCCGTTCAGTTCATTCGTGATGTGCCGCAGGGAGGCTGTCAAGTACTGGGTCTTGTCTGGCTGCGGGGCAGGCCATAAATCGGGTCTCAAATCCACTGGAGGAAGAGAGGGGGAAAAGGGGTCACAGGGAAGGTGCGGGACACGCGAGGCTGTTCTGCGCTGTGTGTTACGCTCCGAGCTGAGGCGAATCGACCTGTGCCAAGTGGGAGACAGAGGCAAAGCCCCGGCCTTGAAGCCAGAGGAGATACAAACTGACAATGAGGACTTGTGCCTCGGGGGCTGCAGGGGCACGAAGCGGAGAGGAACCACAGCAGCAAGGACAAGATCCTCCCGTGCCACGAGAACGGGATATGCATTAATGAGCGCGTTTTATCTCCCACTCCAGCCCTCCCAGTTCCAGCGCGCCCCGCACCACACGGCCGTCAACATAACGGCGAGTCCCCAGCACACAGCAAGGCCTTCAAATGCAGAAGAGCAACAGAGCAAAAGAGCAGAGAGGGAAGAGCTGGAGCCAGATGCCATAACCTGCTCGAAAAACAAAGGTGGAGACTTAAAAGGCAAGTTCGCGCACAGATTCCGTCCCTCTCCCCTGCCGCTACAGGCAGGAATAAGCTTCCAGCCAGATGTTATCTCCGGAGCAGCCAAATTGCGGCCAGCAGAGCTGCCGTGACGCTGAAGAGCACAACACAGCAGATACAGAGAGGGAGAGCCAGAGCCAGGTCCAGAGCGCGATCGGCAGGGCCCAGCACGCCCGGCCAGGCAGGCACGTACGTTCAGGCTGATGTAGATCCACGCTGGATGCGCTGCTTGTGTCGTCAGAGCTGCTGAGATCAAAAGCAACCTTCTTCTTGTACGCAGCGTTCTCCAGCGAGTCTTCATCCGAAAGCTGGTCAAAAGCAGGAAAAAGCTGTCACAGACAGAAGCTGCTCCTCTGCCCCCGAAGCGCAGAAGCCGCTGGACGCTGCCTGCAGCTGGCTGCAGGGGCTGGGCTGCGCAGACGGCGGGGCCGGGGAAGGCAGGCTCAGCTCCATCCCCCCAGCACACCCGGCAGCTCAGGAGCTGCCTGGCCTCCGCCGGCAGCCCGGGCGTGCGCTAGAGCCGAACCGACCAGCCCTGTGAACGGGCCCTCCTAGGCAGGAGGCCAGTGTTCTGTGCCTTCCGTCAGCCCCAGAACTCCCGCCCACGCTGGGCGCTCTCTCTGCACCCAGGACAAGTGCTCGACTGCCAGAGGTTTTGTGCTCCTGCCTCTGCTGCTGCCCTGCCTATGGCCACGTGGTGCCAGCGGAGCTGAAGGGATTCCAAGGCTGCCCTGGCCAGGAAAGCAGGCTCCATCCTCGCTCACGAGGTGACCTGCCCTTTTTTTCTCTAGACCTACATTCAGCAGCTTTCTCCAGCTGCGTTCTGCATCCACACTGCAGCCACACGCTTA
>JAODLK010000041.1:5909453-5929277 GCA_027563805.1 Buceros bicornis
GGGCTGACTCACCTGGCTGAGGAGCTGCGCCCACCTGGCTCTGATGCTCTTTGTGCGCATTTCCAGCTCGTTTTCTGCATCCTGGAGTTTCCTCTCCTGCACAGAGATGCTGAGTTAAAGAGGAAACAGCTCAAGCTCCTCGCTTGCCAGGCAGAGCTCTGGCACCGGCAGAACAACGAGAGCTGGGAAAGTGCAACCTGCGCTGGTGTCACCCTGGGCTGTGGCAGGCGCACCCAGGAGTCACGCTCCCCAGGCCATCCCCATGCAGCTGAGACACAACACTCGGGCTGGGCCAAGCGTTCTGCTCACCTTCTCCTGGTGCTGGTGCTGCAGTGCAGCAAGCCGCTCATCCCGCTCTGCCCGCAGAGCTTCCACCTCCGTGGCGTGGAGCTGCCGCAAGCGCGCCACCTCGCTCCGCAGCCCTTCGCCCAGCTGCGCTCTCTGCTTGCGCTCCTGCGGGTGGCAAAACGCAAACAGCACACGCCTCTGAGCGGAGCGCGGGGCCCTCCGGCAAGCCACGGTGAGCACACAGGACCCCCCTGGGACACCAGCCCCTCGCACTGCAGCTCCGAGCAAACTCGCGGGTCAGCAGAGCAAAACCTCTTCCTTACAGGGACGACATTAAGGGAACGGCTCAGGAAAGAAGAAACAGCCCATGGTACTACGGTTTGGCCACACGCTGCCATCGGCATGGTCAGAAACAGGAGGCAGAGGCTTTCCAGAACGGGTGCCTGCCCCCGCGAGAACGATCACTCTGCTCTCATGCAGAAGCCCCCAAGTGCCCGTGGAAGCTGCCTGCACCCAGCACGTGTTGACAGCTTCTCCTTGCAGCCCCAGCCGGAATTCACCTTACGTCAAGGGTCACTTCTGTGGGAGAAGAGCCACTGCGGTCCCCTCCCAGTTCACCGCTCCCCCGGCAGTACCTCCTCCTCGTACTGCGCCTGAACCCGGGCAAGGACCTCCTGGTGCTCCCCCTTCAGCCTCTCCATCTTCCTCTCGTGCTCTTTTTCCACCTCCCGGCGTGTCTCTTGCAGAAGCTCGCTCAGCTGCAGGGCGACACAGAAGATGTTTCTCCGAACTAGCCCTGCCCTGGGTGGCTCCCCAGGAGAGCACCTCTCTCACCAGCAGCGGGCTGGAGTCAGAGCCCCCGCACAAGGCGACCAGGCTGCGGCCAGGGTAGCACAAGGCAAGCACCCTGCTGAGGTGAGGTGCTGAGGTGCTGTCACCCCGGGCAGGGGACGTGCAAGATGGACACTTGCCTCATATTTGTATTCGGTTATGTGAAACTGCTGCGCTGTCTGCTCTGCTCTCTGCAAGCCTTCATGCAGCTGAGCCTCCGCTCTCTGGGTTTGCAGGCTGGAAATGACCTACCGTGAAAGCCACCCACAGAGACGTGTCACCCTTCTGACGAGATCCATTCAGTGCCCTCCTACAGAGAGCAAGCTGCATGGCAAAGACCCGCGCGTGCAGTCTCACCACCCCCAGCCTGGAGCACGGCCAAATGCTGAGCCAGACCAGAACCACTCCGAGGAAGTGGGAAAAAAACTAACGCCACCCTTCCTGGCCACCTCTGGTGACAGTGTGGGGAAAGAGAATGACTGACACTCTAAGGACACCAGCTTTTACCTTATGGTGCTGCTCTTCTGCTGCAGATTTCAGCTGCTGGAGCTCGGTTGCAAAGCGTTTCTCCAGCTCTTCTGCTGCCTGCGGGAACATGAGCAAGACAGTCTGCTGGGAAACCTTGTGCATGGGCACACGCTGCCTTTGCACCAGCACGTCCATAAGCACCAGCACAGCGCAAATGGGAAACCCCTCCCGAACCGGCCTCCACCACGGTGCCGTCACTCTGTGCCTCACCTCCTTCTTTTCCCTGTCCAGCCGCAGCTTCAGCTCGCTCAGGAACTCTTCCTTCTCTCGCTCCAGCTCAGCCATCTCTTTCTGCCGAGCCTCCTCCATCTCCAGCCTCATCTTCTCCACATCAAGCTGCCGCTTCCTCTTCAGGCTCTCCCTCTCCATCACCTGCTGCTGTTCCCACTCTTCTCTCAGCTCCTGCAGTGCGACCTCCTGCTCTGCCCTGGGGGGTTTGCAACAGGAACACAGACAAAAGCGGGTCAGAACTCGGGGCCTGACCCCAGGGCTCCATTCTGGAACCAGAGCCGAAAGGAGACGCTGCTATCGGGTGGGACGAGCAAGCCGGAAGAAACCGAGAACTAGAGCGCGTGGAGTCACAAGTGGATCGACAAGGCCTTGGAGAGAAACAGCAAAGCGCCGGCAGAGAGCTCTCAGTCAGCTCAGCAAAAAAGACATGACACAGTGGGAGGTTGCCAGCATCTGCCTCCTCTGCCTCCTCCAGGCACTGTCCCAGGCCCGGAGAGCCCTCAGGCAGAGACAGTGCTCACACCCAGCCACGCTGCGGCGGGCGGCTGTCCGCAGGGGTGCCGCTTCCTGCCCTCACACACCCCTGAGCTGTGCCCGGCCCGATGTCGCAGCACTGTCTCTCCAGGACACTCGTAGGATAGAAGCATCCAGCAGAACGGCCTCAGCATCCCAGCAGCAGAGCCGCTCCCCCGAGGTCCCTGGGTTCTGCCTGCCATCAGCACATGGCTCCCAGCCCGTGCGGCAGCGCAGGTACAGCCGCCTCGTTGCCACCAAGACCAGGCAGTGGCTGCAGGAGGCTCAGCAGGGCTCGCTCCCCCATCTCAGCGGCTGCTGGTGCCAGGCCAGGCGCTTCCCCCCAAACCCAGCAGAGACTGCGTCCCCAGGGACGGCAGCAAAACATCTACCTTAACTTCTCCTTCTCTGCCTCCAGCTCTGAGGCCATTTTGGCTTGCAGCTCTGAGAGTCTCTCGGCTTCTTCCTTTCTGACCCGCAACTCTTCCTCCTCAGAAACCTTTGCCAGATCTTCTCTCAGAATCCTGAGAGAAAAGCAGCCAGAAAAAAAGAAAAGAAAAAAGGTTCAGGATTTAATATCTTCAAACCACCTCCCCAAGAAGAGCTGCTGCTCCCACGAGCTGTGCCTGCCCCAGCGATGCATCCTGAGGGCTCCAGACCGTTAATTCTCCCCCACACCTTCAGAACCCAGCTGCTGGCACAGGGAACACGGCCCCTGAGCATGAAACTCCTGTGGCACATTTTTAAAAGGGCTACATCATCATAAGTGGCAAACCGGGGCTTTGGTGGGGTTTTTTCACCACAAATGAACCCCCATGGAATGGAAGCAGGCTCCAGCCCAGGTACCTGAACGCATTAACACCTCTGTGACCTTCGCACCCTCCCTTTTACCACTGCTTTGTTACTGCACAGACTTTCCCTTCGGGTGCGATTTCTGTGTCTTCCTTCCCACCCAGGACAGCGTTCCCAGGACATGTTGACTCAAGATACCGATCCTGGGTGGCTCACACCGGTGTGCTGAGAACACCGGCATGAAGGCCCCTGAAATACACTGCAAGCCTTGGGAGACCAATCCCCCTGGGAGAAGACACTGCTCCCCGTGCAGCTGCGCTCCCGGGGTTGCCGTCAGATCTGGGGGTTTCCCGCAGCCAGCCCTGCCCTCCTCCTCACAGCCCTGTCTGGAGGTGCCTCTGTAAACCACGCAGCACCAGAGCTTTAGATACTTCCTCCAGGGAACCTCATCTCCTCCAAAGCTTCCATTTCCAGGGCCGCTACCACCGCTTAGCCCGGGGTTTGAACTCCTGCCCAGCGGCAGAGCTCCAAGCGCGGAACCGGAACTTTCCCCAGGTTAGCCATCAGGGATGGGCTCGGAGCTCGGAAAGCTGCACGTGCACCCAACGGCAGCTCTGGTGAACGCTGGAGAGCCCTTTCCTGAGGCAGCCCGTGCTCTGGACACACGGCACCGGCAGCAGAGCACCAGTCCTGTGAGGATGTGCAGAACCTCGCCCCAGGACTGTCTGCTCCCCAGAAGCCGCCTTCTCGCCTGCTCTGCCCGCAGCTCTGCAAAGCGGCACCGCTTCCAGGGCAGTGGCCTAGAACAGCACGGGGCTGTGCCCACCAGCACCGAAATCGCAGCTAGGAAAGGCTCGGAGGAGAACAGGGGGAGCTGCAGTCAGAAGGGAAGTACCTGAGCGATTCTTCTTTTTGCTGACGAAGCTGCTCAGCTTCCTCCTCCTGCTGCTGCCTCATCTCCTCCTGCAATTGCTGAAACCTCTCCTTTGCTTGCGGCAGGTGCATTTGCTCTTGCTCAAGCTCCTTCTCCAGTGCCTTAGCTCTTCCCTCCAGGGATTCTTCTGTCAGCTCGTCCAAGGACTGCTCGCGTTTGAGTTCCTTCTCAGGTTGTCTACCAAAAAGAGAAAACTCCTTTGGCAAAAGGGGGACAGCAAACTGAGTTAACAGGAAAGGAACAGCAACATGCCCCCAGAGAGCACCAACTCCAAAGCAAAAATCTCAGAGCCACCTACTCGGGAAGCTTTGCTGTCGACAAAGGGAAAGGACACGGAATCCCCACCGGACTGCAGCCGCCTGCAGGCTGCTGCCAGCCCTGGGGACGTCCCACGCACCGCTGGTGGCCCTGGCCCTCTCCAGAGGAACTCCGAGCAGCACGCGGGTCCCGAGCAACTCGCATTCTGGCCCCACTGGTGACGGCCACCCAGGCCCACCCCACGCAGGATCTAATAGCTGCCAGCACACCGGTGGGTGCAGCAGGACCCGTGCTCAGCCCAGGGCTGGTGGCACATTCTGGTGGACCGGGTATTATTCTGCAATTGCAGCCTGAGGTGTGCTGGGAGTTTGCCAGCTCCAGGCAACGGAAAGCCCCAAGCGCTCCAAAAATTCAAACCCAATCTGTTTCTAATTAAGTTTTTTCAGACTGAGAGCAGCAAAATTACAAGCCTGAGAGAGGCTGAAGGGAAGGAGGAGAAAATGAAGAGTAGCCTAGGAGAAAAAGTATTCTTTGCTTGTGCAAGCTGGGGCAGCGAGGTGTCCTCGGGCTCCGAGACTGCCAGTGTAGGCAGAGGGACTTCTCTATTGCCAGGAATCGGGGAAATTAAAGCCTCAGTAATGCAGCCTTGAGTCAAAAGAGAAGAGGTCGCTCATGCAGCAAAAAGGACAAGACAGAGGCGAGAGCAGCTGGGCCCTGGAAAGCTCCTGCTTCCCGAGCGCTCCGCAGTAACGCTGCGTGCTCCGGGCTAGCTGCAGAGATGTCCACAGCCGGTGCCGTTTATCTGGCTGTGCTGCAAAGTGGCTCGGCCCCCTCCACCTTTTAACTGCGCTCTTCCTTTTGCCCAGTTCTGGCTTAGACCAGGATGCCGCCAGCAGACACACGGACACACCACACCAGCCCTGACAGAGGGAAGACACCGTGCTGGTCTCCGCAGCAAGCCCTGCTCTCCACTCTTTGTCCCGAGAGAGATGCTGCCCGATCTCCCCAGCTGCATCTGCTCAGCTGCCGTTTGACACGGAACCAAGTCAGCGCAGCCGCCTCTCCCAGACCTTCTACAGTGGTGGATCTGCGGGGACCAAGCTGGCACACCAGCAGTCTGGTACGGTGACGGTCCACCAGCTTTCACAGCGAGCCCGAGCTCCAGCAGCCTGCCCCCCACCTTACCCTCTCAAAGCAACTGCTGCTTCCAGTGACTGTGAAAATGGGGTGATTTGCTGGGTTTTCACTGTTCCCCCCACCGCAGGGGCAGTGAGCGCGGGAGCCTGCGTGGAGGCGCCTATCCAGGGAGGGGGAACGCTCCCAGCCCTGTCCGCGGCACTGCTGAGAGGGAGGCGCTTCCAAGCACAAAGCAAACAGCTCTTTCTGCATCCCACGGAGCCCTGCGCCACAGCCCCCGGGGGCCGAGCTGCTGTTCTCACCCTCCCCGGCACAGACTGTTCACTTGGCTCTCGCCAGCGGAACAGCTGCTTGCGTTTGCATACGGAGAGGTTCGAGCTGTGCTGGGCCCACCAAAGCGCAGCTCCGCCTGTGCTGCCTTCCCGTGCCAGCTTCCGACACCACGAAGGGGAACGGAAGGACAGAGCTGCTACGCTGACAGCTCAGGGACTCGGGGGAAGCCCTTACGCGTTCAGCGGGTCGGCCGGCTCCTCCAGCAATCCTTCCTCCAGCTCCAGGGCCACCGCCTCCTCCTGACCTGCACTGTCTAAAGCCAAACTCTTCTCCTCCGGTGTTTCACAAGCACTGTCAACTCCCTCACTTCGCAGCACAAAAGAGGGAACAGAAGACCAGATTAGCGCAGATCAGAGTCCAGCGGCTGCTGCAGGCAGACGAGACAGGGGGAAGATGGGCACCAAGCCACGCCTGCCAGCGGGACCATCACGGGGCTGCCAAAGGCACGGCCAAGCTCCAGACCAGCCCCACCACCTCAACCCTGCTGGACTAGCAGGCAGGGGAGGGGTTCCCGGGTGGACTATCCCCCTCTCTTGCAGGACCTTAGAGAACTTCCCCAGGACAAGCCAGCCCTATTAGCCATACTGTGGTCCAAATCACAGAGAGAAATACTGGCCGGCGTGTCGACCTCTACGGTCCTACATCATCTTGGAGGCACAGAGGAGGGAGAGGAGGCAAGCAGAAGCTAGCCCTGCAGGTGAGGAGAGAGAACAGAGAGGCTGCCCGGCTGGGGAGCAGGTACCAAGAGCCGAGGAGACAGCTCCTGCGGGCAGAACACGTTGTTGGGGACACGAACAGCTCCTCCAAGAACAAGGCTGCAAATCCCAAGTGCAGGCAGCCAGTCGAGAAGCTGGACTGCAGCTCCTCCTGTTCGCAAGTTTTCCTGGCACAGGCAACAGCTTCTTGGCTCCCGGTGCCCCAGAGTGTACATAACGCCGTGCAGAGGCTAAGAGCTCTGACACCATTCATCTCTAAGTGCCAAAGCTGCAGCTCTTGGAGCGGAGGGGCTCGAGAGAGCGTGTTGCTCGCTGCTCCGCACAGCATTTCAGCTGCTCTGAACAAGTTGTCACAAACGGGCTGACAGTAGCTCCCCTCGACAGGCCAGTTCTCACAGGAGCAGAGGCCAGGAAGCCAGCATTGTTCCTGGGGCAGCTGCTGCTGCTCTCTAGAGCGACTCAAACGTGTACCGGGGGTCAAACAGCTTAATGCTCACACCTCGTCAGCCAGTGGCTTGCTCTGGGCCACCTCCCTGGAAGGAAGAAGAAGGGAACTGCTCACATGGCAGCGGGACTCTCCTGCCACCACGAGCGGGTGCCAGGCTGGGGCCAGGAGCCCTCGGCTGCAGGCTCTGCCCAGCGAGAAGCAGCAGCCCAGCAGGACCAGCACTGACCGGACTGGGGGCTGTCTCCGAACCAGAAAGGTCTGTCGACAGGCACCAGCCAGCAGCCAAGCCCTCCCTGGTTAAAGGCCACGGGGCACACCACGCACTGATAACGGGTTCAGACCATCCTGGCAAGAGCGGGACTTTTGCAGCCTTCGAGAAAAGTCAGAGAGCTGTAAGGGAACAGAGCCAGCTCCACATCCGGGGCAGCCACGAGGACAGGAGAGACAGGCCGTTCTGCTGCCGACCCAGCCAGGAGCTGAAATGAAGCTGAAATCTGCTGAGATGGGACTAAGGAGGAGACAGGAGAAGCAAGAGGTTTAGCAGGAAAGACCCTGGGAGAAGCTGCAGCATCCCAGGGGATTCTCCAGGGGAACCTGTACAGGCGAGAGTGACTGGAGCAGAGCAGGGGGGGACAAGGCAGAAAAGTCACCTGGAGCTAGAGCTGCCCACGCCTCCTTTGGTGCTCTGCCTCTCTGTTCCATTTCTCTCAGCAGCGTTTGTCCTTTTGCTCTGCTGCTGCTCTGCGCTGCCTTTGCTGTGCTCTTTCTCCTCTTCTCCCAGCTCCTGGGTCTGCAGGTGAAAGCAAACAGCTTGGTGTTTGCGGGCTCCTTCCCCGGCAGAGCCTCGCAGGACCTTCTGAGTTTCTGCTGAAGGGCAGCACAGCTTCACTCCAGCGCACCCGCGCTGAGCCCACGGACCAAACAGCATCCGCAGGCTGCTCCAGAGGAGAAGGAGCTGCAAGTGTCAGCCTCTGCTCTTGCGAGGAACCAGGGTCTCCAAACGGCACGGGAACATCTCCCCGACAGAGAGGGCTGGGAGCTCAGCTCTCCAGGTCTCGTCAGGTGAGGGACACAGGTTTGTTGTTCCTGAGGGTCACCTCACACCCCTAGGTAAGACTGACCTCCCTGAAGAGCATCAGGCAAATCTCCTGAATGGGGAATGTCACACCCAGGGCAGTAAAACAGCCTGCTGTGATGCACAGCAAAGTGACGTCCTGGCTGTGACCAAGAACCAGGGCAGGACTCGGCCCCGCCTCGCGCCCTGCTCCTCGGGCAGATGGTGAAGGGCAGAATAAGCACGTTCTCATGCACCAGGGATTTCCAGCTACTCCCTGCGGGACATGCCAGTTTGGGTGCTGCTGAGGAAGGCAGCAGCCTCAGGAACACTCTGAGCAGCTTCGGCTGCCTTATTTACCACACGGTAAAGACATGAGACGCTAATAGCACACATCTGACTGTGAAACCCTGAGCTCCTCGTCCCAGCTGCCAGCTCCCAGGCTCCTCTGTCCCGCAGCCAGCACACACGAGCCCAGGGAGGGGACCAGCTTCCCTCTCGGAGCTGCCAGCGCCCAGGAGGGAGCAGTAAGGGCTCCGCCTCCCTGCTGAGGCTCCTGGTCCCCACAAGAGCGGCCCATTCATCAGTTCTTGGGGACCACAGAAACAGCGGGTGAGCCCAGCCCTCGCCGTGCGGGGATGTGCTGTGGAGCAGGGCCAAACTAACAAAGAATTAAACCAGCAGTAATTTATGCAAATATTCAGCAGAGCAAACAGCAGAAGGATTCCCTGCAAGTGCTGTCAGCTTCCATCCCATCAGCGCGATCAGAGCTCTCCCCAGCATCTCCCCGTTCCACCTCTCTCCTGCCCCGGTATAACTAACGGCGTCAGTTCCCGAGAACCCGGGAGCTCAGCACGCGTCTCCTGGCTCAGAAGGGCTCTGCCACTGCTGCCTGTGCCAGGGAAGAAGCCGGACAAATGGAGAAGGAGACCTTCCTGGAAACGGGGATAACCAGTCACCGGGGAACGCTGCCGAGCCCACCCACGGGCCACTGCCATGCTCCCTCCCCAGACAGCCGGGGCTGCAGGAACCTCTGGACACGGACGGGCTCTGCATCTCGCTCTCGCGGTACAAAGCCAGGAACAAGGAGCTCTTAGTGACTCACCACGGGCCGAATCTGCTCACGGTCCGAGAGGCTGGAGACTTGCAAGTCCTCCTCGCTGTCGCAGGGCTCGGATGCCTTTGAAAGCTGAGAGGAGATCTGCATTACAGCCCGTACGTGTCTCACCCCTCCTGCTTCACCCAGGCCTGGCCAACAGACAGCTGACCCTTAGCAGGCAAATCCGGCCTCTTGACAACGTAGGGAAGAAAAGATGATGGGAAAGACCCACAGGACAAGGACAAAACACCACTCCACAGGTGGGCAGAGGCAGGAGATGGGACTGGGGAGGGCAAAGACGTGCTCTTCAACTATCCGTGATGTAATGCACTTGCTCACCATCCCCTGCTCCTTCTCCAAGGCTCTGAGCAGCTCTCAGAACTCCCAGCCCACCGCACAAAGGGGTACAGCCATGCAGAACAGTACCACACTCTTAGGAGGACTTCACGAGTCCCCCTTGCCATGCCCGACTGCAGCGAGGACTCCTGTGTTCCCAGCGGTGGCGAAACAGCGCGGGACCCTTCACCGCACACCCCCTGCGGAGCCCAGCAGAACTACCCAGAGCGTGAAGCCAGCGTGCAGGTAAGGGGCTGTCGAAGCTCTTCAGGACACAACGTGCTTTCCAGGCTCCTTTCTTAAAGAGGTGACACACCAAAGGAACCAGAAAAATCAAGACCAGCAGGCAGGAAGCTAACTGGAGAGGGTCAGTTCATTGGATCTCATGCCCTAACGCTTCTGGAGGGTGCTGAGCAAGCATGCAGGCTTGTGGCAGGCGTGCGGCTGCCTGGCAGCCCCGCTGCAGGGGCCAGGCCACGAGCCCGCCTGCTCCTTGGGACCCTTCACGCTGCTTCTGCGCAGTCAGAGCCCCCGGTTCCAGTGCCCCCAGCCAGCTCCTCACCAGTGCTCCCCGGCAGAGGGGCAGAGCTGGGCACGCTGGAGGGTGCTGTGCTCCGCTCCGGCTCTGGAGCCGGCCCCGAAGGACCAGCCCTCCCCACGCTGACCTCGCAGCTCCCGTCGCACCCTGCTGCAGAGCTGTGACTGTCGCAGCTGGCAGCTCACTCCACGCTGCCACCCCACCTCTGCCCGAGCTGAGAGGAACGACAGCAGCGACACAGAGCAGCGTGGGCAGCTGGGCCTGGTGGGAACTTCACCACACAACCCGCCCTGGCAGCCGGGGCCGGGGCGCGACAACCCTTCTGGAGGAGGTTGGCTCTTAGGAAAAATGTCTGCGCAGAAAGGGGTGTCCCGGGCTGGCCCGGGGCAGAGTCCCCATCCCCAGAGGGGTTTAAGGCACGTGTTGACGAGGGACAGGGGTCAGTGGTGACCTGGCAGTGCTGCTGGACGACCTCAAAGGTCTCTTACAACCCAAACAACTCTGAGGTTCTGTGATCCACTTACACTGACTCCACAGAACAAGAAAGTGCTCCCAGAGCTGTCCTGCACGGGGCCGGACAGAGCCACGGGCACAGCCGCAGCAGCTCCCGCCCAACCCCAGTGCGGGCAGCAGGGCTCTTACTTCGCCAGCGTCCAGCCTGCCGCCGGGATTCGTGTCAGCTGCTGCCTCCTCCCTCCTTTCGCTCACGCTCTGTTGTTCAGCCCCAGATGCAGCGTCGACGGTGGCAGCCAGCTTTGCCAGCTCACCCTCCTCAGCAGCTTCAGCAGCTGGAGACGCAGCCCCAGGTTCCCCGGGGCTGCTGGACACGTCTATCCCTGCCACATGCCTTTTCTCCAGGGACCGCGGCAGCTGAGGAGCTGCCGCGATGCCGCCTTCCACCCCGGCATCGTGCTGGCCCCGTAGTTCATTCCCACCGAGCTCCTCCGTGTTTTGGCCAGACAAGCTCCCGTCAGCATCTCCAGGAAGGACGTCGACTGGACTCGGAGGGCACGCAGCGTCAGAATCCAAGGGAGACTCTTCCCCTTCTTCAGCCTGCCGTGATTTCAGAGACTCCTAGGCAGCCAGTCAAACACAACTATGGTTACAACACTCCTCGCCCCCTCTCTGGGAGGATGCAGGGGGCACAAATGGCAGCTGCTCTCCTACAGCAAGCAGCAAAGCCGTGAAGCTTTGGGTGACTTCAGGAGCAGTTTGTTTCTTTTCAGACAGTCCCTTTCAGAAACAAGTGACATAAACACACTCGTTTCTGGGGCTCAGACTTTTTCATTTGGTGTTTTTTTACTCACAGGGTCTCAGTGACAAGTGGCTGCAGCAGGAGCACCCTTCATGCTCTGCAGAAGACCCCTTCATGCTTCCACAGAGGGTTTGTTCGGTGACAGATGGGAATTTGCAAGAGACTATTGCTGCTCTTCTAGCCTCTGCCTGAAGTGAGAAGCAGGGCCAGGCAGGTGCCGATCTAAGCCACCACCAAGCTCAGGAGGAGACTGTGATGAGCTAACACGAGACTGGGAGGTGGCAGAACCCACTGGCCTTGGGGAAAAAACAACCCCAATGAAAGCTCAATCACCCAAAGGTTCAGCTGCCTCTCCCCGCACCGGGGTGGGGGGGCCACAAAACTCACAGGAAAAGCGCGGTGGCCAGGAGGGAGCGGGAGGAGGTTCCCTCATCAGTATGCGAACGCGGCCGCCAGCACATCCTGCTTTGGTGCTGGTTTATTAACGCCGCGGCGGCTTGTCAAACATTAGCTGCGCCCTGCGTACAGCGTGTACCATCCACAGAGTGCATATTTTAGTGGTGTATTTTTATCGGAGTGCGACTGGAATGCTGTCAGCTTTACACCCGGGGCTGCGGCAAACCGAGAACGGCTCCCAGCACATCGTTTGTCCGAGACGCCTCCTCGGGGCTGAGCAAGCCGTCCATCAGACCGCAGAGCAGGAGGACAGAGAGGCCCGTCGCTGGGTGCTCCCCTCCGAACCTGCGGCTCGGAGCCTCTCCTGCGCAGTGCTGAACAATGAAGGGAAGCCTGCGGCCCCTTCCCAGTGCCGTGCTGGGTTAGCAGCGGTTCAGGCACACCCCTGAACCACCGGCCAGCCATGCCAGGCTCTGCAAAGGCTTGAGAACA
Source organism: Buceros bicornis (assembly GCA_027563805.1). Classification (NCBI taxonomy): domain Eukaryota; kingdom Metazoa; phylum Chordata; class Aves; order Bucerotiformes; family Bucerotidae; genus Buceros; species Buceros bicornis. The sequence goes on from JAODLK010000041.1 coordinate 5,921,633, forward strand.
CCCTTACGCCAGAACAACGCGTGCAAGTGGCACTTCCGCAGTGTTACTCCAGCGGAAAACCCTCGTTATGGGGCTTCTCCGGGGACTGAGGTGCCTGGAAAGCTGTGCTCGCTTTTGGCCGGGCTGGCTCTGGAGCTTTCCTGAGGAGATCCAACAGTGCCCAGGGAAAGATGGGCCAAAGGAGACCCGTCAGGATTCTTGTGCTTGACAACTGTGCACAGGTTTTTCCTGCCAAGGAGTACGCACCCCACAGCACCCGGCGCTGTATCCAACCAGCCTGGGCGCACGCGGATTCCTCTGTGGGAAAGTTTACTCCAGTTACTGAAATATTCGCCACTGCCGGGGCTCCGCTGGCGCCCCCCGGCCCCACCACGGAGCAGCCCGGTGACCTCCTCACTGTGGTCCGTCCCCGCGGTCTGGCCGTGCTCCCAGCCCACCCCACCCCAGCTCTGACCCCGGGTCGGCTCGTTAATGCCTTGGTTTCTGCATGTCGGATCTTCCCGTTGTTACTAAAGCTGGTTTAGTCTCCTAACTCTGCAGAGTTTTTTTTTTCTTCTCCCTTTAGGGACCGGGAGGGCGCTCCCCAGGGAGTGCCTGTCCCCCGGTTGACCAGCGTTGGCCAGCCGGGGACAGGGTGTCATTGGTTTTAGCCAATCTTTTTGCAACCTGTAACGCGTTTTAGCGGCTGCTGAGGGACGGTGACTGATGGGGAACTCCTGCCCACCGTTACCTCCAGACTTGCAGTGACTGGCATCGGTCTGGGGAAAGGCACATCCATACCAACAGCCCCGGCTTTTGGAAAGGCACCTGATCCAAGGACAAGCAGTCAGGAGGGGGAGCAACAACCCAGACTGCATCCTGCTCATCTCAGGTACCAGGACGACTGCGCCACTGCTTTGTACTCTACCACGCTGAACATGAGAGATTATCACAAAATATTTCACTGCCTTTGAAAGAAGCAAAAAGGGACAATCTCACAGTGCGCAGAGGATGGCCCCGAAAGCTGACGTGCTCCCCCGCTCCCTGATTTCGGGCTGTTCTCCAGCCCAGCAGTACAGCGGGCTTGGGTTTGCCGCACCTCACCTGGGTAGCGCTTGTCCCTGGTTTTTGAGCTTACACTTCTCACCGCACACGTAATGCTTTAACCAGCAGATGAAACCAAGCAAGCAGCTATCAGATCCACACCACGACACAGGAAGATGCCTACAGCATGCAAAGCTTCAGTGACATCATGCGAGCAGGACCGTGATGTCAGCGAGCAGCTCATCACCTCTCTCAGGCTGCCAGCTTCCTCTGCAGGACTCCTCTGGTGCTGGAGGTCAGCTTCGGCGACATCAGCGTCCCGGCTGCCGTGGTCTTCCTCCCCTGCTCTGCTGTGTTCCTGGTGAGTGGGTAACCTCCACTAGCAGAATTCCTCACACACCATTTCAGCCTGGCAGGGCCACCCGCCTGCCACAGGTCACCACCCCTGTATCAGCCCCAGGACTCCCCGGCCTCTGCGGAGGAGCTCGCCGGCCAGATGCCCGCACACCCAGGAGTCTCTGCTCTGCTGCTGCTGTTCCTGCCAGCCAGCTCAATGAACTCGCTGCTCTAGCAGACTCTTCCCAGCTCAGCACTGCCCATGAGCCGTGGCTCGCTCCAGCAGTTCTCAGCCACGCTCCCCCAGCACGGGAGGGAATGTGGTTCTGGACACAGCAGCCGTTCCCTCGCTCTCACTGGCCATCCTGTGCTGGTATCCACGGAGTTTCCTGCGAGCAGCAGCTCTGCTTCCAGCACGTCTCTCTCCGCAGAAGCACACAAGTGGTGTTGCGCAGTGTTTGTTTGCAGGCAGCTCCCTTTCACACATCTCCATCTGGGAGAGGGGCCTTGCACGGTAACTTCCCACCACAGAGGACCCCCTTGGCTGCCCGTGTTTACCTGCCCTCAACCCACCATCAGGGGATCCCTTCTGCTGCCGATGGACCCTCTTCCCGGCACCCAGGGATGCTTCCAGGGCTTCTCCTCCTCTGGCCCCTTCCAGCAGTACCCCAAAATCCTCCTGTACTTCAGGGCAGTCACATGTCTGGAGTGACTGTTCCATCACGAGAATTCAGAGGGCAAGAAGCCAGGGTCAGGTGAGAGCTGACCCCACAAGCAGCCAAGCAAAGGGAGCTGCCCAGAAGAGGCATGTGAACCTCACAGCTCAAGTTCTCCAGCATCTGACCTGGGTTTTTTCAGTGCCTTTTCTCCAGGTAACCCACCCCTTGTTCCAGAAAAGCCCATTTGGGGGGGGGAGGGGGGTGGGGTAGCATTTCTTTCCCTCTCTCCCAGATGCTCAAGCCATCCTCAGCACAGCCTCCATTCTGACCCAACGTCCTTGTGTCTCAGCCAGTCACTAAAACCAGATGCTTATCTTCTTGGAACACAGGGATTCGACCCTAATCCACAGGCTACACAAAGCCTGTGTGAGTTTTCCTCACTTCACCCCATCGCTGCTGGGATTCTGTCCCCCAGGGCTTGCTGCAGGAACCCTTTCCTCCTCTCGGTCTGTAAGGAAGCCGCAGGAGGGCTGGGGCTGGGGCTGGCTCACAGCAATGCTTTTCTACTGCCACCTCATGGAACTACACAAGATTCCCATTTTCTGCTGGGGCACTAGTGTCTTATCAGGTATCTCCTGCCCGGGTGAGCGGAGCCTGGCTGTGGGGCAGCAGTTGCCTCTTCGTACTGGGTTCCCCAGGCCCAGCTGCGGCACTGCCGAGACGGCTCTTTGTTCCAGAACTCATTAACATTTCAGCAAGGAGCTGGGCCCCGCCAGGCTGCTTGTTGTTTGGAGCTGAGAGAGCCGGGTTTTTCTTTCCAGACCCACTTCAGCGTAAGCCTTTGCAATTTCTGCCCTGCGCTGTCAACGGGTTCGCCAGCAAAGTACTTCACAGCTTAATTTTCATAAGCTGTGCAAAGGATAAGGGAAATACTGTAGAACACTTTAAAAGAAATTAATTTCCTTTCAGGTAGCGGAACGGAGTTTTCAAAGCGGCGAGGAAGGATTAGTGTCAGCGCAAACAGTCGGGCCAAATCGCCAGAGCTGCTTGCAACGCGCTTCCCATTGTGCCCTTGTCAGCTCAAGCCTGACCCCCGCTCAGGAGGCGCAGGCAGAGCACGCAGGGGAAACGAAACGTCTGCATGGATGCGGCGTGCTGAACTCATCACTGGGGCTCTGTCTGAGCCACAGAATTCATCAGCGGTGCAAGACAGGACAAACAGGCTTTAGGTTGCCATGTGTGGTCCACACAGAAGCTTCTCAAATTCTTGTGGAATTGAGTGACGTTCCCAGAGTTCTTGCCCCTCTTTCTCCCCAGGGCCACCGTTGCGACTTCAGCTGAGAGCGACTCTTCTTTCTACACGTGCTTAAAAACGCAATTAGGAAGAGAACCGTGCCTCTTCCTCAAGCAGCCTTCTGAGAGGTGCTGCTGTGCCTGCTGTGAGAGCATCTGAGACCCTCTTCTTTCAGCTCTTCCTTGGAAAGCCGATGTCCAGCTCACCCATCACACCTACAGGGCACTAACTCTCTCATTCTCCATTCCGAAAGAAGCAAAGCTCTGCCCTGCACAAAGGTGCCGTCTCCTCAAATCCCATCTACCGACCCACAAGCATGCTCCTTCGGGCACAAACCTGCCTTCAACACCCACCACTGTCCCCTGCGGACCACTTATGGCTTCTCATAAAGCCCCCCCACTCCCCCAGCCCTGCTCCAGGTCATTCCTGCTCAAAAGTCACATGAAACTCGTCCCCCAGCCCCTTCTGTGCTCAGTCCCCCGCCCAGGTGCTGGCTGGGCAGTGCTGCAGCATCTCTCCTGCCCAGGAAGGTTCTCCCTCCCGTCTCACAGCACCTGCATCCTTACCTCCGAGCCAAAGCTGCCCCCCAAGTCGTTGATGTCCACATGCAGGTTCCTGAGCAGCCTTGCTGTCCCACGGAGACTCTAAAGGGGTCGGAAAAGGAGATGGCCAGCAGTGAGTCCTGAGCTCCACAGCCCCACAGGGAGGAGCTGTCAGGAGAACGGGGTCTTGACCAGGGAAATACAGCAGCAGAGCCAGAGCAATGCACCAAGGCAACGCATCCGCCATCCGTTCATTATGGAAACACACTGTAGCAGACACTGATTTATATAGAGGACAAGGAGAAAACAGGATTAGCTGCTTTTTAGTGGCCAACCACCACACAGAGGAAATGCAGCCCAAATTATGGCCCAGAGACAAATGGAACAGCCACAGTCAACCAGCCATTGCCAGGGGAGCATGAGTTTTCTAGTCCTCGAGGCTTCATGTCCTGTGGTTACCGACACGTGTTGTGAGCCAGGGCACACAACCTACCTCAGTCCCGCTCTCTTCCTCTTCGTTTGTCCCTTTACCGGGGGCTGCCAGGCGCGAGGAACTCTCGTCGTCACAGAACAAGTCCAGCAGCTTGTTGCTCCGCTGCGTGAACTTACAGGTCTCTGCAGGCTGCGAAGTCACAGAGGAGGGAAGTGAGAGAAGAGCAGCAGGGAGAGCAGACGCAGACCCACCGGCACACAGGGTGTTCTGAGGCCATGCTCCCCCTCACACCACAGGGGCTCCCATCCTGCACCAGCCCCTCTGCAAAGCCTGCCTGGGCCTCCAGCCACTGCTTCAGCCCAGAGCACAGTGGAACAATGTCTGACACCACCAGGGACCACCTTAACTCGGCAAGACGAAAACCCTCAGTGCAGGTGCGGAGTCGTATGTTTTGCACGTATATGGTTTTGTTTTCCTGTAAAAGATCCGTTTGTTACCGCTTGCTGTGGTTTTGTTGACCCAACGGTCACGTTGTATAAACTATCACCTGACATGTAAATCTCACAGTCACCTCCTTTTAATTTTGTTATTCTCAGCAAACAGCTGAGTGACAATTTTATTGAGGAGGTGACACTATGTGTACTGTCTGTCAAGCTTCACTTGGACCCAAATCGAAGCTCCACCAAAATGAACTTAACGGACTTTTCCCCCAACAGCAGTGGCAACAATTCTGTCTTTAGATCTGCTCAGCTGAGCAGACGACAGCTGAGCATGGGCTCCCTGGGCATCACGAAAGGCAAGAGACGCAGCAGCAGACAGAGTAGAGAAGGGGGCTTTGAACAGGCTCAAGTGACAAGAGATCACAGTTACTGTCACTCTGTCGCCGTGCCCTTCTGCAGAATGCTTTCCAGGGTGCGTTCCCAGGGGAAACGCAGCCTTACCTGCGTTCCTGCCAAGGCCAGGGCGCTGTTGTCCAGCGAGCTCCCCCTGTCCAAGCTGAGCGGCCCGGGAGGGATGATGCCTGGAGCTGCCCCAAGGCCCCGCAGCAGAGGGAGGGTTCGCAGGGGCGGCAGGACGGGTGCCAGCGGGGTGCCTGCGGACTGGAGCATGCAGAGGGACTCACTGACAGGACAGCCTGGGCGCACGGCTCACACCCCTTCCCTCAGGACGGGAGAACACGCTGCCCCGCACCATCGCTGCCTGCCGAGCCCACCCCCAGCAAACTGCTTGGGAGACCCCCCAGCACAGGAGACGCGCTGGCAGCAGCGGTGTGACCTACTCACACGTTTGGTGTCCCCACCTGAGTGCGGTGACTGGCTTTACATCCAGAAAACGAAGGGGTGTTACGGTTACTCTGGCCCAACCCCACGCCCCTGAGGCACGCTCCCCACCTCAGAGTATCCTCACCCCGAAGCCGCCTGGCCGGGTGGCAGTCCCCACCCACGCAGCATCCAGTTCAGCAGCGCTGAGCTGCGTGAGGATGCCGTGGGTGCCAGGGTGGCCTGGCCCCGTGCTGGTGCTTCAGCAGAGCACATGCGTGTGCTCAGAACCCAGCCCCAGACCCTGTGCGGTGTCTGTGCAGGGTCACCCTGGAATGGGGGAATTCTCTCGCACCCCGAGGGGTGGGCAGGGGCAGAGGAATGAACATGCGCCAATCCTTCTTCCACGGGAACAGAATAAATCCCCCACTCCAGGCTCAGCTTGGTATTTTCTCCAGATACCGTTAACCACCAGCACAGAGCAGAAGATGTGAAGTGTCCTGCAACAAAGGTACTCTCTGCCATCCGGCTAATTACGGATAATTGTGGGATAATCTGCACTTTACCTGGTATTTATAGCCCTGGTTCTCAGCAGCGAACCGAGCGCCAACACAAGCTGGTGGTTAGAAACCCGAGGCAGTGATTTGGTGGGCACCGGCAGCAGCAGAGGAAGGCAGAAGTTACCCACGGGATATCCAGGGAGTTGGGTTACGCTTGCAGATACCCACAGCAAAGCAGCTCCACGGTCACCCTCCGCCCAGCCCTCCCCAGAAGCACTGCAAGGAGCCTACTCACGGCAGAGCCCTTCAGCAGCTGCTTCTCCTTCTTCTCTTTCTTCTCCTTCTTCTCTTTCTTCTCCTTCTTCTCCTTCTTCTCCTTCTCCTTCTTTTCTTTCTTCTCTTTCTTCTCTTTCTTCTCTTTCTTCTCTTTCTTTTTCAAAGTGTCACATGCCAGCAGTTTCTCCCGCTCCTGAATGACAAGCCCCCTGTAGTGGTTATCGCCAGGGTGGTCCCACGAGGAGTGGCCAGTAGCGAAGTTGAAGTAATAGATGTCACCAGTGGTATCTTGGCTGCAAGGTAAAAACAACGTGAGAAGAGGAAAGAGCACATACCAATACAGCTGCATGTCCCAGAACATTCTTTCTGCATCATGGCACCCCCTCGAGCTGGGTGAGGAGGAGCGTGATGTCTCAGAGCCCCCAGACACTCCAGCAGGAGAAAGCAGCTCTCCTGCAGACTGCTCACATCCTGGTCCAGCTTCCCAACTTCCCCCTTCTTCCCCAGCCCAGCAAGGCCCGAGCTCCCCCACCCTCGGGGAGCACATCCCCGGGCACCAGCCCCCTCGCCAGCCCCTGCTCTGCCGCTGACAGGCGGGAGAGCGGGACTCGACCCGGAGCGGCTCTCACCATGCCTTCCACTCGGGGGGCAGCGGGGCCACAATGGCTTCCCTGGCCAGCCACAGCAGCTCCGGCTCTTTCTCGGGGTCAATGCCGATCTCCCGCGCAAAATCGTGGATTTCTAGGAGAGCAGAAGCGGAACCTGCAGCCGGCACCGCGCAGCGCAGCCGACCGCCTCGGCTCCAGCGCCGGGCACCGGGGGAGCCGCGACCCCGCGCTGCCGCAGCCGCCAGCACGGCCGAGGACGGGCTGCGGGAGGGCTCTGCCCTCTGCGACCCCAACGCGGATTTTTCCGCCCTGGCTTCGCCGATGCCCCGTTTGTTCCACCCTCCCGCCCGCGCTCCCCCTGGTTCCCGTTCGCTGAACGGAGCCGGCAGCCGGGGGCGGCCTGCAGCGGCCCCTCGCCGCCCCCGGGGCTCGGGCACCGCGTACCTCGCTCAGTGGGCAGGTACGACTCGTCGTAGTCCTCCTCCAGGATGAGCTGGTCCCCGACGTACAGCCCGGGCCCCGCCATGCTCTCCGCAGGCAGGGCCCCGCAGCACGGGGTGCGGGCCGGAGCCTCCCGGGCGCAGAGCACCGCACCGGCAGGACACGGGCAGGGGCTGCTGCAGCCGCGGAGCTCGGGCACCGCCGGGAGCCGCCGGACGCCGGCGCGGTCCCGGGCAGAGCGCGGGGGGGCAGCGATCGCCCTCGCACCGCGCCG
>JAODLK010000041.1:5934110-5946883 GCA_027563805.1 Buceros bicornis
CCGCCGCGCGTCCGAGGAGGCCGAGCGGGCCGGCAGCTTCGTGGAGATGATCGACAACCTGCGCGGCAAGTCCGGCCAGGGCTACTACGTGGAGATGACGGTGGGCAGCCCCCCGCAGAAGGTACGGGCGCCCCGGGGTGGCGGGGGGCTGCGGGTGCCGCTCCGGCCCCGCGGGGGAACCTCTGCGGGTGCCGCTCCGCCCGGCTCGGGCGGCGATCCCGTTGCGCCCGCTCCGGTGGTGCTCGGGGGCTGTTTTCTGTCGGGTTTTGAGGACAGCTGCCCGCAGGCCCCCGCCAAAGGTGACACCCGGTGGCACACGGGCTGCTACGTGCGGGCCGGGCTCCATCCCTCCATCCCTCCCTCGCCGAAGGATGCCAGCACGTAGGACCCGCTGCGGTCCGTGGGCGGCCAGGGCTAGGGGTGCGGCGTGCCCCCGCCTGCCTGCCCGCCGCCGGCACTGGCGGGCGCCGAGGGGCCCCCCGCCAGCGTGCGCGAGCCAGGACGGCCTCGCTGAAAAGGGGCCCTCGGGGCAGGCAGAGCGGGAGCCGGCGCGTCGCCGGGCGCCACCTTATTGCCGGTGTCCCCTGGAGCTGCGCTGCCCGGCACGCGTGTGCGGCACCCGTGTGCAGGGGACAGAGTGGGTGCTGAGGGCTGGGTGCTGGCCGCACAGCCCAGGGCGGACCAGCTCCTCTCTTTCACGGGTGACATTGGGGAGGTTCCTGCTGCCGAATCCTTTTGCACCCATGTGCTTGCACCTACCACCGTCAGCAGGGCCGAGGGGGACAGCTCGGCGCTCGAGGGGCCCTTCCAGCGCAGGGCTGGGTTCCTGCCACCCACCACGTTGGCTGGCGCCACCGAGACGCCCAGCGCCCGCCCTGACTCTGAGGTAGAGGACAGCTTTTCCCCACGAGCTGGCTCCATCCGGGCTGCCCAGCACGGCTCTGCGCATCCAGCCGCACCAAGCGAGGTGTGAACTGTGGCCCCGGGGAGGAATACCCCACGATTGGGTCTCAGGGGCCTGCTCTGCGTTGTCTTTGTGTGCCCAGCCTTTGTTCTCTGCTTTGGCCAGTTAGGTTTAGGGAAAAAGGGAGGAGATTATGTCTAAAATCTCGTTTTAAGTGTGATTTCACCATCGCTTGCCTGGGATCCGCCACGTGTGGTGGCTGCCAGATGATTTCCCTGTGAGCCACCTGTTCCCAGGCCCTCCCGCGTTTCTGAGCCCGTCACCCTTTGGGCACCATCTCCCAGCCTTGGACTCCCTCCAGCTGCGAACGTGGGTGTGCTGGCGCGAAACCCTTCCTGGCGCTGTAATGGAATTAAAAGATTCCCCTGAAAGGGTCTGGCAGCGCGTACAGAGCAGGAAACGGGGCCGGGATTTAGCTGCAGGTCCCCACTACTGCCTCCAGAGCAAACCCCTCCCTGCTGCCCCCGCCCTCTCCCCGCAGTGCCAGCTCAGCAGCCCTTTCTCCAGGGAGAGCCGTCTCCTCCGGGCACCTGGGGATTGGCAACAACGAGCTGTGTGGAGCGGCTGGTCCCTGGTGACCGATGCTGCCGGGAATGGGCCGGGCACAGCGGCAGAGGCGGTGGGAGCTGGGTCCAGGGGCAGCCGAGCTGGCCCCGCAGCTCTTGGTGCTCACCCAAGGGCAGTACTGGGGGGCAGATGTGCCGCTCTGATCCTTGCCCGTAGAGCTCCCCCCGCAGCTCCCTGCACGGCTGGGAACCCCGTGGAGCCCTGCTCCTGCCCCACAACCTCCTCTCGGCTCCTCGCAGGGCGGAGGGGGCCGCAGGCAGGGTTCAGCTGGGGGCAGGGTCCAAGCAGCCCGCTCCCAGCCTCGCCAGTGGGATGTTTGCCAAGCCCTGTCCATGAGCTGGTAATCCCGGCGCAGGCAGGGATGAGCCGGGAGCAGAGCTCAGCATCTGCTGAGGCTTGTGTGCCATCGGTCCTGCCCTCCAGCTCCGCCAGCAGATGAGGTTCCCCAGCGAGGGGAGCCCAGGCACCCTGTCACCGCTGCTCGCTGCAGCCCCACAGCACCGTGCCAGCTGCTTGCCCAGTCCCGCCTGCAGATCAGGTGGTGGGCACAGAGGCTGTGTCCGGGCTGGGCCGGAGGAGAGCTCCCGCTTGTCTGCCCACGCCGGGCAGCGTTTGCTCTTTGTGCAACCCCCTGGCTCGCTGACGCCTGCTCCACCACCACAGCCCCTCGCACAGCGTCTCTGAGCTGTCCCTAGGCACGGAAAAAGGGGGGCCCTGCTCAGCACCAGGCTCTGCACCCATCTCCTGGGACTGCCGGGCCACCACGTGCCAGCCATGGAGACCGGGGAAGTGTCACTGGCCAGCAGTGCTGGGCTGGGGGGTCGGTACAGCAGGGTCCTGCTGCAGTCCTGAGCCTCCCCCTCTCTCTCTCTCTCTCTCTCTCTCTCTCTCTCTCTTTCTCCTCCAGCTGAATATCCTGGTGGACACGGGGAGCAGTAACTTCGCTGTGGGGGCTGCGCCTCACCCCTTCCTCCGGAGATACTACCAGCGGCAGCTGTGAGTATGCTGGGAGGACACAGGGCTGCTTCACTGCTCGTGGTGGGGCTTCCCCAGTGCCGCTCCTGCAGGAAGTGCGCTCTCCTCGCCTCGCCACGGCGCTCTGCGGGACGGGCGCACCTCTGCACTCGCACTCCCACCACCACCTCCTCCGCACCAGTGTCACTCTGCCTCTCTGACGCTGTTGCAGGTCCAGTACCTACCGCGACCTGCGGAAGGGTGTGTATGTGCCCTACACCCAGGGCAAGTGGGAAGGGGAGCTGGGCACCGACCTTGTCACCATCCCCCATGGCCCCAACGTCACCGTCAGAGCCAACATCGCTGCCATCACAGAGTCGGACAAGTTCTTCATCAACGGCTCCAACTGGGAAGGGATCCTGGGGTTGGCGTACGCTGAGATCGCCCGGGTGAGTCAGGACTCCGGCTCTGCCTGGCCCTGCCAGCAGCCGGGGGCACCGCTGGAAGGGCCCAGTCACCTCTTCCCTTGGCTCTGCTCGGTCCCCTGGGGCCCAGGTTGCAGCAGTGCTGGTGCCTGTGAGCCCTGCTCCAACAGCACGCAGGGTCTCCGGGGTATGGTGGTCCTGGGAGAGGGGGAGCACTGACACATCCTCGTGCTGCCTCTGCTTTCTCTCCCACCAGCCCGACGACAGCCTGGAGCCCTTCTTTGACTCGCTGGTGAAGCAGACACGGGTGCCCAACATCTTCTCCCTCCAGCTCTGCGGGGCAGGCTTCTCGCCCAACGAGACGGAGGCGCTGGCAGCGGTGGGGGGCAGCATGGTGAGGCTCCGTGGGCAGCGGGGAGGCCGTGGGGGCTGCCCACAGTGAAGGGCCCCCGCCAGAGCTGGCACCGCTCTGTCTCCGCTGCAGATCATCGGCGGCATCGACCGCTCGCTGTACGTGGGTGACATCTGGTACACGCCCATCCGGAAGGAGTGGTACTACGAGGTCATCATCGTCAAGCTGGAGGTCAACGGGCAGGACCTCAACATGGACTGCAAAGAGGTGAGGGGGTGGTGGGGGAACCTGCCCCCGCAGGCACCTGCCTGCCGTCCGAGAGGGAGCAGGGCTGGGCTGTCACACCTGGGTCACTCCTCCTCTTCTGCCCCCAGTACAACTACGACAAGAGCATCGTGGACAGTGGGACCACCAACCTCAGGCTGCCAAAGAAGGTGTTTGAGGCTGCAGTGAAATCCATCAAAACAGCCTCCTCGGTCAGTGAAACCCATCCCTCCGCCCGCGGGTGCATCCCAGGGCTGGGGGCTGCCTGTTGCTAGCCTGCGCGTCATTGCTGCTGGCCCCGCCTGGCCCCGCTCACCTCCCCGTCCCCTCTGGCAGACCGAGAAGTTCCCGGACGGCTTCTGGCTGGGGGAGCAGCTGGTTTGCTGGCAGGTTGGCACCACCCCCTGGCATATCTTCCCGGTCCTGTCCCTCTACCTGATGGGGGAAGCCACCAATCAGTCCTTCCGCATCACAATCCTGCCCCAGGTGAGCGCTGGCCCCGCCAGACCCTGCCACTGCTGAGCCGGAGAGCAGGCCGGCGCTGGTCCGGGGGGCAGGACTGTGCGGCGTGGGCACAGCTGCCCGCTCGGGAATTCCAACCCAGCCCCGTGCCTGACAGTGCGTCTTCCCGCAGCAATACCTGCGCCCGGTGGAGGACGTGGCCACCTCTCAGGACGACTGCTACAAGTTCGCCATCTCCCAGTCCTCCACGGGCACCGTCATGGGCGCTGTCATCATGGAGGGCTTCTACGTGGTCTTCGACCGTGCCCGCAAGCGCATCGGCTTCGCCGTCAGTGCCTGCCACGGTGAGGGCCAGCCCCGGGGTGGGGCAGAGGCGGAGGGGCCGTGGCCGTGCAGTGGCAGCGCAGTGGCTAGAGCTCTGCTTTCTCCCGCCACAGTGCACGATGAGTTTCGGACAGCTGCGGTGGAGGGGCCCTACCTGCACCCCAACATGGAGGACTGTGGCTACAACATCCCGCAGACGGACGAGTCCACCCTGATGACCATCGCCTACGTCATGGCGGCCATCTGCGCCCTCTTCATGCTGCCCCTCTGCCTCATGGTGTTCCAGTGGCGCTGCATCCGCTGCCTGCGGCGCGATCACGACGACTTCGCTGACGACATCTCCCTGCTGAAGTGATGGCGAGCGCGGGGGCCGCCCCAGGGGCCGCAGGGCAGGGAGAGGTAGGTCCTTGTTCCAGGGGCTGGGGCGTGGAGGCAGTGCAGGGAGCTCAGACCCTGCTGGCCCCAGGGGGACTCAGTGCCGAGCAGGCTGGGAGCAGCCGCGGGAGCCCCAGGCCTGGGCTCCTCCGCTCGGGCACCGGGATGGCCGGGCTGTCCCCAGCTCTCCTGCCCAGCCCTGCCAGCCTCGAGGGAGCTGCACTGACCAGCCCTGCCCTGCCTGTCCCCTTCCGCCCGCCGTCCCTGTGCAGCCCCCTGCCTTGGCCCACCCTGCCGGGAAGCTGCCAGCCCAGCTCGCCATGGCAGGAGCTGTGTGGGTGAGCACTGCGGCCGTGCCGCTCCCTGTCCCGAGCCGACTCCAGAGCTCCCGGTCCCCAGCCCAGGCTTTTCGGAGATGGCTGCGGAGGTCTGGCCTGGGGCTGCCCGGACCGAGCAGCCCGAGGCAGGGGTTTCCCTCCCGTCCTCCTGCTCGCTCCGTTTCCTGTGGCATTTCCCAAACTGTCCTTCCGCCACCGCAGCCCCAGGACTCCCTGCGCCCACCCTGCCCTCCTGGGACAGGCAGGAGCGGGCGCCCATCCTGCTCCGCTCTGCTTTCCCTCTCCAAGTCCCCATCGGGGACGGGAAACCGCCTTGCCTCCTTGCAGCAGCAGCGTGCCAGGAGAGCGCCCTGAACCCAACGCCAGCGCCCGTTCGAAAGCCATAGGGGAGCCCACGCCGGGCTCGGCCAGCCCTGCCGCAGCCCCTGCCCTGCCTCATGCCAGCGGGGGCACAGTGAGCAGCTCCCCTCCGTCTCCTCTCCCTCTCCCCTCGCACCACAAGTCACGTCTCTGGGCCCTGGGTCCCGCTTCTGCGGTGCCCTGGCAGCGTGGGGACAGCAGCATTTACCATTTTTTTTAAGCACATGGTTGTATTTATTTCGTTCTGTTTTTCTCACCCCGCGAGTCGCTGGTCATGCAGCTGCGCAGAGCCCCAGCGTGTACATAGCCGGCCCCGCTGCCCCGCGGCTGCAGGGCGGCGGTTGCTTCTCACCTGTACAGCAGACACATATATCTCTATTTTTAATTCCAGTGCTGAAGGCCCCTGTCCCAAAGCCAACATTAGGGCTTTGGGCCTCTTGTGTTCTGGGTTTTTTAAGTGTTTTTAGCCCTGTACTCATTCCTCGGGCCTCGGCCGCAGCAGCGGCGTGCTGGGGCGGCAGCACTTTACGGATCTGCGGTGGCCCGTGTCGGTGATGGTGATGGAGGGGTGCAGGAGGGCAGGGCTGGAGCGGCGGGTCACGGGGCGCAGGAGGTGCTTCGTCCTCACCGCGTTCTTACAGCTAAGGGAGGATTCTAAGGACGCCCGGGAGCTGCCAGCCGCTGTCGCGAGCCGCTGCCTTCCAGCACACCGGTGAGGGCGAGCCTGCACGCGTTGGCGCCACCCGGGCTGCGCCAGGCGGCGCCTGCCCACCCCGTCCCGAGGCGCGGGGGCCTCCAGCAGCGCCCCGTTTGTGCCGCAGACTGCAGAAAAGGGGGAAATAATTGTACGGCGTCAGCGCAAGGTTGTAAGTGGTGCTGAGCATCGCATAACCCCGCCGAGATCCAGGGAGAGAAAGGGTCGGTGCGGCAGCCCGGGCCGTGGCAGAAGGTCTGGGAGAGGGGCAATAGGAACGGCAACAGGTCAGTCACCCCGAGCTGCAGCGCGGCCGAATCCGGGTGCTCGCTCCCTCCCAGGGCCCAGAGTTACGGCAGGGAACAGCGGGAACGGGCGCGTGGGCAGCTCGGCCCCGCCAGAGGGGAGGGGGTGGCCGTGGCTGTGGACGCCAGTACTCTGTAACCTATCGTCTGTGTGAGAACAATGAATGTTACCACGGTAAATTATTATTACATTAAAAAAAGACCACGGAAAACCCCGCTCTGCCTCTGCAGCCTGGTCTGTGCTGAGAGGGGTGATGGGACACCAAGGGGGAAGGTCTGCGGCCAGTGCGGAGCTGCTGGGGAGGGAGAGCGGGCGCCAGCGCCCCAGCAAGCGGGTCCCCCTCTAACAGCCCTTCGGGGGCAGCCGGCAGGTCTGTGGGCCAGGGAAAGAGCAGCAGCACCAGCTCCCTGCATAATATACACACTTTATTTCTGCCTTTGTCTGCAGACAGCCTTTATACACACAGCGCTCTATCATAAAAATGTACAGCTGTATACACGGTCGTATAAATATAGAACTGTAGAAATCTGCCAACCCGCCCGGCTATTCACAGCGCCTCCTCCCGCCGCCCCGCTCGGCCCCGCCACCTCACTTGAGGCTGGGGCAGAAGGGGCAGGTGTCGTTCGTGTTGGTCTGTGCCCAGAATTTGATGCACTGGAAGAGAGAATCAGTGAGGAGCCACCGGTGCCGTGAGCAGAGTGCAGCGTCACCTCCCCAGAGCCCTCCGTGCCCCTCGCCCTCTGTTCTAGATCCTTCCAGGAGGGCGGAAGGGCGGGATCCAACCCTCCCAGGGCAGCTTGTCCCTAAAGGCACCACCGAACGCCACTCAGGGTGGCCCAGTGACGGAGCAGGGGGCAACAGGAGGCAGAGAAGCTGTTGGTTGATCGCACCCTTCTCCCAGTGATGTCTCAGGACAACGAGGACTCGCCACACAAGCCCAGGGCCCACAGGAGGGAATCGGCACCACGACGAGGCACCCGAGAGCAGCAGGGAAACACTCACCTCCTTGTGCAGCACGTGCGAGCAGGCCATGGGGTGAAGGTCACCAGGCTGCACCAGCTTCTGGCACATCAGGCACAGCTTACAGGCAGCCGGGCTCTGGCACGAGCGACAGGAACAGAGAGGAGACGGGCGGGAAGTCAGACAGCCCAGCGCGAGCCACGACTTCCACCTTCCAACTCCTCGTCCAGGGCCGCCGTGTGCCCGACTCCTCCCTCTGCCCGCAGCCACCACACCATGTCAGCGCCTCGGACACCTCTCCTGCGGCCGCTCCCCAGCGGCAAACATGAAGGACCCGCTGCCCAACCCTTCCCCTCCACCTGCCCGGCCCCAGCCACCGCGTGAGGATTGCTCCCAACTCCAGCACGCTCCTTCTGGCCGGCCCTCCCTGCCCGCCCGCCCCGGGGCTGGCGCAGCACTCCGGAGAAGCCAGAGCCTTACGTGCGACGCCGATCCAGGGTAAGCCACCTGCGCCGGGGGCAGGAACATGGGCGTGCTGATCTGCGGCAGCGGAGCAGAGAACATGGGGGCCCGGATCCGGCCGAGGGGCTGCAGCGGGGCAAAGGAGGCATGTCAGAGGAACCCGGCCAGGGAGGACAGCGCCGCGTTTCCCCCAGCCCCTGCGGGGCAAACAGCCCCATGGAGTTATCCGCAGGCACAAGGGGATGCGCCTGACACGCGGCCTGAGCTCTGCAGGGTCCCAGCAGTCCCCGTGCTCTCCCACCTGAGCGCCGGCCGCCACCCGCTCCTGCTGCTCTGCCAGCTTGGCCGCCACCAGCTGGGTCAGCTCCTCCATGGTCAGCCCCGCCATGGTGCGCCGGGCCGTCTTGATCTGCTGCAGGATGTTGGTGAGCTGGGCCCTGCGTGGACAGCAGCTTGCTAAGAGCTCCCAGCCACTGCCAGTGGGCAGGGACTCTCCACCAAAGGTCCCCCATCCCAGGGAAGCCCGTAGCGCAGTGAAGGAGCAGGTCTGCTCAGCCGTCTACGCTCTAAAGGAGGCGAATTGCTCGCAGCATGAGCCCCTCTCCCCAAAGCGCTGGGGAAAGAGCAGGGAAACGCCAGCTGGAGCAGGAAGCAGCGTCCACCCACCCTGAGGGGAGCCTGAACGCCAGGAGCCAAGGCTGGACGCTCTCCTTCAGGGCCCCCTCGCTTCTTCAGAGCCCACAGGCACCACGAGCGGCTCCGCTCCCCTCACCCAGCTCCCCTCCCACCCACGAGCCTCCCCGCAACGTCACGCGCTTACTTGTTGCACTGTGGAAACCGTGTCAGCAGCTTCTCCAGCAGCTTCTCCAGCTTATCGGCCGGCTGCAGCCTGTGGAACTCGGGCGCGACACTCACCCCCCCAAGGCCTGGCGGAGGAGGGATGGAGGCGGCAGGAGGCACGTGGGGGCTGTGCGTGCCGAGGAGCGATGCCACAACCGGGCTGTTTCTTCCCTGGGAAGCGGGCAGCGGCGGGGAGGGCTGGGTGGGCCGGGAGATGGCGGGGTTCAGGAGGGGAAAGGAGAGCGCCCGAGGGTCAGCGCTGGGCATGACCATGCGAACGGGAACTGGCCCGATGGGGAACGGGAGCCTGGGCGTAAGGGAGGGGTTGGGCTGGAATGCCGTCAGCATGAAATCTGTCTGAGGAAGAGAAACAGGGCGAGGAGAAACGGCTGGTGAGAATGAGCCCCTGGGGAAGCACAGCCCTCCCCAGGCAGACGGGGCAGCTGGGCTGCACCACGGGCCCTGCGGAGACCCTCCCCCTGCTCTCCAGGGGTGGCCCAGGCCGAGAGGGGACAAGCTCAGGCCATGCAGCTGTGGGCCAGCGGGCAGGCTGTCCCCGAGCCCCAGCACCCCCCGGGGGCAGCCTCTGCATTGGGGGCTGGAAGGCACTCACTTCTGAGGGCGGGGGCGGCAGCGTCGGGGTCGGGATCTGCGGGAGGCTGCTCAGCTTCGTCCCATTTCTCACCATCTGAATGTGGTCGTTGAACTGATCCTGGCAGAGAGGGAAGAAAACGGACACGAGGCTCAAAGCCTCGGCCTGAGGAAGCTGCAGGCACTGCGTGCCTACAACAGGCAGATCCCCCCGTCTGGCAGAGCCTTCTCCACCCCACAACAGCTGCAGGCCCCAGAGCGGACACCGTTTGCTCCTCAGGAGTCAGAATGACCAAAGAACCGGCAGCAGAAACAGAAACGCTGCGATGAACCCACCACGCTGCTCTCAGCTCCTCGTGGCCTGTGCGCAGGGCAACAGGCTGCGCCAAGCCTTCAGGCACCGGCTCCTGCTCCGTTCCCAGAGGGCTCAAACCTCGCAGGCGCAGCAGGTCAGCGCCAAGACCCGCTGCCCGTCGGGCCGGGAGCCACTCGGCAGGCACTTACTCGGACACTTTCCTTTGTCATTCGTATCCTGTTCAGCCTCATCTCCCACTCCTGCTTCGGCCTCATGGTCTCCAGCGTGGGCGGCGCAGACCTGCAGGCACAACTGACCTTTCCCGCTTGTGGCAGCAATGCGGGAGCAACAGACACCCACCCCTCCTGCTTCCCCGTCGGGGGTCCCCTCTGCCGAGGGGTGGGGAAAGGGGCTCACCCACCCTTCATGGGTGGCAGTCCACATTGTTTTAGTCAGAGAAGCCACAGGCAACCCTGAACCCTGTCAGTGAAACCTCCAGTGTCAGGGGAGGGGGAGCAGGACATGGACCCACTGGCATCACCGCGCCCCTTCTGAGGCCGCTTGCACTTACTTGAGGTAGGTGAGGTGCAGCTCAGCTTCTTTTTCCGCTTCTTCCAGCTTCAAAACCAGCAGCTCCTTGCGGCTCTCCAGGGACAGGATCTGGCAGAGAGGGGACAGCCCGTGGGAAGAGGGTTCTTGTGCTCCCTTGTTCCCTGTGGCCAGACTCGAATCCCCTCGCTGAGCACCACGCGAAACCGGGCCCCACGCTGGCTGCCCCGGTGCTCGTTTCTCCCTGCTGTTTGCCCACCTCAGACTGCTCCTCGTTCCCTTACACTGGGATCTCAGAAAGACCCTCTCCACTGCGGCGGTGCCGGTAAGGGCTCGCCCACCAACCTCGGCTTTCCAGGCCCGCTCTGTCTCCTCAAGAATGTTCCTGTTGATTTCGTTGTGCTGGTTCTTCAGCTTGTCCAGCTCCATCTCCCACAGCTGCCTGCGGGCAGGAACAGAACCAGTCAGGTGCTGCAGCGGTGTGGAACAGGCTCCTGACAAACCAAGGGTCCTGGTCGCTCTGCACCGACAGCTTCCAGCCCGCCACACCAGCCGCGGCTCCGAGGCTGTGCGAGTCCCCGGAGAGCTGGGCCGGAGCAGTGTGCCACATGGACCACAGGACTGGGGGGAAAGGGACCGCTCCGACAAGAGCCCTACTTTTCATCGGACTGCTCCGCGATCAGAGAGGCGATCTTGTTCTCCTTTTCCTCCTGCTCCTTCAGCAGCCTGCCCAGGAGAGAAGGACCAGATGGAGTCACTCCTGCCAGGCGTCACCGCCCGGCCCAGCCGTGAACGGCGGATGCCCGGCGTCCTGGCACACTTGGGAGCTCGCGCCTTGCCAAGGGGAAGGGACCGCCAGCATCCTCTTCCTCTTGATCAGGTACAGGTCATGGGAAGCAAGACCTTCTCCCCCCAAAAGCACTTTCTTTTCTTTCCCATGCTGGTACCTCCTCCCTTTCTCGCAGAGTTTCTCAATTTCCGCTTTCAGGTCCTGCTCTTTCTGCAGGAATTCCTTCTTCTCCTTCTCCATCTTCTTCTTGGTCTCTTCGCGCTTGATCGTAACGTCCTGGATGGCTTTCAGGATCTCCTAGGGCAGAACAAGCATCGGCCTGTTAGACTGCAGCACGCCCAAGGGACGGCTTGGGTTTCAAATCCACCATCCCCTGAGATAAACCGCAGCGAGACCAGGAGGCCACACGCGTCATCAGAGTCTGTCTGTGCAGCAGCTGTGGACAGACACACAGCAGCTACCGGGAGGAAACCCGGGGACAGCGAGAGGGTCTGAACCGCAGCTTTTCCTGCCTCCTCAGAAGGGTTTTCAGCGAGTTCTGCTCTGCTTTGGACGTAGCCAACGGGCCACTCATGGTTCCTTTTGTCTTGACCTTCGGGGCTAGTTGTGAACCATTTAACCTCGTGGTCCTTGAGCAGTGGCCACCCAGCGCGCCCGGCCCGCGGCCGAAGCAGCCCTCCGAAGCAGAGCGAATAGCGGTTGGACAGGGAGAGGACTTCCCCACTACCTGGTGGTTCTTCATTTCCTCTTCCCTGCGCTGCTGCAGCTGCTTAAGCTGCACCTGCAGCTGGTTCTCCACCTGCCTCTGCTTGTCCAGCACCTCCTGGTAGCGCTCCTTCAGCAGAGCCCTCTCCGACATCATCTTGTCCTGTGGCAGAGAGCGCATCATTAGGGAGGACCTTTCCCCACACCAGAGCAAGCGCAGCCCGAGGCAGGGGGTTTGGGGGCGCAGGAGAGCCCGCGGTGCCCCGTCAGCAGCAGTGCGAGGACAGAGCCTGGACCTGGCCGCGGGGCTTCGACACCCACCAAGTTCTTCTCGATGTCCTGATCCGTGTTCACATCTGTGTCGGCCGTCTTGAAGTCAGTCTGTGAAGGGAGGTGATCGCTGTTAGAACCCCGCCTTGAGCTTCACCGAGGCTGACCAGAGCTGCGTCATCCCCCAGCCCCACAGAAACACCAGCGCTGGCGGCGTGACCTGCCCCTGAGTCCGCCAGGCTCCTCAGAACCAACCCTTCCCGTCAAAGACAGGCCCGAGCCCGAGGCTGGGCACAGGGCAGCAGCTACAGGGCAGCAGGCTCGGACGTGCTTCACCACCCAGCCTCCACCTGCTCAACTGGCTGCTGCCGCTGCACCCCCACCCACAGCTGCCCCCCCAAAGCAGGACCGGAGGAGGCCCCGGTGTGATCAGAGGGCTGGCGCCCCTCTGCTGCAAGGACAGGCTGAGTGAAGAGGGCTCCAGGGAGACCTCAGCGCGGCCTCCTGGTGCTGAAGGGGGGCTGCAGGTAAGAGGGGCAACAGTTTTAATCTGAGAGAGGGCAGGTGGAGCCGAGATCTCAGGGAGGCGAGGCACTGGCACAGGCTGCCCAGCAAGGCTGCGCGTCCCCCGTCCCTGGGAGGGTTCAAGGCCGGCTTGGATGTGGCTCTGAGCAACCTGCTCCAGGGGAGATGCCCCTGCCCATGGCAGCGGGGTTGGACGGATGATCTTTAGGGTCCCTTCAGCCCGAGCCACCCTGCCCCCCGCGGGCCCAGCAGCCTCCTCCCGGGGCCGTGCTCCCCCAGCGGAGCGGGGCAGGGCCGGCCCCGAGCCCCCGCGCAACCGGGACCAGCCACGAGGCTGGCTGACAGCAGTGGAAACTCCCTCTCACACAGGAACGGAGTTGTTTTTGCTAAGGAACAAAGAC
>JAODLK010000041.1:5947774-5958622 GCA_027563805.1 Buceros bicornis
GCCGCCGCGCTCCAGCGGGGGCAGCCGCGCTCTGGAGCTGCCGCTCGGAGCGCGGAGGCGGCGGCGGGCGGTCCAGGCGCTTCTTTACCGGGGGAAAGCCGTGGGCAGCCCCCGCTGCCCGCCCGGGTGAGACTCCCCAGCGCTGCGCCCCGGGACGGCGCCGCCTCAGCGGGGCTCCCCGGGAAGGGGGTCTCCGCCGTGCCGGCGGGCTAGGGGCGAGCCCGGGGGTGCTGCCAGCAGCCGTGGGGGCTCCGCGGCCGGGCCGGGCCGGGCCCGAAGCGGTTCTCACCGTTCCTCCTCCCTGCCCTCGCAGCCCGCCTGTCTGATGCCACTCGGGGAGCGGAGGGCGCCGCGATGGAGCGCAGGGATGGAGGCCACGCTCTGCATCCACACGTGCCTCTGGCTGAGCGCCGCCTGGGTCCCCCTTGCCTCGCCGGACGGAGCGGCCCGCGGCGGGGAGCGCGCTGACACCCGGCAGGGCCGGCTGACCTGGGCCGTCAGCCTGGATGCGCCCGAGGAGGAGCTGGAGACGCGGGCGGAGGAGCTGGCCCGCAGCGTGGGGCTGCTGAACTTGGGCCGCGTCGGGGAGCTGCGGGGCCATTACCTCTTCGCCTACCGGCCCGAGGGCCGCACAGCCAGCGAGCCCGAAGCCATCCGGCGCTCGGTGGACACTTTGTTTGCACAGCACGACAGCGTGCGGTGGCACTCAGAGCAGAAGCTGCTGAAGCGCTCCAAGCGCAGCCTGCACTTTAACGACCCCAAATACCCCCAGCAGTGGCACCTGGTGAGTGGTTTTCCCCCCGTGCCAGACAGCAGCTTTCTGTGGCGAGGAGGAGGCGCGCGGGAGCTGGCTGCCGTGGCGGCAGGAGGCAGCTGCCTGCTGGTGGTGCTGGGGTGGGCAGGGGGTTTTTGGCTGGAACACGCTGCGCAGTCCACGGGAGCGCGGTGTCGTCACTTGCGGCTCGAGCGATGGCTGTTCCATGCCCGCGTCAAACAAACCTCCCGTGACTGCCCGCTGGCTCCTCTCTGCATGCCCAGCCTGGCCCCGGCCCCGCACACAGTGCCCGGAAGCCCTGGGAGCCCCTTTCCCCACAGCTGACCCACTCCTCTGCTTCTCCTCTGCCCTTGCTGCCTTTTCCGGTGCGTAGAACAACCGCAAGAGCCCCGGGAAGGACATCAACGTCACAGGCGTCTGGGAGCGGGACGTGACGGGGCGCGGCGTGACGGTGGTGGTGGTGGATGACGGCGTGGAGCACACCATCAAGGACATACAGCCCAACTACGTGAGTGCTGGCTCCGTGGTGGGCGGGCGGACGCTCCGCAAGCTGCCGAAGTCCCGCTTTTCCCGAGGTGAGGAGAGCAGAGCCCCAGGTGGTGACCACGGGTCTGTTTGCAGAGCCCCGAGGGCAGCTACGACTTGAACTCCAATGATCCCGACCCTATGCCTCACCCCGACGAGGAGAACGGCAACCACCACGGCACTCGCTGCGCCGGGGAGATCGCGGCTGTGCCGAACAACAGCTTCTGCACTGTGGGGGTCGCCTACGGCAGCCGCATCGCGGGTACATGCCCACAAATGTCTGTCTGTCCCCCCCCCGCGCTCCCTCGGGCACCCCGAGCGGCTGGGCTGCTCCGCTGCGGTGAAAAGCCAAGTGTCCTGTGCTAGGCGGGCAGTTAGTGACGCAGAAGGGCAGTCGTCACCAGTTTGGGGCTGGGAGAGCTCGGCAGTGAGCCTCCCTTGGCTTTGTGGGAGAAGTGGCCTCGTTCTCCAGGCCCGAGCACAGTAGCTGGGGGGTCCTGCGTCCCTCGAGCCCTTCCCTGAGCAGGCGAGCGTGCCGGGCCGTGCCGACCCCCCAAAGCAACGGCTGCTCTTTGCCAGCTTGGAAGCGATTGCTCTAGGCCAACACTAGCCCTGAAATACAGCGGGATGAGGATGAGCAAGGGTGGGATGTGAGGAAGCTGCTGGGCAGCAGCGCCCTGGGAAGGGGCCTCAGGCCCTTCAGTTGTGCGGTCACCGTCACCAGCTCAGTTCTGCTGGAGGGGCGGGAGGACTCGCTCGGCAGAGCCGCCGCGTCCAGCGGGGGATGCGGAGCTGTGGTTCCTTGGGCAGGGAGAGCAGTGGCCGCAGTCGAGGAACCTGTGTGCTGTTTCCACTGCGTCCTCTGACGGGCTTCGGTCTCGCTCTCGTCCCGCAGGCATCCGCGTGTTGGACGGGCCCCTCACCGACAGCATGGAGGCCATCGCCTTCAACAAGCACTATCAGATCAACGACATCTACAGCTGCAGGTGGGTCTGGCCTGCACATCCCGGGGCTGCAGGCGCATCGGGGTGCTGAAATCGGGGCTGCTGCTGCAGTCCCCTGAGAGCGGTGTGCTCTCCGTGAAGAACAACCTCGCTGTTCCTGTGCCTGGGGGACTGGCTGAGCTGGAGGGGCACCGTGCCCCCCGCGGCCATGAGGCAGCCCCGGCTGAGCCCCGTGACAGGGACTGGAATGTGCGAGGAGCTGGTTGGTAAATAAAACTGAACCGTTTTGGTTGCTGGAATCTGACCCGGGGCACAGCGCAAACAGGACAGCGACATCCCAGCAGTGTGGGGCCAACCTGGTGGCTGGGAGCATGCAGCACCCTGCGGTCCCAGCGGCGGTACTGGAATAGCTGGTGGCTGCTGGGAGTTGGCTGTAACGGGACGACGAGTCTGCGAGTGCTGGGACAGTCGCTTCATGGTGTCTCTCTTTGCAGCTGGGGTCCAGACGACGATGGGAAAACTGTGGATGGTCCCCACCAACTGGGAAAGGTAAAACCCCCTCCCAGCAGCACAGCTGCCCCCACGCTGGCCTCTGCTGCCCGGGGCTCCGCGCCTGCCCGGACAGGCAGGGAGGGGTGTGCGGGGGGCTGGTTGTTGCAGTGTCGGAGCGCGGGCTGTGGTTGCCGGGTGGGGATGGTGGGACGGAGCTTCCCCATGTGGCCTGTGCCTGCGAGTGTCTCAAGTGCGGGCTCCCCTCCGCAGGCCGCCCTGCAGCACGGCGTCATCGCGGGCCGCAGGGGCTTCGGCAGCATCTTCGTCGTGGCCAGCGGCAACGGCGGGCAGCACAACGACAACTGCAACTACGACGGGTACGCCAACTCCATCTACACCATCACCATAGGTGAGCGTCCACTGCCTCCCTCATGCCTGGTGCTGAGAAACGGGATTGTACCGAGAGCGCAGAACCGGCCGGGTGGCGGGAAGCTGTGGGCAGGTGGCCGTCCCCGGCAGCGAGGCACCGCGGGGTTCCAGCGCTGGGGACGGGACCGGCCTGGTGCAGCCCGTGCGCTTCGCGTTTCCGCAGGCGCAGTGGACGAGACGGGCTCCATGCCCTTCTACGCCGAGGAGTGCGCCTCCATGCTGGCCGTCACCTTCAGCGGCGGGGACAAGATGATGAGGAGCATCGTGAGTACCGTGCCAGCCCCTCGCCTCGCCTCCCCTCAGCGGGGACAGCCCAGCGCAGTGACCGAGCTCTGTCCCTTCTCCGGCCCCGCAGCTGCCCGAGGCTGGTGCTGGGTCCCGCTGCGGGGCAGGGGAGCAGCGCGCTGGTTGTCTGGGTCCTGCATAAACGGTTGTGTCGGTGCAGCAGCAGATAAGCTCTGGTGCGTGTTCCCTCTGCGCAGCGAGGAGGGAGCCTGGGGCCAGACTCGGGCTTTCCCGAGGAGAACGGGGCTGGAGGGCTGCCGCTCGCTCTGCCGGTGCCCCCCTCGCGGCGCTCCGAGGGGACGTGGGAGTACAGAGAGCTGGGAGCAGCTTCAGGCCCTTTAAACCACTTGGCCCAGGCTCCTTCTCCCTTCTGGCACACGTGCTTCTCCCAGCTGAACTGTTCAGAATATTTTTATCGGCTTTTCCTTTTTTTGCCAAAAAATGACGTCTCGTCAACAAAATGTCCTTTTTGCCCGAGCCAAGCAGCCAGGCCTGTTCGCAGCAGCCCCCGACCTGACCCCCACCCCCCCATTGCTCCCTTGGTGCCGGTGCTCTTGGGGGGCTGTCACGCCCCCCTGCCCTGCGGTGCCAGTGGCACCGTGGAGCCCGTGAGGTAGCGAAGTCCCCCCGGCAGCGTGTGCTCGGGGTCTCAGGGGCCTGGCGGATGGGGGACGGTGCCGAGGGCGCTGCAGCGAGCAGGGATGCGCGGCTGTGGCTCTGTGTCTGCCGGGGAGGAGCCAGCCCCCAACGGGCTGCTCTGTGGGCTGGATCAACCGGGGAGCAGGGAGATCCCGGGCTGCCTCGAGCTGCGCCTCAGCAATGGCAGAGTTAACTCCCCAGCAGCGTGTTTTTCGGTACCAGCCTATAAGCTTTGCGTAGTTTCCTTAATGGGAAGAATTTAATGGGGCTCCTGGCACCAGCTGCATTTCCTCCCGAGAGCTGCTGCTGCTCGCGTTGTTCTGGGCAGGACGAGCAGCGTCCCAGCACGAGCTGGAGCCGGTAGCCGCTGCCAGCGCCACGCTCTGGAGCGGGGAAGGGAACAAGCCTCCAGCGCAGGCTCTCTGCCCCAGGGAGCGCCGGGAGACAGACGCCTTCGCTCTGCAGTGAGGTGGCATCGCTGGGGAACCGCTCCTGAGGCTCCGCGTGTCCCCCGCAGTCCCAGGGGGACCTCTGTGAGCCCAGTTTTGCGGGATTGATTCTGCGCAGAGGCGATGAGGAGGGTCCCAAAGTGTATCTGCCGTAGTTTTCCCCCAGAGCTGCTTGGTCCGGGCCTGGTTCCCCTCTCCCTCTCCTGCATTTGGTGCTTCTCGAAGCAAAGGTGCTTTCCCACCCTTGCCCCGCCTGAGCCCTCTGCTCAGCCCCGCACAGGACCGGTTCATCCCAGCTCCCGGCTCAGGGCTGTGCTGTTGTTCCCGCCTTGTACTGGTGTTTGCTGGGAGAACCTCGTGCTTGCTGGGAACCGTCTGGGAAATGTTTTTAGTTCTCAGCAGCTAATCCCTGACCCTCTCCCACCACCGCTGCCCTGCTCTTGTTGTTGTTGTTCCGCTCTTGGCTGAGAGAGGCCGATGGGATCTCTGGCTGCCTGTCCTGTCTCCCAGCCTGATCCCAGCAACCACAGAGAGAAAGAAAGCTCCTGCGCTGCACATTCCTGCCTGGGGCTGGGGGAGCTGGGAGGAGCGGGCTGGCAGGCAGAGCAGAGCGCTTCGTGCAGGCGGCGGGGGAAGGATCACCTCCCCGCTCAGAGGAGTCGGCTCAGCCCGGCCAGAGCTGTCCTGCAGTGGAGGTTTTCCCTGTCCTCAGCAGATAATAATGGGGGTCCCCAGAGGGGCCTTGGGGCTGGCCAGGGGACCCTGTCTCTGCCTGTTGTGCTCGCTGCTCGTTCGTTAGCTGTGCCCAGGGGGCTGGTGGGGAGCCCGGAGCCCCTGTGCCCTGCAGGTTGTGCAGGGGGCACACCCTGCCCTGTGGCCCCCGGGAACAGTTGTGTCCTGGGCTGCCGGTGGGGCTGGGATGGCGAGGGCACGGTTTGGGGCCGGGACTGTGTGCTCAGTGGCTCGAGCACCTACCCCAGCCTCTGCAGCCTGGCAAACCGCGCCTGACGGGAGGCCTCTCCCCTCTTTCTTGGCAGGTGACCACAGACTGGGACCTGCAGAAGGGCACGGGCTGCACAGAGGGGCATACGGGGACGTCCGCTGCCGCCCCGCTGGCAGCCGGCATGATCGCGCTGATGCTGCAGGTACGGCCCTGCCTCACCTGGCGAGACGTCCAGCACATCGTCGTCTTCACCGCCACCAAGGTGAGGGGCCCTGCCGCTCTCCCACTGCCCTTCGCGGAGGCTGCGGCCTGCCCGGGGTCCTGCCCTGTGCTGAACCTCTCCCGGCCCGGCCTGAGTGGCTTTAGAGGAGTCGGTGCCCTCTCCCCAAAGCCTCTGCCAGCCCCACAGCCTGTGGCTTGGGCAGCAGCGAGCAGCTGGGATGGCTCAGAGCAGAGGCATTTGTGCCCTTTCGTGCTGTTGATTTCCTTTCTGAGGAGCTGGGAAGACTCTTTGTCCTGGGACTGGTTTCAAACAAAGGTCAACCTGCTTCTGTCTAATAAGGCCATGAGGGTTTGCCTCCCCGCTGCTGCGGGAGGGGTCTGTGCCTCCGCCTCGCCGGGCCCGGGTTTGCAGGGCTGCCGTGCTCCCCGCGGTTAACTGCCTTCCCTTCCAGTACGAGGATCGCCACGCCAAGTGGGACACCAACCAGGCCGGCTTCAGCCACAGCCACCAGCACGGCTTCGGCCTGCTCAACGCCTGGAGGCTGGTCAACGCGGCCAAGGTAACTCCCCGCCCCACCGGAGCAGCCCCAGCCCGGTGATGGGCCCGGTGCTGGCACGCCGTGTGGTGATGCCGCTGCTGATCAGGGCAGGCAGCGCTTTGGCCATCGTCCTGCCGGCCCTCGCTGCGAGGCTGCTTTGGGTATGAAGTCATGAGGCTGTCGGCCGTGCCGAGAGCTGCCTGAGCTGCTGCTCTCCCAGCACTATATATAGCCATGGGCGAGAGCCCTCGCCAGCGGGAGGCGGCAGCTCTGACTCACGGCCGGGGGAGTTTCGACAGCGGCCCCAGCACCTTCCTCCCTGCGCAGGGGGCTGCAGGGAGGGTGTCATGCCCCGAGGAAACAGGGCGTCCGCAGCCGGCAGCTCCGTCTGCTGGGGGCTGCCAAGGGAGCGGTGCACTCACAGCAGGCAGGCACAGCCCCGGCTCTTCTCCCTGTGCCTCCTTTGGTCCTCACCTGGGCAGGGAGCAGCGCCCCGCTGGGCCGCTGCCCCGTTTCGTGGGGGCTCGCAGGCTGCTCTCCCTTCCCGCGGGCCTTCGGGTTCAGCCGTGTGTCCTGCCCCGCCGTGCCTGGGGTCCCAAGGGAACGGCCTCGCGCCGGGCTGCGGCAGAGGGAGGTGGGAAGGGGAGGCGGGCGTGCAGGGGGGGTGCAGCCTCCTGCTGAGTCCTGTCACCTGTCCCCCCACAGATCTGGGAGTCCGTGCCGTACCTCGCCTCGTACGTGAGCCCTGCCCTGAGGGAGGGCAGGACCATCCCGCTGCTGCCGCAGGAGCTGGAGGTGGCCTGGAACGGTAAGCGCGGCCGCGCCACGAGACAGCACGTGCTGGGGCATGCCGAGGCCGGCAGCCCGGCCCCGGGGTGCTGGGCAAGTTGACGGCCCAGCAGGGCGAGCCCCGGGCTGTGCAAGGCCACAAAGGGGTTAAGCACTGGGCGGCCTGGGCTTTGTCCTCTCACTTTCCGCTGCCCTTCCTCAGGGGATCGGGGGCTGGTCCCCTCCCCGGTAACTCGGCCCAGGAGACCAGTCTCTCTGAGGATCCAGACAGGCATCAGCGAGCTGGCCAGGCTGGGCAGCAGCCAGGCTGCTCCGCTGGCTTTGACCATTTTAGGCAATGCTCCGGCTCCCAACTTGGCCGGCCACAGCCACGCAAACAAGGCGCTGCTCCGGCTGCTGCCGGTGGGGAGGAGAGCTCGGCCCCAGGCCCTCCCTGACCCCCAGCAGGGCCAGGCGCTCAGGCCACAGTGCGCTGGGTGGGCTCCTGAGGGTGCTGGACTCAGGCAGGAGACAGCCAGCACCGGTGCCTCTGACACCTGCGGCAGCCCCTGGCCCATGTCGAGCAGCGCGAGCATGACGTGGGGTGGCTCAGTGGGGGCAAACAAGGCTCCTCACAGAGCGCGGGCCAGGGCCAGGCCACCGAGCACAGTGTGGCTTTGCTGCTGGGCACTTGGCAGAGAGGAGCCTGTGTCCCCCGCTGAGTGGTACCGCAGCCCACCAGGGCCAGCTGGGAGTGGGGCCTCCATCCTGGCCACCAGCCTTGGCCAAGCCCCCTTCCCCTTGCCAGTCAGCACCGCCGACCTGCAGCTCTCCGGCATGAGGACCCTGGAGCACGTGGCAGTCACCGTCACCATAACCCACCCCCGCCGCGGCAACCTGGAGATCCGGCTCTTCTGCCCCAGCGGCATGATGTCCCTGATAGGGACCGCCAGGAGCATGGACTCGTGAGTGCCGGGGATGGGCTGGGGTCTTCCGCCGCAGGGCAGAACGCCAGCGCAGCCCACGGGCAGCCCCAGGGCTCGGGCTGCGTTCCCCTCATGGGCCGGTTGTCCTCGCCCTTCGGCAGGGACCCCAATGGCTTTGCTGACTGGACCTTCTCCACGGTTCGGTGCTGGGGCGAGGAAGCGCAGGGCGTGTACAGGCTGGTCATCAGGGACATCGGTGAGTCCTGCCTTCCAGGGCCCTTCATGGGGCAGTGGCAGCAGCTCTGTGCCACGTCCTGGGGAGATGCCAGCTCTGCCCGGAGCCGCCAACTGATCCAACCTCTTTGTTCACCAGGAGACGAGAGCCTGCGGCCTGGGACCCTGAAGCAGTGGCAGCTGACCCTGTACGGCTCCTCCTGGTCCCCGGCAGAGATGCAGGAACGGCGGAGGTGGGACACCACAGCCCGTCTCGGAGGGGAGGCGGAGGGCTGAGGGACACAGTCAGAATTCTCTGCGCCTGTGCCCCTTGGTGGGAGCAGTGTGGCTGCCGCTCTGTGGGGGGCCATAGAACAGGGCTCTGTTGGCTGGGTCTGACCCAGGAGGGGATCCTGTGGTGGTGGGAGAGCCGCTGCAGCCCCTCTGGGGGCATTTGGGCCCCTCCTGGCCCGGCCAGCGCTGCCTGCGGGGCGCTCACAGGTGCCTCTTCCCCCAGGCTGCTGGAGGAAGCCATGAGCGGGCGGTACCTGAGCAGCGACTTCTCCCTGCCCTGCCCTCCGGGGCTGGACATCCCTGAGGAGCAGCACCACACCATCACAGCCAACACCCTCAAGGTGAGCTGCCCACAGGCCGCCAGCCACGTGGGAGCCCTGTCCTCTGCAGAAGGGCCTGGGGGAGCCGGAACACACCGTGCTGACCCTCCTGGTGCTCTGGGGCATCCCTCTGGGGTGCCTCAGGGCTTCGTTTCTTAGGGGTTTTCCTCCTCCGCAGACCCTCCTGCTGCTGGGATGCTTCGCCGTGTTCTGGACTTTCTACTACATGCTGGAGGTTTGCCTGAGCAGGAACAACATGGGGCTCGACCTGGCCTGCAGCGGCTCCAGCGCCTGCCAGCGGTACCAGCAGGGAGGGAAGCACCGGGCCCTGGAGAGCGGCCTGGAGATGGAGTCTGTGCCGCTCTACCGGGAGAAGGACACTGAGGATGTCGAGATAGAGTGTGAGCACCCAGAGCCCGCCCAGGAGGGCGAGGGGGACGATGAGGGGTCCTGGACCCCCACCCACCCCAAACTTGTGAGTGGCGGCAGAGCCGCCAGCTTCCAGGAGCCGACGCCTGCCAGGGCGGGGTACCTCGGCCGGGAGGCCACGGCCGAGCTGCTCACAGAGGACAGGGAGCACCGGGCGTGCTAGCTGGGGCTGCAGCTTTGGGCCGTGTCCTGCCCTCTCCGTACGTCCTTCCCGAGCAGGGGCAGCAGAGGCTTCCTGAGCCACCGGGACCGCGGTGTCCTGCGGAGGGTGGTGCTGGAGGAGGCTCAGAATCAAGGAGAAAGAGTGCTGGCAGCGGAAAGGGACCTGCCCTTTCCCTCGCTCTGGAAAACAAGGCAAGCCTTAAACCCCCTCCCGACGGAGCCGGCCCTGCCGCGGCCCTCGGGGCTTCCTGTTGTGCGTGGAGCGAGCCAGGCCTGAGGCGCTGCCTCCCAGGCGCGTGGCGGAGCTCCACACCGAGCCCTGCGCCCACCGCCACCTCGCCGCGGGGGAGGCAGAGTCGCTGTGTCCCCCATCTCTGCGGGGTGAGCCTGGAACGCGGGGCAGGGACCCCGCAGCGCTGCCGTGTGCCTGCCCCGGCTAGGCCAGTGCCCACCAGTTAGGCCCAGCTTAGAGCGGGGAGCTGCTCTGCCTGTCTGCAGCTGGCGCTTGCTCCCTGTCCCCTGGGCTGAGGCGGGGGCGAGGCCAGGCGCGGGCCGGGCAGGGTGGCGGGGGCTGCTGGGGCAGTGGCTCGCCCGCCCGCTGGGTTGGCTTGCTCGCGTGTCGTTGGGTTCGGCTGGTTTATTTTTTTAAAGCCGGGGTTTGTTTTTTAATCAGCAAAGCCCGTTTGTGTAGCTTTCCAAATAAAGCCTTAAAACCCTCCTCTCCCCCGTCCGCCGTCCTCTGCCCTCCCAGCACTTCCTGGCTGCGGGGCCGGGGCTGTGGGAACACGGTGCTGGGCGCAGGGACCCCGGTCAGGCCGCCTGGGATGAGTAACCGTTTAATTTGGACAAAGACGAAGTACAAAACCGAGGCCGATTTTCTTTTCTCGCCGTTCGCGAGGATCGCAGCGGCAGTGGCGTGGGGCTGGTGCAGGGCTGCGTCCCGGGGAGGGCGGGGGGCAACCACGGGTGCTGGCGAGCACAGCGGGGACGGGACCAGCTGGCGGGGGCTCGGCAGGGGCGTGCGGGGCCAGAGAGCGTCGCCGGGGCTGGGTGCGTGGCCGGCGCAGAGCTGCGTTGCTGGCGCTGGAGGGCCCTTGGGGCTGGCTGGCGGTTTCCTCAATAAATACCAATTGGTGAGGGGTGGTGGTGGCCGCCCGCGGGCGGGCGGCTCTGCGGCACGCCGGGCCGGGGGAGCGAGGATGGGGGTCCCAGCGGTGGTGGCGGGAGGGCGGGGCGGCGAGGGGGCTGCCTAGCTGATGATCTGCCGGGGCCGGCCGTAGCTCATGCCTGCCTGTGACGCTCCCTTGTTGCTGCCCATCTGTAGGCCGATGACGTTCTTGCCCTCCTTCAGCTGGCTCTCGGTGAACTCCCGCTTGTGCTCCTGCGCTTTCCTGGGGGGCGGAGGGACAGGCCATGTGGCACCCGCCATCCATATATCAAAAGTTACTTTGATTCTTATCAATATTCTGGAGGCAAAACTTCAAAATATGCCAT
>JAODLK010000041.1:5976956-6006491 GCA_027563805.1 Buceros bicornis
GGGGCCCCGCCGCAAGCCGCAGCGGGGACGCGGCCTGCCGGGGCAGCGCTGCGGGCGCCCAGGTGCGGGCAGGTACGGGCTTCGCTCTGGGTCCGCGGCCTCGGCGGCTCCCGGAGCCCCGGGATGGTGGCAGGAGGTCCGGCCGGGTCGGACCCTGGCTGCTGCAGCCGGGTGTCGCGCCGGCCTGGGCCGGGGGGCCTGTCCCGGTGCCTGTGCTGGAAATGGGGCTGGTAGCGGAGCCGGGGCCGGGAGGGTGGTGGGGAGCAGGCAGCCCTTGACGGGGTCCCGCCGGCCCGTGCAGCGGCCCTGCCCTTGGCTACCGTAGCAGCACCTTGGAAGCGCTGCAGATGGAGGCCGCGAAGGCGGTCTTGGCTCGCGCGCTCCCGTTGTGCTCCTGTGCGGAGCCGGAGTCACGTTCTGGTGAAGCGTTAGCACAAATGCTCCGCTTCTTTCATTTGTGGAAGCTCTGGCTTTGTGCCCACCTAACTAAAGGAACATAATTTCAGGGGCGATTCAAGAATCAGTTCCTGAGCGACTCCCGGACGGTTCTGTTCAGGAGCGGGTTGTCTGCACCAGTCTTGCAGGGACTGACACCTCTCCTGGAGCCTTCAAGGGCTGCAGCTAACCTACGCTTTGGCTGCCACCGGTTTGTGCGGGGCTTGGCTGTGGGTTTCCCCACTCCAAAGCTGACTGTGGAGGGTGGAAGCCAGGGTGGTAAGTTCAGACCCTGCAAACGTAGGAGGCTGATGCTCTGGAGCAGAGGACGCTCCTGTAGCCGCAATTCCAGCCCCCTCGTGCCTGAGGGTGCCGTGCTGGCAACGGGTAGCTCTTTTCTGGTGGGATGGTTGGTCGAGGGGTTGCCTCTGCCACCAGGCCTTAGCAGAGCGTCCTCCCAGCGCTGCTGCGAGGGGGAGGTGGGATCCCTGTGATCCCTGATGTGAACCCTGAGTGCTCCCCGTGGCGGGGGAAATACCTGTGCTGGATCAACTGCCACCTGCGTGGCTGTGCTGGTGCCTGTGCGGCTGAGCTGGGAGCTGAAACTTGACCTGGAAGTGTTCTGGGCTCGGAGGTTGGGTTTCTTTTCAAATCCCAGCACCATAGAGTGCGAGCAAAGGGGCTGGGGTTTGCCTGCCACCCTGAGCACTGTCCCCTTGGGACTTTTCCTCTGGGGATGCGGCTGACGCTGCTGACTGGGAGAGGAGTGGGGCAGGGAAGGGGAGCCACTTGCTGCAGGCTCTGTGACTCCTGAGTTGGAGGGAGCTGCTGGTGGCCACTGGGGTAGAAAGGGCAGATCTGTCCAGGAAGGTTTCGTGGGGTGGCGGTGGGACATAGTGCTGCCGAGCACCGGTTTTCATCACAGTGACACTTTAACTGGTTTGACTTTAACGGCAGCGACTTGGAAGAAAGAACAGCCTTGGCGAAATGATCTGTTTAGTGATCCGAGAGGACGCCGGGGTGGCACAAGGTGAGCGCGGCCACCCCCAGGACCGAGCCTGTGGCAGCCCCTGCCAGGGAGGTCCCTTCCAGAAGGGGCTGCGTGGGGAGGCGGGCAGTGTTCAAATATAGCCACCAAATCCCTGCGCAGACTTGACCCTGTGTCACATTCTCGTAGAGAAAAGCTGGTTTGCTCGCCACAGCCCCTTCCTGGGCGCCGTGCTTGTCCGCCGTCCCCAAAGGGTCCCAGCTCCAGCGTCTGAGCTGGAATGTACCTTGTACCCTGTCTTTGCTGGCCCTTTCAGGGAGATGAGGGGAGTAACTGCGCAGGCTTGCATCTGCTGCGGCGCGGGAGCACGAGGGTGGTCTGGCAGGGAGGCGCTGGGGCCCGTTGTCCGTTCCTACGGACATTCACCAGGTCAGGCGGACTTTGCCATGACATCTGCCGATAACAGCCTGAGCGTTCCTGGCTGGCGTCCCCTCTGCCTGAACCGAGAGGCCGAGGATAGCATGGTGCCTGTTCTCCTGGTGGAGGACAGGGATCTTCCAGCCCTGCTGAGATGAGGGGTGGGTTTCCTCGCAGGGAGGAGGCTGGAGACGGAGCCAGGCTGCGGGGTGTACCCGCCGCTGTGCAGCCACCCCTCTGACCTTGCAGCCAGTCATACCTTACTGTAACCCTTCAGCGTCCCCTTGCTCCCTGAGTTCAGACCGTGGTGCTGCAGGATCGAGTGTTCCGTTGGGAGATGAGCGTTGCCTTTGCCTCCTTTTCGCTGCTGAAGCTGAGGTGAGGGTTTGGAATGCTGGGAGAGCAGGGCTGCCTCCCTGGGCTGGTGATCTGCTCTGCTGGCTCGACTTCCAGGCTGGGGCTCCTGAGCTGGGTGATGGCAAAGCCGGGAATGACTTTGACTAATGGTGTGTGACGGGGTTTAAGGGGCTACCTGGGGGTGCTCTGTTGGGTCGTAACCCAAACCCGTGCTGCTCTAGTCCTTGGCAGAACGGCGGGTGGAAAGCTCTGTCCTGCCCTTCAGCGTGTGGCTGTGGGGTGACCGTAGAGGCTCCCTCTGCTCAGCGCCCTTGTGCCCTGGTCCCCATGCGGGCTGCGTGCTGCTGTGCTGTGATCCATCCTGTTGTGTCAAAGAGAAGTGAATTTCTTCATGGTTCCCCTTGTCTTTTTCACCTGTCCTGCTGCTCGTTCCCTTTGACCATGGCTGTGGGTCGCCAGCTGCCTCCCCGCTCCTGTCCAGAGCCCCGTCCTCCCGAACGTGGGCAGTGCCGGAGCTCCGGGCTGCTCCAGGAGGGGCCCAGGTGGGAGAGCAGGGCCAGTGGAGGTGGTGGCGGCTTTGGGCACGTACAGAGGTTGCCCCGGGAGAAGTAGTTGCTGCTGACAGGAGTGGAAGGGGACCAGCTGTGACTTGAAAAGGGATCGGTGTCTCTTTTCTCGGCAGAGATCTAGCAGAGGTTCGGTGGATGCTGTGGAGGCCGAATGAGGGTCTCGAGAGCTTGTGTCCTCATCTGTGTCTGAAGGAGGAGTGGCGTTCGAAGGCAAT
Organism: Buceros bicornis; assembly: GCA_027563805.1. NCBI lineage: Eukaryota > Metazoa > Chordata > Aves > Bucerotiformes > Bucerotidae > Buceros > Buceros bicornis. The sequence continues at coordinate 5,979,938 of JAODLK010000041.1, forward strand.
GAGGAAGTAGCAGCGTGTTGCTGGGACAGTGGGCTCCTGCAGCACTTGACCCTTTGACAGAGAAGCAGCAGCTAAGCTCTTTTTTCCCTCGTGTGCCATCGCTGGGTGCTGCATGAGTCTTGTGCCACTGCTGGAGAAATCTGTGAACCCAGTTGGTGCCTCCTCGGGCTCGTCAGGGTGATGGTGTAACAACCGTACGATTTCCCCCATGTAAGTGAGCTTTAGGAAGTTGCTCTGGCGTTGCCAGTTGCAGTTTGAGGTGGAAGCTCTCCCTGCTGAGGAGGTTCTCATGTGAACTGTGACTTCCCCGTGCAAGTGTGACGGGCGCTGTTGCCTGTCAGTCCCGCTGTCGCCTGCACGGCGTGAGCGCAGTGCTGCTGTCAGCTGAATGTGCGTGAGCGAGGGTTAAACTGACGGACGCGTTGTCTCCCTTTGGAGCTGGCAGGGTGAAGTGGAGCAATTCGGAAGTTCCCTCATGAAGCCATTGTCCTCCTTCCTTACAGCCAGGGCCCTTCTGCTGAGCCTGGCCAGGGGGTTACGCTGCTGCGTTCACGCTTCACTGAAGAAACCACCGAAGGCTGATGTGTTATTAGTCATGATGTGTCTTTTTCTAGTGACTCTGACCCCAAGTCTCACAGTGGAGGCTAAACCTCGCCCTCTGTTAAATGGCCATCAAAAGGGTTCCGTAAAAAGGGAATTATGTGGCTTCAGCCAAGTTTCAAAGTAGTCGAATCATGCTAACCCACACAAACAAACTCCCACGCCCAGTGGAACCGGCAGCGTTGTGCTCCAAAATAGCGAGGCAGCATGTGTGGGGGGAGCGCAGCCGAGCCCTGCTCCGCTCCTCAGCAGTGCTCAGAAGATGGGCAGGAGGTCCCGGGGTGGCCCAGCAGCTGCCCCTGGCCATGGGTCATGCCGGGAGCTTGTCGCCTCGCCTGTAGCCTTGGCTGGCACGCCTTGCTGGGCGCTGTCTGCAGTGTTTTGTCCTTGCACAGCGTGGCTTCTGACCATGCACAAGTGTTGCTGTTGCTTCTGGTCATCCTGGTGGCCTCAGTGTCTGGTGCTGGGGACAACTGGGGAGCTGTGGTTTGGGTGTGGGGTTCTCAAACAGTAAAGACCTGGTCCCTGCATGGTGTGCCTCCATGTGAGGGGCCCTTGGTAGCGGGCTGACACCTGTGCGTGGTGGCTGCGGTAGCTGTGATTACTGACATCACTCGGTTATGGTGACAGGAGAGCAGACACTCTTCCCGAAAGGGTTTTGGTCATTAAAGGTTTGAAATGAAATTGAAGGCTGAAACACAAGCGCCAGGTTCATGCCCCTTAGCTGGCACGTGTCAAGGTGTTCCCACTCTGGTCGCACGGAGCAGCTGCTGGGTGGGCAGAGCCCGGGCGGGCTGTCGGAGGCGAGAGCTTCACTGGGAAATCCACCCCTCGGGATGGGGGCTGGAGCTGCGAGGATCCCCACAGAGAAGCCAGGGGCAGGAGCCGTGGGGGAGCAGAGTGGGGAGGCAGGTACGGAACGTGCCTCTGGCGCAGCGCGCGGTCAGGCCCCGCTGACAGCGGATGTGCTGTGGCCTGAAGGTTGGTGGGGTGTAATGCAGAGGATGATGGTGTCATCCACAGTCCAGCTTCATGTTCTCCTTGCAGTTGAGGATCTCCTCGACGTCTCTGCTCTTGTGCGTGGTTTGGCAATGGGAAGCTCTGCCTTCCAGTTCTTAAAGTGTCTGATGCTCAGTTATAGTCCATTAATTATCGAGTTTTGAAGATCGTTTAGAAGAAAAGGAGTCTCTGTAGGGTACCGGCGTGCGACTGCGGGCCGGGCGCTGGAGGCTAGAGTGGTTTGACAGAGAGCCAGGCGCAGGACGACTGTCAAAGCCCCATTAGGAGAACGCATGCCTTGGTGCTGCTGGGAATACAAGAGAATGTGGGGCTGCGGCAGCCGAGCCGAGTGTTTCAATTAAAGCCTGGACCGGGAGGCTGCGGGCGGTGGCTGCCTTTCAGCAAACAGATGGATGTCTCGTGGCTCCTTCCAATAACTTCTTGTAAAAGACACTTGGTCCCGCTGGAAGCAGTTTTGAACAAGATGGACCCAATGAAGTGTTCTCCAGGCTGAGAAAGCGTCTGTGGGTTTGTGCAGTGGGAGGGAAGACGCCTTGTTTGTGAGGTCCTTCCTTTCCCCAGCTCAGCGAGTCTGCCCCTGCTCGTGCTCGTTCGCTGGCTGACCCGGGCTTTGGGCCGGATCGCTTCCTGAGGAGCCTCTTCCCATGCCTGGAGCGGCGATGCAGAAGCACTTCTGCTCCTCCTGTGTTCGTTCGCTTCCCTTCGCTGTCTCTTCAGGGAAGGTTTTGTGCTTTCCTTGAGGCTGGGATGGCTCCTGCCGCCTGGGTAAAACAGCCCTGGCAGCTGAAGCCCGGAGCTGCGTTCCCAGCCGGGCTGTCGGCTGGCTCACTCTCAGAACGTCCGCTCGGAGAGTTCGTCACTACCGTGTGACAGAGGCAGGCACTGGTCTCGTAGCTGCCTTTGTGCTGACATAATTAGCACGATAGAAAATGGGTAGAATTGGCCTTTTGGCCGGTTACCGTGCCAGCGTGACCACATTTTGGCGCTCCCTGCATTTGAGTCAAGCTCGGTAGCACTGGCAGCACCCAAAGATGAAAAGTCTTAGTCTTGGTACTTAGTCTCTGCTCTCGAGATGTGCTTGTAGGAAATCCTGGGGCTGTAATCTCGCAAGTGGCTCTGTCAGGGTTATCAGCTGCCTGGGAGTGCCACTGACAGCCGGGGCTCCTGGCACCCTGCGCGACGGCTCCTGGTGTTTCTGCCTCTCTGCTGCCGGGAAGGCGGCCCGGGTGGTGTGCTGCTCACGCTGCAGTAGCCTTTCTTTGCTTTGGTGGCCTTTTGTGTTAGCAGGTGGCCAGAAGACAGCAGCGCTCTTCGTGGGAAGCTCCTGTTGTCTGGTATCTTCTGCATCCCCGAGGCTGGCAACAGCCCCGGCTGGTTCCAGCAGTTTCTGAGGTCATCAGGCCTCCCCCCAATCAGACTGTGCTGTAGTTTTGCACAGGTAAACACACCGCTGAACGAGTAGAAGCGTTACCCAGCTGCCGTTCAGGAGTGTGCTCTTAGCTGTACGCAGTGTGTCTCTGTTCTCACCTCTCAAGTGTTTAGACACAGTGAGAGGGTTGTCAGTTGTGCAGCAGCTGCTTGGTTTTGAGCACAATCTTACTGGAAACTGGTCAAAATCACCCTGATCCGTTCTCTGTACAAGGGCTTTAATGCTGGCCTTGTGCCGAGGTAGTTGCTCGCCTGGTCTGGGGAGCGCAAGGTGAACAGCCAAAGGCTCTTCCAGCTGCTGCTGGCTCGGCTGTTTCCAGCTCGACCCAGCGCAGAGCTGGTGCAGGAAAGGCAGCTGGGGCACTGGCTCCACAGGCAGGAGCTGGGTGCCTGCTGCCCTGGCAGAGCTGTCAGTGCTCTGTGCCTCCCTCTGCAGCCGAGGTGTGCGGGGAAGTCTGTGCTTAGTCAGGACAAAACATCAATATTGTCTCAGCCAAGTCAAGACTCTGGTGCCCAGTGAAAAGGCAAGTGGGGACTGACTCGAGGTGTTTTCCCGCTCAGCAGGCGCTACTGCACTGAGTCACTGCCTAGACAATGTGGGCCTTACGCTCTGCTTTCCATTGCTGGTGTGTGCACTGCTGGTCCTAGTTTGGTACCGCAGACAAAACGGGGTCCTCGTTTCCACCTGCTGTGGTGACAGTCAGCTATGAAGGTAGTTCCTTGCATGAGGTCAAAGCAAAATATATGGCAGGCCTAAAATTCCCGTTTGGTTGGAAGAAGTGCTGTTGTCTTCCCTTGCTGTGTGAGCAGAATTGCATGTTCTGGGCTGCAGATTAAGGCCTACAAAAATCCCGCATTGTTCCCGTGCTCAGAGCTCCTCATCATGCCAGGCAGCGCGAGTGTATCAAACTGTGCACACCCAGAGAGAGCAGGAGAGCAGCGCCCGAGGCCTGCGGAGGGAGGTGAGGGAGGGAGATTTTGCCTACTGGAGGTGTGGCTGAAGTCACCATGAGAAATGCCATTGGCAGAGTGTCCTGGTGCAGGCAGCATGCGGCGAAGCTGCTCTTCCACCGGAGGGATGCCTGGTCAGTGTGCAACGAGCAGCAGTGAGGTGCAGAGCATCGCTGCCTTGCAGCCAGTACAGCAGGAAACTAGTGGGAAAACACAACGTGTCAGCCCTCTCACCATGGCAACAGAGCCCGGCTCAGGCAGAAGCGGGTCAGGTCTGCGGGTGAGGCAGGAGGCTCCCGAGGCCGTGTGCCGGCGCCTCTCCAGCCCTGCCCCTGCACCGGGCTGAGGCTCCTTGGCTGTCGGCGCCATGTGGGGCTGGAGGGTGATGGTGACTGTCAAGACTGGAAGCGAGTTCAGACAGTCTATCCATGCTTCTGCAAAGCACGGGCTGGGATGTTCTCTAATCTCAGGTTCAGACTGTTTACCTTTTGGAAATTGCAGAGCGTGCTCGTTAAGGCTCCCTTGTACAGCAGTGCCTGGTTAGTTGCTTTACTGTTGGGCTCTTTCTCGAGGGTTTGTAAGCAGCCCAGGGCCTGCAGTAGCACCAGCTCGTGTTCTGCTGGCCCACCGCTGGGCCATTCACGTTCTTCTCATCCTGTGCGTTCCAGCGCTTTGAGCTCTCCAGTGAGGTCAGTAAGGAAAGGGTTCACCGGCACTGACATCACCAGTGACATGTGAAGAGCTGTCTCTCGTTCTGTCCCCTCGACGGCAACTCTTGATACAACCTCTCACCGCCTGGTTTGGCGTCCCCAGGTCATGGTGGAATAAATGGCAGTGGCCTCCCAGCAACGCTGCTGCTCTGGAGGTGTCTCTTCACCATGGAGTGGACTATCTGCAGGTCCAGCATTTGCAGACACTGGCACGGCTGCAGCTGGAGGAACATCAGAACTGCCGTGGCCGTGGGGTTTGTCACGGGATGGGGCTCCTCGCCTGCGCTCAGCAAGGCAGAGTGGCAGTGGCTGGAGCAGAGCTGCTGGCGAGGCCGGGCAGGGTTGCTGCACCCAGGGCCTGTGCAGGCCCTTTGGAGAGTGAACAGAGGGTTTGCGGTTGGGCTGCTGGTTTTGTAGAGCACAAATATTAAAAGAAAAAAATCAACTTTAGAAGTGCTACAAGAGCAGGAGTAATTTATAAAATTTGCTGCTTCCTGCTGCCTTCTCTCTGTCCTTGATGAGAGCTGCAGCCGAAGCTGGGTTTTTCTCTCTATAGCGCTGTGTTGTTCTTGTCTGCTTTGCATCTTCAGCTTTGGTGTCTCACAGCATGAGAACTGACTCAACCGTTCTGTGGTACATACCTGTCTCTCCCCGAAGCTCGTCTACAGCCGTTGATAACTGGGTAGACACGTACTCCAGCGGCAGCTGGGGGCGGCAGGAGCAGTGCTGCCTCGTGCCGTGCCCAGAGCAGCAGTGACCAGGCTGGGCGTCCCGGCCCTCGGCTGGCAGAGGCGGCTTCCTGGCAGATTTGCATCCCCAGCCCTCAGTCAGCACTTTGGGGTTTTGTGGGGTAGGGTGCCCTGGCTTGTTCCAGTGAGTCATCAGTCAAGTAGTCACCCGAGCAAACGTGCTTGTCCCAACAAGAGGAGGGCGGCAGAGGCTCCGTGCAGGCTGCTCGGATGCCGGTTGTGTGTCTCTGAGGTGAAGAGCAAAGAGCTGCTCTTCTACCGCGTGTCAGTCTCCACGGTCACAAATTGAGGCGTGGGTCGGTGTGGTAGGAGCCTTGCTGCTGATCCTGCCAGGCTGGAGGGAGAAGAGAGGTGGGGCTGAGGCTGAGCAGATGTGGTTCCCTTGCTGGGTCCCAGGCACAGACCTTGCTGTGCGTGGCGAATCTTGGGGCCTGGGAAGCTCCCGTTGTTTGTTAGACTGGGAATAGCAGCTCTCAAAGGAAATGGTGGTTAAGATTTAAGATTGCTTTTTATTTTTGCTGGCCTTTTTGGTTTTTTTCCTCTCTGTTTAAAGTGTGGTGAGATCTGGAATGGCAGCTCCAGTCTTCTGTGTGTTGTGATCCCTTGGTTTCGGTTGGCTTTGCACAGAGAAGGGTGTGAGTGGCTCTGCCAGGATGGCGTGTGTGCTAGCAGGAATGTTTGTACTGAGCTGTCTTCAGGTCAGTGTTCCCAGCCTCTCCTGCGCTACTACTCTGTGGTGTGAGTAAGATCAGTTTATGATGTGTGACTTCGGTGAGTCACCCGATACGAAGCTGGTGGCAGCTGTCAGCTGCCTTGACCTGCGTCCCTTAGACCCGTGCGGGATGAGCACTGTCCTCCCAGCCATGGTCTGCTCCTCTGTGGGCTTACCCTGTCCTCTGTTATGGGACTCCTCCCCTGAACTCCTCCCTGCAGAGGAGCTGGCTGATGACCGCTCTCCTGGTCGCCTCGCTGCTGTTTGTGCTGAGTGGGTAAGGGTCACGAGGCACCGTCCTCTGGCTCCACCGCTGAGCCCAGAGCATCGGGGACACTGTTTTGACTTTGGACACTGCTTCTTTTCGTTATGGGCTCCTCTGTCCTTGGGCTCCATGCACTCGCCCACCTCAGCAGATGGGGTGAGAGGGCAGATGCAGCCTGAGTGTGGGGCTGCTGCACCCTGTTGGGTCTGTCTGGAGCTGCTCTGACACCTCAAGGTCAAGTGGCCACAGCTGTGTCACCAGTCACAGACCGCTGGCATGGTGATGGGTGCTGCTGGTGTTGCCTGGGGTCCCTGGGTGGCTGGGCTCGGGGCTTGCATGGCTGGTGGAAGATTGTGCAGCTGCTGAGAGGCCACGATGGGAATTTGGGCTTGCTCTTAGGCAGAGGTGCTGATAAACTCGTGCTGATGAGGTCCTGCTGCTCTGGCCCTGGCAGGAGTGATGGTCCCCTTCGAAACTGAGGTGTAACCTCTCCGGTCTTCACGCTGAGCTTGTGTTCTGGGGATCCTTCTGTGGGATTATTTTCCTCATTGCTGGAACTGAACGTCTCATTTACCAGTTGCTTGATAGTAGTTGTTGGATCCTGCTGCTGTTGGTTCAGACCTGTAGGCTGGAGGGAGGGCTGAGCTCTGTGTATTTTAGATCCTTCTAAGCCTATATACGGTGTGAGTCCCTTGAGGCTGGCTGGAGTATGGGTCACAAAAGGTGAGCGAATGGGAAACACTGAGCTCTCACACTGAGCACTCTCAGCTTGGCTCTGTGGGTGATACTGGTGATAGTGGGACGGTCTTGACACATCAGGCTTTGCTTGTAATTACCTGGAAGAGACACTTAGGTGACGTGGGAACAAGAGGAAGGAAGGTAAAGAGGTACCTCCTTGCTCTTTGGTCCATACACGTTGTGGTGCAGTCTGGCCAGCTGAGCAGGGCCCTCCTGCTGTCCCATGGGCTCGCACTCATGGCTTGGTTTCTTAACTCAGACGCTGTGAGAATGTTGGAAAAAGCTTTTGGGGAGTGGAGGAGTTTGGGATCCGTTAGCTCCCATCAAGCCAATGTGTACAAAGCACCTTTTCATTCCACTGCCGAGCTGGCTCTGTCTGGGCGAGTGACGGCCAGAGCCTCTCCTCGCCCAGTCGGCTCCGTTCCAAAGTATTCCCGTCTCGTGCACATGTATGAGAAGTGGTTAACAAAATAAACCCCTGAGCCTCTCCTGGAGATGCTGCTGTTGCTCCTCTGCTAGGGGTTGGTGGGAGCTGCAGTTGCAGTAGTTTCCTTGTTCTGTCCTCTCTGTGATGTCTGAGTGCCAAACGCAGCGGTCGGAAGCCAGCTTGACAGACGCCTTGGGCACCCAGCTCCAGGTCAGCAGGAGCAGATACCAGACACCGGCGGCTCTTCAGGCTGATACTGCTGGGGAAGTATTTAGCACATAGGTGGCACTTCTAATCTCTAAAGCACTCCATAAACATTGGCTAATCCTGCGGTGCTGTTCTTGGTTGGCAACCTCTGTCTTCCCTGGAGAGAACAACTGGCTGCAGGACCATGAGAAGCTGCGGCACGAGGCTGCGATACAGCTTGAATTTCAGTTTGGTTTGTTAAAGCATAATTCAAGTGACTAGATCTGCTCCTTCTGTAACCTTAGGCACGTGAAGCGCGCACAATCCACTTGTACCTGCTGTGGGGGTTCCCTGTCCTTGTCCATGGGACACTGGACTGAGCTGCGCAGCAGCAGCTGAGGGAGGGTCAGGGTGATCCTCCTCAGTTCTGTGGGCACACTTGCCCTCTGCTCTGGCTCTTCCTCTGCCTTTCCCCTTGGCCCCCACCTTGGCAATGGGGCCCTGCCAGCTGCAAGGCTGGCGATTGCTTCCCCTGCTGCTGTGGAGAGTGCGTCTTTCCCTTCCGCATCCCCCGGGCTGTGGCTGGGTGGGGGTGTGTGTACCAGCTGCACCACAGAGTCCCAAGCTGCTGGAAGGGGGGGTCCTGAAAAGAAAATGAGCTATGGTGAGCAAAATCACCTCCCCATCTGTGTGCCAGGGCCACTGTCGTGTCCTCTCCACTTGTTGTTTTCTAAGCGGGCTGCAGAGGGTTCGGTGGCATCGTCCCCCATGTTCCCTGGCATGGCTGAGCCTGCAGGAAGGTCTATGCTTCAGTCTCATCTCGGGCACAGGCCCGTCAGCACAGTTTGAGAGACACAGTGCAGACTGACCGGGAGGAAGGGGTCACCAGCTGAGACCACAGCAGTAAGGATGTGGGAGTGCTGGCGGTGACCTGGGAACTGCAGGATCAGCCTAACCGTTCCGGTTTTCCTCTCTGGAGTGTTTGAGGTGCGTGAAGGTGAAAAGCAAACAGCTGAGGACAGCTCAGCCCCTGGAGACCTGATGGGAAGGGCAGCAGCTCTACACATGGCTCCTTGGCTGCGCAGTCCCTGTGGGCTGGCAGAGCAGAAGTAATCTGGAGCAGTGCAGAAGGTTGAAGGCTCTCACGATGTTAGTGTGAGCAGGGCTGACCAGTGAGATCACTTCCAACGTCAGCACTTTGTTTTCTAGGAGGTGGTTGGCTGCCAGCTTTTGAGTAACTCCACAGAGAAGGTGCCTGATGTGCCAGTGAGCTGGTTTGTGGGCCTGGACACAAGTCAGCCCCTGAGTCACTGGCTCTGTGATGGATGTTTTCTGGGGCCTTGGAGTCAGGCTGCCCTCGTCTCCCGGCCTTCTCAGCCTCTGTCTGTCCGGGGCTGGGTGTGCGACTGCCAGATGCTCTGAGCTTTGAGAACTGGAGCTGCGGTTCCATAAGCTCCCACTGGCTCTCAGCCATGACCCCTCAGCTTGCGAGTTCCCACAGGCCGGTGTTCCGTCCTTCAGCCTGCTGCCATGGGCACCCACCGTGCTCTTCACATCCTCACCAGAGAAAAGGCCCAGCAGAAGTCCAGTCTAATCGCAAGCCTTTGGGGAAGGCTGCTGAAACCCCTGACATAGTTCTCCAAAAGTCACCTTCGTTTCACATGTCTGTGGAACTCTTTCTCCAGCGAACTGTTGCTGTTCACAACACAAAGGCTGGGTCGGCAGCTGAGGTCTCGGTAAATTCCTTTTTATGCAGGTAGCAGCTACGAGCGGGCTAGGTTGCGGCAGCGTGTCCGGCTGCAGCTCTCAGAGCGGTGGCTGAGGATTGCTGGGCCGGGGCTGCCTCTGATCTCAGCAGCCTGGTTCTCTTCAAATTGCTGACCAGCACTGAAGTGCTGCTCTGCCGCTCCTGAGGCGACCCTCAGGCAGAGGATACTGATTTCCTTTGTCCTGCTCTGCATCAGGCTGGGAGCTGTGCTAGTAAAACCGTGGAACCCGGAGTTAATTCCAAACCCCCAAACCCTGTGTCTTGTGGGGCCCAAAGCGGACCTACCCTGACAGCACTGCTCTGTTTTCAGCCACCCTCGAGAGCCAGACTCCTGCGTGCTGTGTCCTGTGTGGAGCTGACCGACGGCAGTTCCTGTGCAGAGGAGTGGGGTCAAGGCTGTGTGGTGTGAGTGGAAGCAGCTCTGAGCATGTAGCTAGCTGCTAGGTGTGCTCGGGGCGAGGTGAGTTCAGTGTGAGGGTTTGACCTCTGTCTCAAGCGATGGTTTTTTTCAGGTGGCTAGAGCGGCTAGGTGAGGAGAGCTTGGGGCCACGCTGTCAGGGCTGGGAACTGATGCTGACCGCTGCTCTGTAGATGGCATGTGATAAGCTCTGCACTGAAACCAGTGATTCTCAGGAGCAGGAGACCTTGCCTGTGGCTGTAGCACAGAGCTCTGGGTGTGAAGGCTCCATAGGATGGGCAGCACTGGGCACCAATCTCCAGTTTGTGTTGAGGTGCTACTGTTGGAGAGCTTGAACTGGTGCTGCTGGGCGGGTGGAGTCTCAGCTCGCTCCAGATATTTTGGCTTAAATATTAAAACTCGTGCATAAGCCAGTAGTTCTCCAAGTACCTGTTTTCTCTCGTTTGTTTATTTAAAATTGGCTTTTAAGGGTTTCCTCTTGCAAGTTTCCATAAGCAAAATACTCTTGTTTGGCTTTGATGCTAGGAGGAGAAAAACTGAATTACCTCTGCTCTTGGGCAGCCTGGCCCTTTCCTCCAGCGTCCTGCTCTGTGGGCAGAGTGACACTGTGCACAGGGCAGAGCCGTGTGCTCTGGGGTGTCTGCTGCCTCGGAGCTCGCATGGAGCTCGCACCCCCGGTCATCGGAGGCTGGTGAGTAAAGGGAGGTGGGAGATACCTGAGAGGAGCCATCTCCCTGCACCTGGGGGCAACTGTGGCTCGGCTTCTGAGTGCCCTAATCACTAAGCTACAGGCGAATGAGGGAGGGGAAGCGCTGCCTCTCCTCTTGAAACCGGGGTGCTGTGTAGGAAGGAACGTGAGATTCCTATCATCAAAGGCTGAAAGCAAGAGGGAACATGATTCTGTGGCCGAGTGAAGAGGGAACTCCCCTGGGAGGGGATGGGCACCAGCTTCCATCTGTGCTGCGGGGCCTGCCGATGTGTTTGGAGAGCTGCTGGGTGAAGCACAGGGAGGGCTGCAGCCTCCCAGCCAGGCCAGCGGGTTTCCGAGGAGCAGTTGGAGGGTGTGCTGGGATGGCTTTGCTGTATTTCACCAGCGCTGTGGCCCCTGCCCTGACTCCTCTCTTCAGCCTGTCCTTTCTAGGGCAGGGACCGTGGTCGTTCATGGCTGACAGCCAGCTGCCGAGTTCCCGGGGCTTAGTGAACTTAGTGAACTTACCCAGCCACAGGAGTGCTCCCTCCCTGCTGCGAGGACTGTACAGCGCGTGTTCGGCCTCCTGCAGACAGCCTTGGGTGCAAAGATAACGTGGTGTTAGCCAGCTTTGTCTGGAGGATGAGGTGGTTATCAGGAGCTGAGCTGATGGGGGAACCAGTGGTGGTCAGGTCTCATGATTAAGAACCCTCCTTTCACTTCTAACTTACTCCTTGGGTATCTAAATTGCTTAATGAGAGAGAGTGATATGAAGAAGCTGCAGGGTAGGCAGCGTGGTATCCAGTAAAGCTGAAACCACAAGATGTTTTCCAGAATCCTGGGTAGGGTATCCTGCAGTGGGTTTCTCAGGAAACCGAGAAGCAGAGGCACAGCTCTGAAGATGGACCAGTTCTCCGTTTTCTTGGGCATTGGTCTGCGAAAGGTGGGAGAAGGTAAGAGAGCTGATGGCTCCAGGAGCTGTACCCAGCTCCCTGCCTTCTGTCAGGAGGAGAGGCTGTGAGGGCGTTTCTGCGTAAAACAAGCCTAGTCCTGTAACGTTCTGTAGAGGAGAGGTGGAAGGAAGGCTCAGCAGTAACCCGCAGCTGTTGAGAAGTGCTGGGTAGCCCTGGGAGCCGTGTCTGAGGTGGCCTGGCCAGCCCGCTCGGCTGGCGGGGCATGCTGAGGTGAGGGTGCGCTGCCTTGAGGGCACTGGGTGTCTTGCAGGGAATGCCCACCTCCGTGGGTTTGGGGTGAAGGGGTGTCGTTCCACAGCTTGTTCCCAGGCGTAGGCTCTGCGTGGCAGCAAGGGTGCAGCAGCTCTTCTGGCAGAGCTGGCAGTCCTGGGCGCTGGCTGCTCACCGGGCTGGGGGTCCTCGGTCTTCGCAGCAAGACCTCTTCTGCTGGTGACGCTGGTGCTTGGCAGGCACCCTGTAACTGGAGTGGGTGTCTCGAACTCGTTATGTGGCCCCTAGTAAAGAACAGGCCCTGTGCAGGGTCACTCTGGTGCTTGACCTTTGTAAATGAATTTCCTTGGACAGCCACTGCAGGATCTCTGACCTGGAGCTGTGTGTCTGCACTCCTCGAGCCCAGGCAAGTCCGTGTCTAGTGCAGAACTCTATTTTCAACCGCTATTTTCACCAACCACACTATTTTCAGCCACAATGTGATCGTTTTCTTTTTTCTCGTTAGGTAAGTAGCTACAGCCCTTCGGCAAAGCCTCTGTCAGCTCCTTCAGATGGGATTTCTTGTAGTGCTCCCAGACGTGTGTGGGTACCACCCTCAGATGCGTGGCTCTGGATGCAGTCAGGGTGGGGTAGAGCTGCAGAACTGCCCCAAACGCCACCCACCTCCTGGTGCAGTGCCTGGGAGCTGGCCCTGCTGTGCAGGGACTGTTCCCTGCCACTGGGCTTTAGGCCTTGCTTTATGCTTTCCCTTCCTGGCTGCACTGCAGCCGGTAAGTTTGAGGTGCTATTCATCCTTTCTCTCCCCTCCACGGGGCCATGAGCTGAAGCAGGGGTGCGTAGTGCTTTTTAAAGACATGTCACTCAAACCTTGTTTGCTGGACGTGCAGACCGAACATCTCAATCTCTATATTTTCTCTTGCTTTGGGATGACTCTACATTCCTGTCGAATGATTCATGGGGTTAACGTAACTTTTGCACAAACTGAAATACCTCCTCGGACCCTCGGAGCAAAACGGACCTTAGGCACAAGCCCAGCAGCGCTGTGGAAGGCTCTGTCCATGTTCCACGGCTGAGGGCTGTGTACGAGCTGTCTGGGGTGTTAGGGTCCTTTTTCTCCCATACCAGTGCCCTGAGTTCCCTTGCATTCCATTTTGGTGACGTCGCAAAGCTTTCCTCTTTCCCCAGAGGGATTGAGCAGGAGTGTTTGCCTTGGACAGGCGAGAGTGGGGCCGCTCCAGTGTGGCGGGACGGACACGCAAGGGGAGGGCGAGACCGAGGGGAAGCTGTGGTGGGCGATCCCCACCTTGTGAAGGGCTGCGCTGGCCATTGTTGTGCCTGACGGCTCTGCTGTCAGCGCTCTCTTGGGGGCTCTGGGGGCTGCAAGGACTGTACTTGAGCCTCTGTGACTGGGCGCTTCCCACAGCTCGGTTCTGCCCCGGCAGCTGCTCTTGGGCTGGCGTTGCAGCTTGCAGGACGTGCTGCCCAGAAGGTGGTTTCAGCCTGGCAGTGTTTAAATGCTCCCTTGCCTGTGGCGAGTCTGGAACTCGCCAGCCTGCGGTGGGTGTCACGTGTGCGGGGACAAGCTTGTGTTCCACTCTTCGATGACTTTTCATACTGTTGTCTCCCCTGGCTCCGGTCGGTGCTGTGGTTGCAGCAGTTGAGCACTCTTTGGCTACACTGCTCCTGACAGTGGGCCCAGAAGCTGTATTCACCTGCGTTCGGGTGTGAAACGGGATTATTTACACTTGAACTCCTCTCACTGTGGCTTGGGTTTTTTTTAAGCATTTGCAGGTTTAGTCCTGCTGCAGTGACACCGGTCTTTGCATCCCCCACCCCGGGTTCCTCAGCCCATCGGCGTGATACAAGGGTACAGTGAATCCCTTCGTAGTCTGGTGTCGTAGCGTGACCTCCGAGCCTGACAGTGGTTCTGGGCCTGAGAGGAGGGATGTGTCACATAACAAGTGGAAGCTGTAGCTGGTACGAGGCATGCGTTGGTGGAGCCTGGCTGGTGGCAGTTACTGGCTCCCCATTGGGCCTGTGGCTTCTTTGGAAGGGACATGTCCTGGCCCGGGCCATTACAGTTCTCTCAGATGTTGCTGTTCTCCGTTCTCAGACTCTGCCACATTCTGTGACCAGGGGAAAGTTCTTGTTTTCCCTGAGGCAGCTGCTGCATTTAAGGAATTTTTGGTATGTGCTAGAATAGAAACCCATTTTCATTTTGTACCTGGATCACGGAGTCAAGCTAATGGGACTGCAGTTAGCTTCTGGAGAGCCAGACAAAGTCCTCCTGCAGCACTCCAACCCCTGGGGCTGCACCAGTGCTGCTGACTTTCCTCACTGAAACTGGAGAGCAGGGAAGGCCCCTTTGGAGGTGCCATCTGCGAGGCTTGGCTTTTGAGGGGGGAAGGCTGAGGCTTTCTGCTGCTCACAGGAGATGCTGCGAGGTGCCTTTCACACAGGACGGTGTTGGGTGTTCCTGCTGGGCTGGAAGTGGCCAGCTTCCACCAGTGGCTCTGGCCGCTCTTGGAGCGGGCAGCGAATGGCTGCCTGGCTGCGTGTCCCTTCTGTGGCAGCAGGCTTGGGCGGCTTCACTTGGGAAGGGGCTTACCGAGTTTCTCATGGCTGCTTCTGAGTCCTGTTGGCCTCAGTGGAGGCAGAATGATTTTAGTGAGGGAAGCAGATGTCACTTTTCATACTCCTGACGCTTTCTGTGAGCAACCATGGAAAGTGATGGTTCTCAGTGCTGGGCCTTTGAAAGAAAACAAAGCATGGCTGGAAGTTGCATTTCTGCTGAGCATCCCGCTTTGAAATACCCTTAAGCTTTGTGTGCTCTTCCCTCCCCATGCAGATGCTGGGGAGAACCACCTGTGTTGAAAGTCTTTCCTGGAGAGAGGCTGGCACAGGCTGTGGCAGCAGGAGCAGCACCCCCTCGCACCTGCCTGGCCTGAGCAGCGGCAAGACTCTACCTGTCCGGAGCACGAGTGAGGCTGCGGTGAGCACGGCGGCTTCCCAGCCTGGCCGGTCCTGTGGTGTGCTCTGAATCAAGGTGAAGAGCAGGATTCGGGCAGGCCTGGTGCTCTCCTCTTTCTCCCCGTGGCTGGCATCTTCCTGTGTCCTGCTGCTGGGCTGGAAGGTTCAGGGACAGGACTGACCTAAGCCCCATATCTATTTTAGCACCCTCTTTTGATCTTGGCTGGTGGGGGTTTGCATGAGTGGGTTTAAATTTGCTTGGATGTGTCTAGAGAAGAGCTCAACTAGTCCATGTGGAAATAAATTAGCTGGGATTTGTGGAGGTGGCGGCAGAGGGGAGGGTTTGGGGGTGGAGGGAGGAGTAGGGAGTTGCCTTGGAGGCTCCTTGGCTAGCCGGATGGCTCTCAGGGTGTTCTCTCTGCCCAAGAGGAGATCCTGCAGCTGAGGTGCAAGCTCTCGGGGTTGTCTGGTTTCTAGCATGGAGGGCAGTAATGACTGTTCGCGTTGCCAGTCTTGCAGTCGGTAAATGAGCTTCTTTCTCATCTGCATTTAAAGAGAGACAAAGCCATAGTCAGCCTTGCGAGACGGTGCCTTTATTGCCTGGCTGGCGTGGTTGAAGCTAATAGCAATCTCATTCACCTCGTGCTGTTTACGTGTGTCCCTGGAGAGCAAGGTCATCCCAGCGACATGAGTAAACGAGTGGGGAGATGGGAAATGCGATCCGAGATTCCTGCGGGCTCGCTGGTCTCGCGCCCTCCGCGTGTCAAGGGAGGCTGTGTTTACGTCACCGAGCCTGATGCGAGGACCTCAAATGTGATGGCTCCCGCGGTGCTGTGGGTCTGCTGAGGTGAGGCTGCTTCAGGGTGCGCTGGGAAAGGAGCATTCCAGAAACCCTTCCCAGAAGGAGATGCCTCGCAGCGGTCCCAGCGGCTGCTCAGGCCAGGCAGCGCTGGCGGTGTGTGCTGTGCTAGGTGCCGGCCTGGCGGGATACGCTGGTCGAGGTGACCCCAGCAGGGCTCTGGGCATGCTCTGCTGCCAGCGCGGCTGGTCGCCTCCCGCTGCCAGCCTGCCCGAGCAAGCCTGCGGCTGTTCAGCAGGCATGGCTGCTCTTGACATTTGTGTCGTGGTCTTGTGATTCTCCAGGTTTAGAAGGCGAGCGGCTCGTTTTACCAGCCGCGTCACTTGATAGCCGTACAGCATGCACTCCTCACAGAATCCCTCTGACCGGGGCCGTGCGGCGCAGGGGCACGGAGCTCCGGTGACGCGGGCTGTGCAGGTGCCTCAGGCGAGGCACGGCCCGGGTGGGCTCCGTTCAGCAGACTTTGCTTGTGGAGGGCAGCAGGGCAGGCCGGGGTGGTGGGGGCTGGCCCCGTTCCGTAGGCGGTAGGTACCTTCCTGTGCGGCCCTCTGCAGTGAAGGGTTCTTTAAACCCCGAAAGGCTCGTGAGGAGCAGGCAGCCCTGCCTTGCAGCCTGTCTGCCTGGGCTTTGGTAAGGGCAGATGTGCGTCTTGGAACCCCTTGCTGCTGGCTGTGTGTAGGGCTGCCGGCTGCCTGTTCATTCCCGCATACCGAGCGGGGTTTTGGGAGGTAACTGAAACAAATGCAGTGCCACTTCCCATTTCACAGGCTCCTAGTGCAGGAGCCAGGGCTGTTCTCCTGGCTCCAGCTTGCCCACCCCACCTGTACTGGTTCCCACACGGTCTGCCAAGCTGGCAGAGAACTCCCTGCCCTTGCCCTTTTGAGGAGGCAGAAATCCCTTGGTGAGGGCAGCTTGATCCTCGCTGGGACATGGAACAAGGGCCCTGCGCTGGGCAGCCCGGGGCAGGCGGCTGGCTGCTTGTGAAGCTGCTGCGGCTGTGCAGGGTCCTGCTGTGCCTGTCGCTTCTGCCTGGCTTGTTGGGGTGGCTTGAAGGAGGAGCCGAGCTGTGCAAGGGTGTTAATGAATGCTGTGATGTGTGGGGATGTATCTGCTGGGGGAAGCTGGGGCTTCTGGTTAGCACTGAGTGCTGTCAAACAGGGCACTGTGGCCTGCTGGGGACTTTAGGAAGGGCAGTGGGTGACAGAAAATGCCTGTGACCTATGTGCCATGTGGTCAGTGAGAACTGGAAACTGCCCACACTGCTGTCTGGTGGTTGTCTGAACAGGAGACACACAGTTCTGCTCGTACATGCATCCTGCCGTGCTCTGAGAGGCGGGATAGGTGAGCGGACCCGCTGGCTGCTTCAGCTTGACCCAGTGAAAGTAAAGGTTTGCATCCTCCTGAAAGAGGAATCAAAATGCATTGTTGTTCCTGGGGCAGTCACTCCTGCCCTGTTGGCTGTGAGAGATAGGGAAAACCACCGCCTCTTTACACAGCTGAACACCTGGAATGGAGCACTGTTTGCTGTGCAGAGTCACCTCCTGGGGACAGGCAGCCATCTCCTCGACAATGGCCATGGCCGCTCCTTTTCTGCTGGGCTGCTCTTCCGCTGGCGCTTCCCTCGGGGGGAGCGCTTGCCGTCTGCCTGCGGTGCTTCATGCCTGTGGAAGGACTCGGAACCCGGATGTGAGGCTGTGTATGGCAGCCTTGGTTTGAGCCCCCCAAACGGGTCTGTAGGTTGGCTTTGTTTGGGTTTTGTTTTCTTGCAGTTTCTGCACATATAAAAGCAGCTTTGTCCTCGTCAGGCCCCGAGCTCCACAAGCACAAGGAGAAGCATTGAGAGAGTTCCAGGCTGTGGCTTTGCGTCCACGTGCCTCCACTGCGTTTACCTGCATTTAGTGCCTGTCTCTGACTCAGTGTTTACTCTTCGGTATTTCAACATTCCCTAGAAATTAAATCTTTTAAGAACATTATTCCTCACACCGAGTGCCTGCAGAAGCCTGGCTGTGCAGTGCCTACGCTCGCGTACTGACTGCTGTCTTCCTCCCTCAGAGCAGGGTTTTTGGTGGCACAGAGAGGCAGCAGCCACAATTAGAATTTCGGTACCACAGTGCCGAAGTCCCCTTTCAAAATAGCTCCAAAAATACTCTGTGCTCCAAAAATACCCTGTTGTCCCTGGCTTTTCCTTTAGAGCCGGGCACAGCGATGCTGCTTTGGCAGGGCTGGGTTGGTGCTGGGGTCAGAAACCGCCTGGAACTCTGCGGCCACTGGAGCCATTGCTCGCTGTCAGTCCCCCACGGTGCCAGCAGAAGCTGGAGCAGGGTGGCACATTCGAACATAGCTGGAGCGGCAGTGACACAACTGTGACGCCCATTGCTCTTTGAGGGCTTTGGCCCTTTGCCACTCGCTGTCACCAGCCAGTGGCTCGTGGCTGTGGGAGATACCTGGAAAGCAGCGGCTTGCTCGGGTGCTTGGTGTGAGGTGCTGGCATGGTCCTGTCCTTCCCTAAACTAGGTCCTCTGAGGAGCCGGGTGGTGCTTCAGCTTCAGAGAGAGATGGATCATGAGCACGAGGTCTGGCTCCTTGGTTGCTGTGACAGTTTTGTTCTCTCATACAGAGCACGGGGGGTGATGATGTTGCCCCCGGTCGGCCAGGAAATACAATCTCTGCTGTGTCCCTTAGGATACCCTTGATGGGGGCTGTCTCCTTTCCTCCTTTGCTTCTGGAGCTCTTGGGAGGAGCCCTCAGCTGACCCACCTTCAGAAGGTCAAGCATGCACCTTCAGGGCTCTTGCCTGCTGTGTGAAGAGGTGTCACATGTAGTAGGACTGTGGGGTCCTTCAGGATGGGCGATTTGCAGCAGAGCTCTTTGTCCCCAAGGCTCTTTGCCTGTTACGAAGCAGCAGTCGATGTCTGGCACCACTGGAAGCCCTCCCAGTGCCTCCGGCAGCCGCTTGTTGCTGCACAGCACTTGTCCGTCTGGTGCCATTCTGCTCGGACCATGCTGGGCCGCGCTTCCCTGGGAGGCCCTTGCTGGGTCGTGTTCTGGCCTTGAAGCAGGTTTTCAGCTCCCGGGTGGTTTTATCTCGGTTGCTGAGGGTTAATGTGTGGAAGGCGCATTCCTTACAGTTCCACTTTTGGCTTCTCTTACTGAAAGTTTCCACTGCATTTCGTAACGGTTGTGGAGTGAGGGGTGGTGATACTCGGGGACTTCGCTGAGCCTGAACAGGGTCTTCTGGGTCATCAGGGGGATGGAGGCAGCCATCATTGTCTGCAGGCCCAGGGGAGCATGGGACCAGTCTTCTGACATTAACCCTCCCCAAATCGGCTAATTGAGAGATTCTTAATTACCTTAAGCAGTGGAGAGAGTAGAGGCACTGGTTTTGAGAAGAGATTTGCTTTCTGCTGTAGTCTCGTGACTGAAGGTTCTGATGGTTTAGGACTAAGAAATGGTTTTCACTGCTCAGGTTGTTTCTGTTCTCCCTGGAGCCCAATGAAGGCTGAAGGTACTGGGTTTTGCAGGAAGCACATTACTGAGAGGAGTAATGTGCTTCCTGCAAAACCTGCGCTGTCCTGGGACGTGCAGCAGAGCCACTGCACCAGCTGCCGGCTTCTTCCTGAGGCTCCTCAAGGGTTAAAGCAGAGGATTTCTGGAAGATATTAAGCCCTGATGTCTTGCCTTCCCTTCGGCAAAAGCAACCACCTCCAGAGGCATCTGTCACCCCCTGTAACACTCCCTTTCACCCAGCTCAGCTGCAGCAGCCTGCGTGCTGCGCCTGTACTGAGAGGAGTAATGTCCTCTCTGTCCTCTGAATGGTACATGAGCACACATTTGTCTGGCCTGAAAGGTAAGAAATGCTCGGCCTTCACAGTGCTCCTCATCCTCAGACTTCAGCCGTAGCTCTGCCTGTGGTGGCCATCGCCCCATGGCCAGTCTGTGCTCGTGGGGTGGCAGCATTTGCACTCTGCTGCTGCCGGTGTGAGCCTTTACCCGGGCAGGAGAAGCTGCCCAGAGGAGAGCAGATGTCAGCCAGGTTGGCTGCTGCGGAGCGTACGTTAATCCTCTGGTCTAGTCCAGTCTTGCAAAGCCGTGGGTATTCATCAGAAAAGCACGTGTACGCTGCCCTCGGCATTTGAAACAGGTCATGCTGAGGAGCCTGGGAGCCCCCTTCTGCGGGGGTGCCAAGGGGCTGGCGTGGTGGTACCAAGGGGATGGCACCTTTCGTGCTCAGCTGTCAGAAAGCACATTGACGAGAGATCTTGTGACGGGGCCACTGCCTATTCGTTCCCATAGAAACTGCCATCTCGTCGTGGCACAGGTATAAAGGCTGCTGCTGGAAACGCACTCTGAAATGTTCTGAGCACCTCAGATCTGGCAGTTGCTTTGTCCTCCACTGTCCTGTCAGAACCATGGTCCCTTCCTGCCTGGTGGACTCCACATCCTGTAGCATCAGTGATTTTGGCACCTCCGGAAACGATCCCAGGCCATACTGTTGCCTGCCAAACGGGGAGCAGTGTTTACTGAGGCACTGAGCGGGGAAGCAGCTTGTCCCAGCAGCACCTTTCCCTTTGGGGGGCAGCGCGCTGGGCCACAGTGCCGCAGGCTCCCTGCGTGCTGGCAGTCGCATGGTGAGCCCAGGCCCTGCCAACAGCAGATTGCTCATACAGCCTGGGTGGTTTATGCCTCTGAAATCTTTACCTTCGATGCCAAACCTTGATGTGGTGATAGTGAATGGCTGTCTTGGGACTCTGCTGTCAGATGAAGCTGTTTCATAGCTCTACTTTCATTGTCTTTCTGGTCGTTCAGCAGCCTTTATAACTTCTCTGATACTGCTGCCACCCCAGTGTGACGTTTAATGTTCCTTCAGCCTTCTTTAAGCAGGAGCTGTGACGCGTCCGAGTCTCACTGCACAACAACTCACCTCCGGAGGAAAGACCCGGGGCCGCTGGCACACTGCAGAGCCCGGCTGCTCCCTGGGCCATGGGCACGGCTCGGAGTCCAGACGCAGCACGCAGGCTGCTGCCGCTGAGCTGGGTGAAAGGGAGTGTTACAGGGGGTGACAGATGCCTCTGGAGGTGGTTGCTTTTGCCGAAGGGAAGGCAAGACATCAGGGCTTAATACCTTCCAGAAATCCTCTGCTTTAACCCTTGAGGAGCCTCAGGAAGAAGCTGGCAGCTGGTGCAGTGGCTCTGCTGCACATCCCAGGACAGCGCAGGTTATTTTTCCCGGTTGCACTAATGGCAAGAGGATTTCTGGTGTTGTAGGGCAGAGCGGTGAGCCAAACAGATGCTCTTGCTGCGTGGCTGGGGCTCTGGCAGTTAAAACCAGCCAGCTATGCTCTGCTTGTGCAGAGACCCCTGCAGCCCCCACAGTGCAGTATGCTGCTTGAATGCCTGCCCGGCAGCTGCTTGCTTTCGCTTGTCGTACGCTGATGCACCTGCATTCAGACCCGAGGCTCGTTTCAAGCCGGGTACCAGAACGTACCGGCTTTCCCCATCACCTGCATTTCTAGGTTGTGACTGAATTGGGGCAAAGTGCCCATCCAGGAGAGCGTTTGGTGATGCATTCAGAGCCTGCTGTGGTTTGAGACGGGCCTTTCCCTGGAAGCGGGCAGTTGGGCTGTGTGTCACGCTGCCCATCTGCTCCCCAGCGAGGTCCCTCGTGGCAGCGAGCGCAGCTCCGTTCCACAGCAGGCTGGGGCTGTGCCACTGCCGTGTGGCGTTCCCGCTGGGGAGCTTGCTGTGACAGTTCTTCCTGCCTGCTACTGCGTTTCCAAAACTCTGCTGCTAAGCAACTTGGTCCAGCAGCCGGGTGTTGCTCTGAGGCGGCGCCAGCAGCAGCCTGGTGTGGTTTCCTCGGGCTGGCGAGAGCGCTGGCCACGCGAGGAGCGGGCTTGCTGGAGCACGGGTGAGTGGTGGCTGGTTCCTGCCTACAGCTGACAGCGCCTGCAGAAACACTGTCGAGCAGGTGCAGAAGGTGTTGGTATGCTGAATCTTGGCTTTGCTCTTTCTTTTCTTATCCCTTCCATGGGCTTTCCTGAGAGAGGTAGGGACCAATTAAACAACTCTGCGCTTGAAGGAGGACTGAAGCGTGGAAGCCATGTCTTCAACCTCGTGCCAGTCGGTGTCACTTCTGTGAGTCAGGGAGACCCCAGCATGTCCTCCCAGGTTTGGATTCCCCTCTTGGCCTCCCTTGTGTGAGGCTACCGGGAGATCAAGCTGTGGCATGAGGCAGAGGCTGGTGGGGCATAAGCAGAACTGCTGTGTTCGTGTCTGCTGGCCGGGGGGGCTGGGTCTGAGCCTCCTCGACAGCCAGTCCCGCCTACGTGACCGGGGCCTGCTCCTACGTGACCTTACGGGATCTGCTGCTTCACATTGTGTTTGACGGGTTAACCGGTTTGCATCGACTGAAGTGTACCTCCGTGAGGTTCTGCGCTCTTTCGCTAAGCTCACTCAAAAACCGGTTTTAATTAAAAGTGCAGCCTTTGTGCAGCCGGTGCCAGGATGGGGTTTGATTTGTGCAGAGCCCGCGGAGGCAGCACTGGCGCCTGTCAGCAGCTCGTGGGGCTGCACCACGGCCGTTCCTGTCGGCCCAGCAAACCCCCGTGGTGCTGATAGTGCCTCGTAGGTCCCCCCATAACTGCTGCAGGGCCGCTGCTAATGCTGCCAGAGCTGCTCCCTGTGCGATGGCTGCACGGTGTGTTTGACACCTGCAGTGTGGGGAGCCGGGACCAGGCGCTCCAGTGAACTGGTCGCAGTGTGCGCTGGCTTGGGAGATCTTGGTTGCTGCCATGGAAAGGCTCTGGTTAGATCGAAGGTCCTGAGGTGGAAGTGATGTGTACGGAAGAATTGTGCTGGGGTCCAGCACTGGTGGGGACAGGGGCCTTTGCCTGCCTTGTACCTCAGCTTTTCCCCTTAGGCTTAAGTGAACTTTTAATCCTGGTTTAGAGCTGTTCTGCATTTCTAGGTGAGGTATGAAGGTCAGTTAAATCCCATAAGCAGTCATTCCGCTTTTCAAGCCTGCTCCCTGCGGACAGGCATGTGGACGTACTTCGTGTGGCTGGGCAGGCCAGCGCTCTAGGTTGGTGTTTGTGGGGGTGGTTCGCTTTCTCCCTCGACCAGGATAAATAAATCCTTTTCCCCACCACCTCTAATTTACGTTCTGACTCCCGGGGAGATCTTAGGCTTGCATCTGCTAAGCATTATCGTAATTTTATAAGGCTTCTGAACTAAAAACAAACCACTGCCACAAATGTCAGCTGGAGCCGTGGAGCTGGAGGGGTTTTCTCCTGGAACGGGGTGCTGAATGAAAAGATGGAGAGGCCAGGTGTAACGTAAACCTGGGGGAATTTCCGAGAGGCAGGACTAGTGTGATCACCCCACGCTTCTGGGGCGTGGAGGGCCTAGGGGTGGTGAGCTACTGCCTGCTCTGCTGCACGTTTGGCAGCCAGGAAGGGACCGGGGAATCCCTTGTTTCCCACTGCTCCCCCAGGTGATGAAATACCGAGGAGAAGCTCTGCAGACCTGTGCCGTTGCTGGTGGTCATGCAAGGTCACTGTGACAAGGAGGAGAAGGCGGTTCCTGGAAGCTGGTTTTAGCAAATGCCATCAAGCTTGCTCATGGCTTTCAGAACGTTGTTTCTCACTCACCGGGGCTGAACGTGTGGAGTATTGCTGCCATCCCTTGTGCCCTCTCCTACCTGCCATCCCTCGCGCCTCAGAGCAGGAGAAGACAGAGTTTGCACCTGAGATTCAGTCACTGTTGGACACTGCTGCCTGGGCTGAGAAGCAGGGGGTTTGGGGTGGGGGCGCTCACCTCCTGCCTGCCTGGTAGTTTGTCTGAAGCCGCTGGTGCGGAGTTAATAGGAGGCTGGGAAATGAGGAGCAAGCCTTTGGGTGTCAGCATGGGCAAAGGCTGCGCTCCTCGAGGACGGTGTGTGGGAGTTTGCTGAGGCTGTTTGGAGGTGGCTGGGTGTGCACTGAAACGATGAGACTGTCCTGGCGGGGTTCCTGCTGCACTGAGCAGGAAGGGGGGGTTGTGCCCCTGTCCTGGAGGCCAGGCTCTGTCCCCTGGCTCCAGGGGAGGCAGTAGCAGAGCTCAGTGCTCGCCCAGGCAGGGTGTTCACCTTGCAGCAGGCAGGAGAGGTTGGACGTATTGACTTCTCTCAGAACGCCATCAGCATTTTCTTCACCTTGAGCAAGACACGAATTGCTGCATTGATTCCGAAGAGGGATGTGGACAAGGTGAGAACTTCCTTCCTGAGCAAATGCAGCTCCACAGTTTCCTGCTTTCAGTTGCTGCCAGTATCTGCGTTTGTGCCGCCTCCAAGAGCCACTGATTTTGCTGCAGTGTGGCCTAGTTTTGTCTGCTACATCACTTCTAGTGAGGTGGATTCTGCTCGTTAGGGAATTCCGAGGAGGAGCTGCCTCTGTTTTGCCCACGAGCTTGTCAGCAGAGGTCTTGGCGGTCCGTAACGTGCTGTGGTCTGGGTACCTGGATTGTCCGAGCGCATCCCCTTTGCAAGACTTTCCTTACGACTGAAAATGGTGCCACCTGCCTGTTTGCATCTCGAGAGATCCCTGTGGTGACCCTGCCCGTGGGAGCAGAGCTGCGCTGACAGCTTCCTGACAAAGGGGTGCCTCTGCCACCTGACCATCCGTACGGAGACATGGTGTGGCTGTGGACCTGTCACATGGAGCTCCCGAAAAGGACCAGGACCTGCAGCAGCTGGGGTTCATGGTCGAGCTGTGTCACAGCCGGGTGTCTGTGTGCCTCTCTGTGCAGCTCCTATGTGTGCCGTCCCCTCTTGTGTGCTCTTGTGTCCCCCACCGTGTGCTCTTGCCACTCTGGCTGGGACTGCCCTGCTTTGCAGTTCATTTCTGCCACTGAGGTCAGATTTTTCTCTTCTTGTTTTTCTGTTTTTTTTTCTTGCCCTCCTCTCTGTTCTGGGCTCTGCTACTGGAGCTCTCCTGAAGGTCCTGTGCAGCTTCAGTGTCTGCTTATAGGTGTGATTTTCTTCTCCCCTTCATCAGTTGCTTAATCCAAACGGGCCACGTTCCCAAGTGTTCCTGGCAGGCAGGAGCAGCTGGGAGAGACGTTCTTCTGTCCATCCCTCTGACAGCTCGCGCTGGCAGCCTGGTAAGACTCTGGGCTTCCTGGCTGACATCGCTTGAGACTGTGGCAGGGATCCCAGTGCCTGTCCTTGTGTTCAGCCTGGCCTCCTCCAAGCCTGTTCCCTGCATAGCACAGACCTGCAGCACCCACAGCTTTTCCTGCGGTTCTACTCTGTCCCTTCACAGGGCAGTGCCCGTTGCGTGGAGGCATTCGTCTGCAGCAGAGTCCATCCCGAGAATGTTCATGGAGGGCTTTCCAGGAGGAGTTTGGAGCAGGAGGACCCCTCAGAGCAGTTCTAGGAAATGTTTCTGCTAAATAAACACGTTGATTTTTTTCCCTGCAGTTGATTTGTCGGAGCCATCTGTGGCTCTCGTTGGGCTGAGGAGGTCAGTTGCTGAGTTATGAGAACGCTCCCTGGTGTAATGACACCTCTCTAACTGTTCCTGATCAGACCCATCCCATGGTCGCATTCCCCAGGACATGGGGATTTGCCCAATTCTTAACTTGTGCTGCTGCAGAAACGACCCAGCTGGCGGGGAAAAGGTGGTTTTTTTATGGACCGATCATCCATGCGGAAGACGTTAATTATGGCTTAATTAGTTATAATTAGATCTAAGCAAGCGTGTGGCATGAAGTTATAGATGTTCGCCCAGGACAGGGGCTCTGGCTCAGCACACTGGAGAAAACAGAAGCGTTCCCTGCTCTGTGACTGCTACCCACTGTGCACAGACCATGTGCCTCTGCTCTTCCCTCTCCCGTACTCCCCAAGAGGCTGGAGCGGTTCAAGCACGGCGGCTGTCCTCGCCCAGCTCGGCCGCCTGGGCTGCCGCAGCTACTTCTCCTGCTGGCAGGGCAGCAGCGATCCCGGGGAGCCCGTGTGAACATCAGCCCGGGTCAGCGGGGTGTGCAGATAACTGCTGAGCCCTGCCAGGAGGTGTCTGCGCTTGGGCCTCGCTTCGGAAACTCATCCTCGGCACGATCGTCCAGCTGGGGGGAGTGCCAGGTTTTCAAATCCGGTGGCTTAGGGCAAACAGGAACTTCTCATTTTGGGGTGCGGTGGAAGCAACCTGGTGCTTTGGCCTGGAACTTTCCAGCGCTTCTGCACGGCTTTGCCTGCTGTCCAGGCGTACCCAGCATGGCTCTGGAGCCGAGCAGAGCAGTCCTCGATGCAGAGCAGTGCTCAGCTGAGTGTCCCAGGAGCAGCAAAACACGGCCCTGCACGGGACAAGCCCTCGGCTGCGGAGAGCCTCCGCAGAGCTCAGTTTGGACACCTCACCTCTGCCCTGCCGGCCAGGGCTTTCAGCAGCTCAGCGCGCCTTCCAACTCACGGTTTCTTCCTCCGGTCACTGGTGTCAGTTTTACTGGGGTCCAAGAAGGGAGGAATGCAGTGTTTGGAAATGGAGGGAAGAACATCTTATTAATTGGTTGCAGCAGGTTTGCTCCAGACTTGGCACATCCCCCCTGCTGCCTGCAAGCTTCATTAACTCGTGATAAAAGAACAGTTAATTTGTCAGGCTCCTTTTTGTAGTGTTTCATTGTTTCAGAAATTAGATCATGGTTTTCTTCCACTTGTAGCTGAATTTGTGCTTTACTGAACATCATTCAGCCTTCCCTCTCCTCTCTCTTCTGTGACTGTCTGTACACACGAGGGAGCGCCCTCAGCTTGGGGCTTGGGCTTTCTCAGTGGTTCATGAGAGTACCTGAGGGGGCTGGTGTGGGGGGGGGGGCTTTTCTGGGGGGAGGAAAGGGCATGCGTAGCGTGGCTCAA
>JAODLK010000041.1:6006591-6043070 GCA_027563805.1 Buceros bicornis
CCCGGAAAGAGCATGCTTAGCGTGGCTCAACTCGCTGTGGCTGTGTCCCCGCCGCTGCGTTCTAGATGAAGTCAGTCTGGCTGCCGTGCCCCCAGGACTTCAGCCAGTCTGTTCTGCTGAAACCCTGCCTCGTCCTCTGAGGGAAGGGAGAACGTGAGACAGCCGGGGAATGCAGGAGTGCAGAAAGCAGCCGGGGCTGTTCTGGAAGGCCTTCAGCCACTCCTTCCCCCTGGGACCAAGGCAGTGCTCCAGAACCAGCCGAGGAGCAGAGCTGGGAGACAAAGCGAGCACTGCTGCAAAGCCCTGGGTGGAACCCAGGCCCCCTCCCCGACATTCCCTGTGCTTTCCCTTTGGAGGAGGGGATTTCCTCCTTCCACCCTCGCACCTTTGTGAGGAAGGTCTGGATTTCCTGAAACTGGAGCATGAGGTGGTTTCCCCAGGCTTCTTCAGGAGCCTTTTACCTTTTATGTTACCTCAGTTGCTGGAGGCATCTGAATGGAATGAAGAACTCTGCAGAACCCCCTGCAGAAGCGGCTGGTCTCTCCTGCCGGTGACTCTGGAGGCTGGGTGTAGGTGTGCTGAAGCACCACCTGTTTGGCCAAACTCACAGTGAGCTCCTTCACCAGAAGACACCCTCTGGCTGTCGTGTGTGAGCCCTTCTACAGATCTGGGTACTGTGTGTCTTGTGGGTGTGATGTTTCAGGGCACCACAGCCCTGAAGGTGAGGAGCCTGGGGCAGGTGAGGTGGCAGCTTCTCCCAGCCCCATGTTATCAGGAGAAAACAGAGTGATTCAGCTCTTCTGGCTCATCTGACCCTACTGACTGAGCTGTGTTTGAGCAGATGCTCCACATACCTTCATCTCGGCCAAGAGTGTCAACTCAAGCCATATAATTAAGCTGGGAAATGAGATTTCCTCGGAGCGAGTTTAGAGCTGGGCAGTGAGCGAGGAGCTGAGGGATACTCCAGATCTGTGGAGTTTGTTACGTATTCGTGCCTGAAAATGACTCATGGCTCTTGGTAGACATCTTGGCTTTGCTCTCAGGAAGCTTCTCTCCACTTTTTTCGTGTGTGTATATATATAGGTTTAAGCTTTACAAGAGCTCGCTCTTGCAGGGAAGATCCTTGGTGGGAGGCGCGTAGTGCTTCGCAATCACCCTCTGGCTCTCCTGCTTCTCCACTCCGCTCCTGAGCGTTGTCCCTGATGCTCTGCAGTGCAGCTCCACCACAACTGTAGCTGATGAAACCCGTGCTCCCTTCTCGCCTGTCTGTGCTCAGCAGAGGATGAGCTGCAGCCCGAAGGCTGCCAGCCCAGCGCGGGACGGTGGCGGCTCATCACCCCGTTAATCACTGCCAGTTAGCGCTTGGCAGCCTCCCGGAGTGGGGTTCCATTCTGCCGTTCCACCCCGTGCCTCGGCTCCGGCCGCGCTCCTGCCAGCAGCTCCTGTGCCGAGTGCCAGCCCTGGCTGCCGTTCAGCTCCTGCTCCTGCTGTAGAAGCTGCTCAGTGACTTGGCAGTCTGGAGTCGTTCCTCTGCTCTGAATTGAATTAAGTGAAAGAAACAGCCTATTGTGCTTGGTGCCTTCTCGGGGTTCTGCTGCGTCCTGCCTCCACGCAGGGCAGCTATTCCCCTGGTGAGGATTTGATCATAAAATATGAAGCTTAATTTTCATGTGCTGCAGATTGTTCCCTTAAAGATCCGTTTGTTTGTTGGTTTTCTCTAGACAGCACCTGTAAGTGCCTGTAAGCACCTCGGTTCACGTTGCGCTTGGGCTTTGTTTGGCACTAGAGGAGAAGTACGTTTGACTCCTGTGGTTCCTGGCTGCAGGTTCTGTCCATGGGCCCGCACGCATCTGTGTGTGTAGCACTTGTCCTCATCCTTCGCAAGCACCGGAGTCTGTCCCCAGCTCAGTGTTTCTGTAACTGGGCTTTGGGCTCCTCAGGCAGATCTTTCTGGCTGTGCCTCATCAGCGCTTCTTCCACAGCGCTGCTCTGCGTGCCCTTCGCCTGGTTCTGCAGTCTGCCGTGACATGCTGTGTAAGTTACGCTTCAGCAAAGCACCCCGGAGAAGGTTACTGAGGAGGCTCTCTTCCCAGGAGAGCCCCGTCTCCAAGTGAGAGAACCTGCTGCTGATGGGGATTCAGCCCCTGAGCCCTCAGCCAGGCTGGCCTTCTGGAAAAGGTCCTTATGATCGGTGCGTGGACTCCTTAGCACAGAACCATCTCCCTGTTCGGAGTCTGGTGGCTTTGCTGTCTGTGCCTAGCAGAGCTGGGAGCCACCAGTGCTGGGGAAGGTGGAGGGAAGAGAAGCAAGGAATGTCTGGAAGCTGGGAGCTTCTGCATAGCAGCAGACTGGAAGCACTGACACTTGTTTGGACAGTGTTAGTGTGTTGTTACAGAGCACTTGTGTTTGCAAACAGATAAATAAGTACTTACAGTGTTAGAACCCTG
This sequence comes from Buceros bicornis, assembly GCA_027563805.1. NCBI lineage: Eukaryota > Metazoa > Chordata > Aves > Bucerotiformes > Bucerotidae > Buceros > Buceros bicornis. The sequence goes on from JAODLK010000041.1 coordinate 6,009,039, forward strand.
AAGCCCCCATCATTTCCATCCCTGCCTGTAGTTATCAGCCCCATTAGAGAGATACGTGTCCGGATCTCGGTCCCTGAGAGCTGTTCCCCCACTGTGGGACTCCTGACAGCTTCTCCATCTGTCCCGCTGCTGCTCCGCTGAAGCAGCGCACCTCTCAGGCTGGTGTCTGGGCACATCCTCCAGCCCTGAGGTGACACGGCAGTGGCGCAGCTGAAGAGCAAAGCTGGGTGCTGAGATCAAGGAAACCCCTTCCTTGGAGCAAATGCAACAAAAGTCTGGGCTCACTTGAAATACCTGCAGGGGTTCAGAAGGAACTTGCTTTTCTGAGCGTGCAGTAACGCCTCTTCTGTTCCCCCTCTCCTAGGTTGCTATAAAGATAATTGATAAGACCCAGCTGGATGAAGAGAACCTGAAGAAGATATTTAGAGAAGTTCAGATCATGAAGATGCTTTGCCACCCCCACATCATCAGGTTGTACCAGGTAGGAGTGCTCTGCGGCGGGTGTCCAGCCCTCTGCACCATCAACTCGCGCTCTGCAGCAGAGCTTTCTCCAGGGCTGTCCCTCTGCTTCTACGTGAAGTACTGGGAAAGTCCTCAGTGTTTTCAAGGTCTCCAAGTACTTTGATTAGAGGGGCGGGGGGAAAGCGTGGCTAATCCTTCTCTTTTCTGGGAGATCATGCTTCCGCTGTGGGCTGGCCTCTTGCCACTTGTTTATGGCTATTGTGTGCTTTCCAGTTTCCCAGTTGAAACCGGATGCGGGCTCCCCTTCTCAATTTAAGGGGGAGAATAAGGCTCACCCACGAGCAGGGCTGAAAGCACGCGGCTCCCTGGCTCTCCTCCCCTTGCCCTGTGGCCCCAAGGACTTGCTGGTCTGTTCCGCGCTTTCCTGGAAGGTGATCGATAGCAGCGGCAGACTCGCTTTTGAATGTTGTTTGCAGACTTTCTCCAGCTTATTTGGCGTTTTCGCTCTGCAAACACGACCACCAGCGACAGCTTCCACGTGCGGTGCCTTTTATGTACGTACGTGGTGGTGCCTGCCAGGCTGCACCATCAAATGGGGCAGCAGGGAGTTTGCAGCAGGCTGGAGACAAGCTGACAGCAGCGGAGGGGTGGGAGCAGAGGGGTGAAGAAGTCCGTTTGGTGTCAAAGGTGACCTTCCCCTTGTCTGTGAAAGCCGAGGCCCGTCTTTAGCCCCTAGTGCCTTGCCCTGTGCCCTCTTTCAAAAGGAGTCACGTCTTGGCTCAGCGGATATTCCCCCGTGGCAGGATCACAGTGGTGGTTTAGAAGCTGCGGTGGGCTGGGTCGTTGGAGAGGTGAACCAGTTTGGGTGCAGCAGCCCTGAGAAGTCTCCCAGGCTGCTGGAACAAGACAAGACTGGGGAGCAAATGCTGAAGGGAGGGAGAGTAGAAGGGGAGGAAAGTATTATTGTTGCTGTGATGAAAGCAGTTCCAGCTGCTGCGGGAGGAGTAAAAGCTGCCCATCAGTGAAGCTGCTTTTTGCTCAGGGCAGTCTCCTGATCTGTTGCTTTTCTGTCCTTGCGTCCAGGTCATGGAGACAGAGAGGATGATTTATCTAGTGACAGAGTACGCTAGCGGAGGGGAGATCTTCGGTAAGTACATCGATTGCATTCTTTAATCGCATAATGCACTTGGTCAAGTACAGTAAACTGAAAATAGCTGCCCCACTCTCCTCTTTCAGTGGAGAGATGCCCTTCAGCCTCAGAACTTTCCATTGACATGGGGTAACGGAAGAAATGATCCCATCCTGGTGGAAAAACAACTTCCACAACCTCTGTTTCTTCTCTGGGTGTTGCTGACAGGTGCTGCCGCTCCTCTCTTATGCTGACTTTGGGATTAAAGATGTAGGAAACAGGCATCCAGCTGGATTTGGAAGCATTGCTGAATGCTTTGCTCCCCAGCAAGTTCTGTGAAACTTGTTGATGGTAGTGGGAATGTTGGTGTTTGTCGGTAGCTTTCAGAGCAGCTCGCTTCCCAAAACAGTGTCCTTCATTGTCTGTCTGATACCTGGAGTTATCTTAGTGCACATTAGTTACACCCATCTGAGATGCCATCGCCTGCTGGCAGTGTTGTGGCTGAGCTTTCTGGAGCACAGAAGCTGTTCTTTAAAGGGAAAAGGGGTCCAAGCAGCACAACGCAAGAACTGTTGACTGGTTTATCAATATGTCTGGTTTATTGCCGTGACCAATAAGAAGACCTGTAGAACTAGAAATTTTCTACACGTTGGCATTTGGTGCCCAGGTAGTAGTAAAAGATGAACCCTTAGTAAAGCAGGAGAAGCCCCAAACTGAGGAAAATAAGATGCCTCGAGCTGAAAAGTGCTGGTTTTCGGCAACCGCCATCTGATACCAGTACCTCTGTGGGTGGTTGTCATGCCACCTTCTCAGCATCATCCTCGTCCTTTGCATTTGTGCTCTGAGAAGGTGACAGCCGAAGGAAGTGGCAAGTAGTGGGTGATGTTTTGAAACTGGGAATCCTGACTTGCTCTAGCTGGGTGTTCCAGCTGTTTCCTTGAAGAGGTTCTGAAGGCTTGTGAAGGTCACCATACCTCGTGCCGCAAGCCCTGCTCGCAGCAAGATCACTGGAGTGTGCCTTAGAGCTTGCTTGGGGGTGGATCACCATGGAACAGTGTAAATCACTTCTTTTTCTCCCCCTTCTGTTGAATTTGGCACAGATGGGCTCATCTTTTCTAAACCCAGAACTACATGCAAGCTCATGTACCAACTTGGAATGAATTCTCATGGTTTCGAAAGGAGGTGCCTGCGTGAGCCGCCGTGCAGGTGTCACTGCTGCCCGAACCGTTTGGTGCTGTTGTAAATCCAGCTCGTTAGCACGGCTGATTCCCACGGCACTGCTTGGTGTCTTGTCCTCGGGGGCAGCGGGGCGCAGCCGGCTCCCATGCAGTGGCATGACATTGTTCCAGACCTGAGCCTGTGCCCTGCTCACTGGTGTTGAGCATTTTCAGGTGCTGCACGAGGCCCTGCACGCCCTTGGAATTAGAGCAGAGACGGGGAAGCTGGAGTCTCAGCTTCTTGTAATCAGAGTTTCCTGAGGAGCCCTGAAGACTTTGTTCTACAAGCGGAAGCAATTTACGGGGAGGAAGCAGTGGCCCGTTTGGGGAAGGTTTCCTCGCAGCCGTTGCCTTCTCCAGGACTGAAGAATCTCGCGTCCCCACGCAGTGGCGAGCGTCCCTCGCAGCACGGGCTGGGCTCACACCTGCTCTGCTCTCTGTGGCACCGCTCAGCAGGCAGGAGCTGCCACTTACCTGTTACTAAAGGTAAAACGTTGCCTGGACGTTGCTCCAGCCCCGTGGCCGTCCCTCTCCTGTGGGCTGCTGGGGATTGCTGGATGTGGCCAGTGCGGTCACCTACCCCCAGAGCACTGGGGAATCCTCTGTGTTGTGTGTGCCTGTGCCGAGTCCTTCACCTCTTTTTCTTGGCTGTCTCCGAACATCTGCAGGGCCAAGGGTTTTGGTAGAAGCCAAGCTAAGCTGCTTCCCTTGGTGCTGTAGAAAGCCTTTCAGAGGGGTAAACTGTACCGTACAGCCGCGAATGTGACCCAGGTGGGGACAGGGGTTAGGGTCTTCAGCTGAGGAATGGTGTTCCTCGGGATGGCCATGGTTTGTCAGGCAGTTGGCGCTGGCCGTGTGTCTGTTCTGCTGCTGGCTGGAGTGAGCTCTGTGGCTTTTCTGGGTTGTTAGCACCCCGGAGAGCTTTGCAACCCAGTTAACTGCGTTTCCAGTGAAAGGGCCAGCCTGGCCCCTTCTCCAGTGGCCAAGCTGGGCCGCAGTGTCCTGCAGTCCTCTGTCACTGGAAACGTTCCCATCGCTGGCTTTGTTCGCACAGTGGTGCGCGGGGATCAGGAGGAGCCGTGCTGTTGCAGTGGGCTCAAGCAGCACAAGGGACGTGGTTATCTGTGTCCCCGTGTGTGTTCTCCTGTGGCTGGGTCGCTGGTTTGCCACAGCCAACAGTGGTTGTCTCCTCTGGAACGTGGGGTGCTCTTTGTCCTGGCTCCCTTGGGTGTCCTGCTCTTGAGGTCAGACGGAATGTAGCCTAGAAGCCTGTGTGGGTTTCAGCTGTTTGCTGCCAGTGCTGGAAATACTCAGCAGTCCTCACCAACCAGAACGCAGGTACTCACTTGAGTAACAAACTCTCAAGATGCGGCCGAACGGCTGCCTGTTTACTGTGGTGAGCATGTCTGCCGCCTCACTCTGGCTCCCTGTCGCCTGCCTGCTCGGCCTGAGCTTTCCAAGCAGGGCCTCGACAGACGCGTTAAACAACGTGGGACCGGTCTGCAGAGGGTCAGGCTGCTCCTGAGATCAGACTCAGCAAGTACACTGGAAACGTGTCTTAATCCACCACATGGATGAGATGTGAAGCTGAAGCAGCGTTTGCTTTCTAGACAAAGCACCTTAAAAGCACGATGAGTCTGTCCAAAGCGAGAGTTGGGTGTTACTCCTGACTGCTCACCAGAAGATGCTTCCTCTTCAGTGCAGGATCTTGCTGTTTGTTTTTAATGCAGAGAGCAGCATCAGGTGCCCCATGGAAGTACAGAGAGCAGCAAATGATGTTTTCAAGGGCTGTGAAACGAAGTTGTGCATTCCTTCCTCTGGGGAAGATGCCCCACGGAGCGATGCCAAACACTGGTTTGGCTGCTGACGGGCACAGTGACGTGTGGCCAGGCTGCTGGGCTCAGGGCGCTCGGCCGAGCAGTCGGGTCATCTCGGTAACCTCTGCTGGAGGAGAGGTTTGTGCAGCCAAAGCTTCAATGGTTAATTTTGGCAGGCAGTTGCCCTTGGTGGTATGTGAAGTATTCTGTAGCTTCATTGTTTCTGTCCTTCCTCTGGAGCTGGCGCAGAAATGTCAGCAGTCTCCGAGTGCTGTGCCTACGTGCGGAGCTTGGGGTCCAGCCTCCACTCGCACTTCTTCAGGAAAAGGAAAATTTCACACCTAACCTAAAGAGTTGGGGGTTTTTTTGATGGCCTAAGCAGGACTGACTAATAGAAGGGCCAGCAGAGTTTCTGCGTCAGGCAGGGCAGCTCCTCAGAGCAAGCCTCGGCCAGTGCTCGGCACCGAAGAGCATGTTCTCCTGCCTGTGTGGGGGAAGGCTGAGCCTGGCTGGGGCAAAACTCCACCTCGGAGAGCCTCGTGGGAGCGTGGCTGCCTGCTGCAGCAGCCAGCTTTGGCTTTCCCTGGCAGCAGAGTCTGCAGGAGTTTCTGAGATGTGGAGTGGTTGGAGCCTCATGTTCTGAGGCAGGCTGTGCTCCTGCGTTCTGGTGGGTGCAAGTGTGAGTGACCTTCACTTGCTCAGGAGCTGAGCCGCGATCGTTGACCAGCGGCAACGCTTGCGCTGGAGCAGGCCCTTACTTTGCTCTGCTCGTCACCCAGCTCCTCCAGATAACGACTTTGTGACCGTGCAGGTGGCTTCACGAAGCACGATGGGGCTGTTGGAGATGTCAGTTCTGCTTTTCCTAGCAAGCGACTCGAGGGTCACGTTGGAACTGGGGTGGTTTTCCTGCCCCAGCCCTGGCCCAGGTGTGCTCATGGGATAAGTTTATCCGATGAATAGAACTTAATTGACAGGTTCTCTGAAAAACAACTTCACTTGGTTGCACAACAGAGTGGCTGAACGTAGAGAGGCAGGTTGCTGTGCGGTCAGAAGCCAGTGGACCGGCTTTGATGGATCTTGGTAATTAGTGTTTGCTGCAAGTCAATTATGTCGCAGGTATTTTAATTAATGGGTGACTGGGAAAAACACCACCACCTGCTGAGAAACCTTCCAAAGGGATTTCTCTCTTTTCAAAACCAGATATGGTTGAAATGAACCACTTCAGCCTATTTTTGGCCGGAAGTCTTTTGAGGCCGGCTTGGTGGCCCAGCTGAAAAGCAGTAGCAGCCTCTTGAAACAGGCGAGGAGATAATGAGCCCCGGGTTTGGCTGGCTAGTGCCTCTGCTAACCGGCTCTGCTCCCCTCTGCTGGAGGGGAGAGGCTTGCGCAAACCTCCCCAACGGCTTTCCTGCGAGCCGGGGAAACTCGGGAGCCCTCCTGGTCCCGCGCCTGGTTACTGCGGGCTGTCCAGGGCCCTTCTCAGCTTTCTGCTGGGTTCTTGTAGCGCTGGCCTCCACCCCATAACGGTGCAATCTGCCGTTCCTACCAGTCTCTCTTGCCGTGCCACCTCTGTTCTAGCCAGGTTGGCTTCTTGTTGCAGAGAGCGTCAGGGGTGTGCTTGTGTGCTGGTAGGTGGTGAACTGGAAAGCTGAGCGTGAGGAGCCGCCAGGCTCTCTGACTAGCTGGGAGTTCACCAGTTTTGGCAAGAGTTCCCTTCGGGGAGGTCAGACCAGAGACATGTTTCCTGTGAAAAACCAGAGGGAGGGGGCCATGGCCTGTGGCTGCAAGCCTGCACCCCTCACTGTCGAGGGCCTACAGTGTGAGGCTTTGTATTTGACTGAAGGAAAGGGATGAAAAAGTTTTGTATCTGTTTTGATGTTTAAACCTTTACACTTGTCACAAACCAGTCCTGGTTCTCCAGCCAGCCCTGTCTGCTGTCCTCTACGGAGAGGAGGGTTTGTAACTGTAAAGCCTTTCACCTGGAGCCAGCTCAGGGCAGGGCTGGTGTGGCAGCCGTGTGCTAGTCCCCACGTAGCCTCAGCGGTGGCCCCGTCTGCCGTTGGAACTGGGAGACATGCCGATGCCCACGTCTTGCCCTGTCTGTCCCTGCATCGCTTGCCGAGAGCCGGTGAGGAGCCATGGGTGGGCTGCGCTCCCTGTGTGAGTAACCGCTTGTCCCTCACTTTGCCCCTTGCAGATCACTTGGTGGCCCACGGACGCATGGCCGAGAAGGAAGCGCGGAGGAAGTTCAAGCAGATAGTCGCTGCAGTCAACTTCTGTCACTGTCGTAACATAGTCCACAGAGACCTGAAGGCAGAAAACCTCCTCTTGGACGCTAACCTGAACATCAAAATAGCAGGTGAGCTAAGAGCGGTGCTGCGGGAGGAAGGCAGCTGCTCTCAGAAGCCGCTCTGTGGGCACTGGCTGCTTCCAGGTATTCAGAGCGAAGGAAGCGCGGTGCAGCTAAAGGAAGCATTGGATTTCGGTGTGGCCCGCTGCCCAGAGCTGGAACTGCCAGGTTGTAACCAGGAGATTTATATCTGCCTTCGAGTAGTGCAAAATAAAAGGAGGAGGGGAAGAAGCAGGTTTGGCTTCGTGGGCAGATCTGCAGCTGTAGATACGGTGTTCCAACGCGCAGGGTGTTGGGCAAGGTGGATACTGAACTGACCCCGTTTGAGTCCTGCTGCCGGTTTAGGACTCGCTCGAAGCAGGTCAGCCTGGGTGAGAGAGCGAGTGGGACAGGAGGGCTGGCTGACTTTGTGCGGGGTAGGGCAGGGAAGGGGAATGGCACCCTTGGAATCAGTTCGCTGTGCTGTCGTTTCAGTGAGCAAGAGAATGGCCCCAGCGCTCTGGGGACGTTAGTCACCAGAGGAGAGAAGCTGTAGGAGCTGAGCAAACAGGCCCTTACAGCCGGTGCTTGGCTGGGCAGGGGGCTTTTGGGCTGAGTGCTGCCCCTCCAGAGAGCTCGCACTGTGGGAGGTCCCTGCACTGGCCTAACGCAGGGCTGTGTCTGCCATCCTCCGTGGGACTGAGCCTTGGCTGTGCAGCTCGGGGGTGAGCCAGCTAGACTCGACTTTCCTTGGCTTTGTGGGGTTGAAACAGGGAATCTAATCCCACCCTGCTCCTCTTGTCTCCTGGACTTTTGAACTGGAAGAGCTCACGCTCACCGTCTAATTCTAGCAGGACCTAATACACAGCAGAGCAGCTTTGGGAAGCACTTCGCCCCCTCTCAGCAGGCTTCTTGGAGAACGTGTCAGCTCTGACAGGGCTTTGTAACTTCAGTTACAACAAAAAGTGCTTAGGGCCAACTCCAGGTCTGGGAGCACCTTCAGTACTGGGGAACTCTTCTGGCTTGAGCCCGTTCTGGAGAGAGGAAGGCTCGTGTACATCCTGTCATGTTCTCTGATGTGCCATCGACATGTGTTAGAGCAGAGCTGAACTCTTGATTTGGAGTAAAATGATCTGCAGCTTCTGAGGTTTCTCTCCTCCTCACTTGGAGAGGAATAGAAAGGAGCGAAGAACTTTATGAAATTTCCTCTGGATGCTTAACAGCTTGAGCCACGTCCCCCTCGGCACAAGGGTGACAGCCTGCTCCTGCTCTTCTGGGAGCAGTGGCCGAGCAAGAGGAGGGCCTTAAGAGCGGCAGGGTCTGGTTTGGGTGTTCCACAAGCAGATGCACTAATGGTTTGAGGCCATCTTGTGTTCGTGGCGTAAAAGTGAGTGTGCGTGGGGCGTGGGAGGGTGCCCAGTAAGTACCGGGATGGAAAGAAGTGGAGACCTAACCCCGGCAGGAGCTGGGATGCGGCTGCGTTTCCTCCACAGCATCCCGTGAGCATGCTGACAGGCTCTGTCAATGTCTGAGCACTGTGGAAACTCACTTCTTTTATTCTTCTAAGAGAGTTGGAAACTATTTTCCTTTCAAACGTCTGCTCGCAGAGTGGGCTCTAGAAGACAGATCCCGCCCTGCTGCTGGTGGTGGTTTCCTGGGCAGGAAGATGAAGTAGTCATTGGAAAAGTAGCCTGGAAAAGCTGATTTATGGTATAGGCTGTTCCAAGGAATCGGTAGGTCCCTAGACCTCAGCAATTGCAACTTGACCGCAGTTCTCCCATTGTTTTGAGAGCAAAAGCAGTGGTGATAGCAGCCAGCATCTTCACTCCAGACCTGCCTGAACAAGCGCTGCAGAACTGTAGAGCGTTTCCCCCGTGGGTGCTTTTCCCCAGCGAACCTCTGCGAAGTCCGAGTTGGCAGCTGCTGGCAGTGTGTTCGCTGTGCTGCCCATCAGAGTGCAGGCAGGAGCTGTGGTTATCACGGGATCCCCAGGCCTTTGCTCAAGGAGGAATCAGGGCTGTGCCTTGCTTTGCTTTTCCCCTCCTGGCGCTGGGTCCCTGCTGGGCAGATGCTGCAGGCAGCTCCACGGAGCTCTGCTCTTGGGAAGCACGAGGGACTGGCTCCCCTTTCCCTCCCACAGAGGCGTTTCTTTCAAATATCTTCCCTATATCACATCTCTGTGACTTCTACCTTGCTCCTGAGAACTGCCCTTTTCCCTCTGCATCCGTTTGTGGAAGGAGCCCTGGCTGCTCCCTGCGGATTTGGACCCATACGGCTCCTTGGGCTGGGGCAACTTGTCATATTTGGTAAGAAAACTTAAATAAGTTGTAGTTTGTTTGTTTGAGATTTTGTTTTGGTGGTGGGTGTGTTTTGGGGGTTTCAGCCTCCACCCCCCTGTAATTTTGGGAGGCTCTTTGGGAACCCAGGCTTGACCTGGCTTCCTGCAGCATCAGTGGGTTGGGAAGCTGTTATCAGCCTCTGAGCCGAGCTCGGTGTGAGACGTAGCCGCCTGGCTCTACCTCCCTGTGGAGCCAAGCAGCGTGATTCACCTGCGCCTGGAAAGTGCTGGGCAGAGCGGCAGCTCTCCGCGGGGAGAGGCTTTTCATCTGGACAGCCGGCGCAGCTCCAGGACCTGCCGGTCGAACCCCAACACACTTGTGGCTTCTGTCCTGTTCAGTGATTTTGCTCTCCGGATAACCCACCTCCTTTCCCCTGTCAAAGGGTTGCAAATCTGTGGGCTAACGTCACCCCGGCGTGGCAGCGGGGTCAGGTTTCCCAGAGGGCTGATGTCCTGCAGCTCTGACGAAGCAGTGGAGGGTGCTGGGGGCAGCTGCTGCCCGTCTGTCCAGAGGCAGCGGCGGCTGCCAGCTGGCACGGCATGGCACGGCTCTGCTCTCAGGGGGAGCGCGCTGCCACCCGCGTGCCGTGCCGCCCTCGGTAGAACGCTGCAGGGAACACCCCATCCCTCTGTCCTGGGCAGAGCCGGGACGGCCGCAGAGCTGCCCAGGGGGACAGGTACTGCCTTGAAGCTACGCTTGAGCTGGGCAGACACTGTCTGAGGAGGAGAGAGAGCAGTCACCCGGGAGCAGGTCACGGGAGATCCTGTCAGGAGAGCGGCCTGGGGGGAGCTGGGCCGCTCGAGCTAGTGTGGGCTGTGCAGTGCCGGTGGGGTGGGACGGCCAGTGCTGACGCTTGCTCCTGCAAGCTGGTGTGAAACTGGGCTCTGGAGTAAAAGGGATTTCATCTGCAAGACACGTTCCCTGCGGCAGGGTGATGCTGAATGAATAGGGCAAACCTGCGGTTTGATACGGTTTAGGACAAAAAACTCTTCTGGAGGACCGAAGGATGATGCCAAAGGCCTCTCCTTGCACAGCTGGGGTAGGAGGCTGCGTGGGGAGATGAGCAGCTACGAACGAAGATGACTCCTCAAGGCGAATGTGTATGGAGTTCAAAAAATCTGAAGAAGGCTTCTGTGCTTTTCTCATGTCCGCTTCACCGTTTGCACACGTGTAGTAAAACATGCATTGTCAGTCCAGTCCTCCAGGCGCAGCTCTGGGGTCTCGCATTCCGCCGCTGGGGAGGCAGCCAGCTCCGTGTTCCCCCGACATGCCGTGGCTCTGACCAGGGCGGACTCAAACTTCACCTTGAGCACTTTGTGACAGAGTTTTACTTCCTGCAGCTGAACTATGTCTTTTTTTCCATGATGCTTTTTGGTTTGATCCATTAGAATTAGTGAAGTGAGTATTTCTGGCCTTCCCTGTCCATCCCAGTGGGTCTCACAAGCCTGCTGTGAAATTCTGTGGCTGGTGCCAGCACCAGGACAGACATCCTTGCTGCTGTGGGTCCCTCCAGACACATTAACGTCACTGCCCTGCTGCTGGCACGCTGCTGGCAGAGCCATGGGCACGGTGGTTTGCAGGCCTCCATGGCACAGCTGCTTCGGCCAGGGCTTGCTTTGCAGGATGCCCTCTGCCCAGGGCACGGAGACACCTCTCTGTGACGTGGCATTTGCTTTAGTTCCCTGGGGGAGAGGATGGCTTTGTTTCTGCAGAGTGTATCTTTTCCTAAGGAAAAGCTGCTCCTCTTGACCCCAGACCCGGGGTTCTTCACTCTTCCCGGTGCTGGTCCTGCTGCCTGCCCCAGGGGTGGCAGGCTGATTGGCAGAGTGCCAGCAGGGCCCTCGTGAGCTGACAGCCCGTGAGGTGAAGAAGACCTTGCTTTCAGTCTCCCTTTCAGGATTTGTCATTTGCTGCCCACCATGACCCAGGTTTCCAGCTCCTGTAACAGTCGGTATCTCCGGTTCTTTTCCCCTGGCCTGTGTGCTGCCCTTGCCGCGGCTGCCCCGCCCTGAAGCTGTGACACTTGACATCGGAGGAGCCGAAGGCTGGAGATGAGCACGCGCTCTGTTGCGCTCTTGTTTCTGTGAGGGTCAGTTCTCCGTCACAGGGTGGTGCCTGGCTTCACTAGACCCACAAACTGCTCAAATGCCGCTTGTTCAGGGCAGTGGATGGCGCTCCTCTAACCGGCTCGCTCTGTCCTTTCAGATTTTGGGTTCAGTAACATCTTCACCCCCGGGCAGCTGCTGAAGACCTGGTGTGGAAGCCCCCCCTACGCTGCCCCGGAGCTCTTCGAAGGGAAGGAGTACGATGGGCCGAAGGTTGACATTTGGGTACGCAATGGGCCTCTTTCTCTCTCTCTCTTCCATCTCATTTCGGCTTTGAGGGTTTGCCTTTGCTTCCGGAATGTTTGGTTTGAGTCTTGGAAAAAACCCCCGATGTGGCAAAGGGTGTTGTTGGAAGAGCCGCGTGTACAGGGTGTTCTGTCAGGCTGCTGACGCGCCCTTTGTTTCGGCAGAGCCTCGGCGTGGTGCTCTACGTGCTGGTCTGCGGAGCCCTGCCTTTCGACGGGAGCACACTGCAGAACCTGCGGGCACGGGTGCTCAGCGGGAAGTTCCGCATCCCCTTCTTCATGTCCACAGGTAAGCGGAGCTGGGCCTGGCTCTGCTCGCCCAGGCCTTGGAGTGCACCGGTGACGGGGGAGCAGTGGCTTTAGGGGCCAGAGCAGTGGAACGCCAGAAGCTGATGCTTTGGGTGGTGGTTTGTGGCAGGAGCCAAAGGAGTGCTGAGTCTAGAATTCAGAACAGAAATCCTCATGGTTAAAATCTTGGCTTTCACGTATGTAACGGTGCAAACTGTCCTTCTGCACTTTGGGAAACTCAGAAGCTGAATGTGGAGCAGTGACATAGGAACGTTGAGGCTGTCGCTGCCCTGTTTAAGACAGGAGGCATTTTACAGCACTATGGTACACGGTTTCCAGCAGCAGCCCCGTCAGAGAGGAGTGCCTGTGCCCTGTCCCTGCAGAAGTGCTTCTGACCACCCTTGTGATAAATCTGGGGTTTGAAAAGTGTGATCAATTGTCAGATAAAACCAACTTCACTTAAGAACAAGGTTCGGGGTTGCCTGCTCCCAGATCAAGGATGAATTTTGCATGGGCTGCATGGGGTTTCCCAGCTGAAAGCTTCCTTGCCCACCACCTCACTTGGGGAAGAGGTTCTCTTCACACAGAAAATGCTCCCTGAAACCAGTGGAGCTTTTACAGCAAGCTCAGATCCCACCCCAAATGGGGCAGAGCCTCCACAGTTCTCCCTGGTGGCGGCGCCCACGTAACACGACAGAGAAATCAGTCACAGTGAGCTGTTCAGAGGATGCTTTGTCCTTCAGCCCCCAAAAGCCACTCGAGTCCCATGGTGGGGAGGGCTGGGCTGTGCCTCCTGAGGGCTCTGGTCGTTAGCACCAGGGCTGGTAGCCTGGCTTGTTTCCTTCCTTCCCAGCCTGGGGAAATCCAGTGGCTGCAGCCCCAGGCCACATGGGGACCCAGTGGCTGTGAAGCGCAGCAGGGGCAATGGTGTCTGTGCTCGTCTCCCGCAGGGGCTCTGTCGCTCCTGTGCATGACGCAGCCCCTCTCTTCCCTTGCAGAGTGCGAGCACCTGATCCGCCACATGCTGGTCCTGGAACCCAGCAAGCGGCTCTCCATGGAGCAGATCTGCAAGCACAAGTGGATGAAACTCGGGGAGGCTGACGCGGAGTTTGACAGGGTGAGGAGCAGAAGCTGGGTGAGCTGTGCCAGGCTGCCAGCGGGCTTCGGGCATGGAGTGCTGCAATGTTCGTTTGAGGACTCTTGTGCCAAGCTGCCTTTCTGCTTTGTGTCTCCTGTGGGTGCTTCCCACAGGGCTCCTCATCTCTGTGTAGTTCTCTCTTTCCCTGCGGTGCTGAGGCACTGGGGGTGGGTTGGTGTGCCACCACACCAGCTTTCAGCCGGTGCCTGGTGCCTTGGCACCTGCGAGCGCTCTGGCATGCCACCGTGCCTTTGGGAGTGTCTGTACTGAGGTCTGTGTCTCCACTCTTCCAGCTCATCGCGGAGTGTCAGCACCTGAAGACCGAGAGGCAGATGGAGCCGCTGAATGAGGACGTGCTGCTGGCGATGGTGGACATGGGGCTGGACAAGGACCGCACTGTCCAGGTGAGTCGCCGCAGCTGCCATAGTGTCCTGCCTGCTCCTCTTGGGGTCCAGTGGCCGCATGTGTTCTCATCCCCTTTGGTAACTGAGCCACCTCCGCACGGAACAGAGTGTATGTTGCTCGACAAAAGAACTGACTGCTCCTTCCTCCCCTTTCGTAGTCGTTGCGAGCTGATGCTTACGATCACTACAGTGCAATCTACAGCCTGCTCTGCGACCGCCTGAAGAGGCACAAGAACCTGCGCATTGCTGCGTCCCCGAGTCTGCCCCGCACCATGACCTTCCCCACCTCGGCCAACATCCAGGTGGGCCCTGCGTGCGTGGCATCCGCCCAGCCCCTGAGACGGGTCAGCTGGCTGCGGGCATCCTCAGCCCAGCAGCAGAGTCAAAACGCTCCTCAGCCAGAACTTCGTGTGTGTTTGGGGTGCTGTGACCCCACGATTAGGAGCGGTTTGTTCGTGGGCCGTGGGTTCAGTGAACTTCAGACCACGTCTTGCATGGTCTCAGTGACAGAGGAGAAGCACCTGAGGGTTACTGGGTGGAGACTGGAGTTTACAGACCGGGACTGCGGCACAGTGCTGCTTCCTCAGCTTGTGCTGCTGTCTAAGAAATGAGTGTTTGCTGTAAGCAGGGCTGGGTTAGAAGGGAAGCAGGAGAGATGCTGACCCTGCCTGAACAGGAGGCAGGTGGGGAAGTGAGGCAACTGCTTGAGAATTGAGAATAAACAGATCACCCCTGGCCCAGGGCAACTTCCCTGCTCCCCAGTGCGTGCTCTGGTGTTAACCCAGCAGTGGCTGTAGAGGGGCTGTAAGAGGTGTGTGCTTTGTCCCTTCTGATTTCAATCTTCCTGCTCAGCAGGCAGAACAGACAGGCAATACCTTGAGCATCAACGTGCCACAAGTCCAGCTCATCAACCCTGAAAACCAGATCGTGGAGGTGAGTGAGGTCCACCCTTTGACCCCTGCAAGGTCTTTCCTGGGCTCGCATTGAAGCCTCTCGCTTGATCCTCACGTTGTATTTCAACACCTCAATGTTTCACCTGCCCAGACTGACGGAACGATGAACCTGGACAGTGATGAAGGGGAGGAGCCATCGCCTGAAGCTCTGGTCCGTTACCTCTCGATGAGGAGGCACACCGTTGGAGTGGCTGACCCACGGTGAGTACCGGGCTCTAACTCCCCGAGGGGGGACACCAGGAACCTGCAGACTCACTCCCAGCATGTGGCTTTGGTCCGTCTGAGTGACACAGCTGTTCTCGTGCTGCGGTGGCGGGCGAGAGGCTGATGCTTTAAGGGGACTTAGCATATAGGAGAGTCAAGGCCTCTGGGTCGGGCGATGGTCTCCAGTATCTGGGCTGGCCAGTACCCTTCCCTGCGTGCCCCTCAGTCCCAGGTCTCTGCTCCGCTCTCGCCAGCCTGGGCGGCCAAGAGTGCGTGTGTCTGTGTCTTAGCTGGTGTCAGACCTTTGGTTCCCGCTGTCCGGGCTCAGAGCTGTTTCTGCGAACTTGGTCTTTCCCAGATGGAGGAAGAAATTCAAGGTGTACCTTGAGCAACAGTGTTCTTTTAAATTGTCCTGGTCCCACTGCACGACTTGGTTAGTATTTCAGCTGATGAGGGTGGGATGCCTTCCTCCGTCCTCTGTGTCAGCTGTCGTGGTGTCACTGGTGTGCAAGCCAGTTTCTCAGCCAAGCTGATCGAGGGTCATGCAGAGAGCTAGTTCTGGCAACTCTTGCCTTGGAGGGGATACAGGACGAATAAGAACCAAAGGGTGGGTGGGCCGCTCGCCGGCTGTTCCCCAGAGCAGCAAGAAGCCTTCCTGCAAAGGGAAGCTGGGGGCACTGGCCCATGGGCGGGTCTCCTCCCAGCACCATTAATTTAAGCCCTCTCTGTAACTGGTCTCACAGGACAGAAGTCATGGAAGATCTGCAGAAGCTCGTGCCTGGCTTCCCCCGTGTTGCGCCTCAGGCTCCCTTCCTGCAGGTGACCCCGAACGTGAACTTCATGCACAATGTGCTGCCCAGGCAGAACCTGCAGCCCACGGGTCAGCTGGAGTACAAGGTACTGTGCCCCGCTGCGCCATGGGGAGGGCTGTGTGCTCGCGCTGGCGTGCTCCCTTTGCCGGTTCCTTGGCTCTCTGAGCTGCAAGACTGACCCTCTTGTTGCATGATTCTAGCTGGGTATTTAAAAAGCTGAAGAATGAAACCACTGCAACATGAAGTGAATTAATGGGCTGGAAGAAAGAGCCCAGGACTGGGCTGCCTGGCTTTGGAGCCACAGGGTGCAGCCCACGGGGAAATGGAGAGTTCAAACGCTGGTTGTCCGCTGGTGCTGCCCCTTGTAAGGGCCCTGTCTGTGCTTCGCAGGAGCAGTCGCTGCTGCAGCCCCCCACGCTGCAGCTCCTGAACGGCATGGGCCCGCTGGGGCGGAGGGCCTCGGACGGCGGAGCTAACATCCAGCTACACGCACAGCAACTGCTCAAGCGGCCTCGGGGCCCATCTCCGCTCGTCACTATGACGCCAGTAAGTAGCAAAAGGAAAGAGGAGACTTGGTATGCTAATAAACATCTCCTGCCCAGCAGAGGTGAGTGCCTCAGGCTGTGGCAGGCACAGAGAGGGAGCAGCCTGCTGGCGCCTACGGGTTTCCCCTGCCCTATCCCCTCCTGGGAGGGCTGCTGTGCCGCCCTGTAGCTGGCAGCTGGGATGGATATTCCTTGCTGCAGCTGACAAGGCATCAGGGAACTGGTTTTAATGGCTGCTTTTCTTCTCCTTCGCTGATCTAAGAGAGAACTGGAATGTCCATCTTGGGCATCAATGCACTTTCTTTCCTCCTTGATGTGTCCTATCAAAGGTGTTTCCTGGCAGCACCAAAGGAAGCAGCAAACTTGCAGGGGCACTTTTGGTTGGGGAAGGAATGTTGAAGGGTTTTTGGCTACGTGTCCTTGGTGCAGCAGAGGAGCTGACAGATATCCCTGTGACAGCTTGTTGGGGAAGGTGGGGTCCGCTGTGTGGATGGGAGCGCGTGGCTGCTCTCTGGAACCCACGGCTTCTCTTCTCTCCGCAGGCTGTGCCAGCGGTCACCCCTGTGGACGAGGAGAGCTCTGACGGGGAGCCTGATCAGGAAGCCGTGCAGAGGTAACTCGCAGCTTCTTCGCATTTGCCCTTAGTGCCTCCACGAGGCTCACGCTGGGGTGTTCCAGCGCTCAATTAAAACACGAGCAACCTCCTCACAGGCAGCAGGGTCGAGTACAGCCAAGGCTCAATGCTTCTCTCGTTCTGTGGGTGTTGGTTACTGTAGGCACTTACTCGTCTGGCACTACTAGGTGCTTCCAAAGCTGGATTCCCCGAGATCGCTCGCTAAGTGGGCAGTGGGTTCTCCAGAAACTCAAGCTGCTAAATTCCTTTGCTTCGTGTGCACCAGCATGCGATCCACACTAACCTGCGAGCTGAGTGCTAAGTGATTGACCACTCCCTGCTGGGTGACGAGGTAGGGGGAGCTCCTGGGTGACCTTGGGTGGCAGTGCAGCTTTGGTATCAAGACGTGCAGTAAACATCCAACTCTGATGCCTTCAACAACGTGAGCGTGCTGGAAATTTGGGTGCCTCTAGCTCCTAATTCTAGCAGTAGGCTTTAAAATAGTCTACTCCAATAAGGAAAGGGTTGTTAGCCATCAGGCTGGAAACTTTGGCTCTCTTTGTCTGCTCCAAACACATTCTGGGAAGCAGGTAGAATGTGCTTGTAGCTTCTCAGTCATGAAACCACTAACCACGTCCCTGCTAACATTTTCGCAGTAGCTTTTGGCGTAGTTTCTCTCTGCTAACCGGCTGGTGCACTACGTGTGGTGGGTGTGCTTGTGGAGTGCTCCTCCTCCTTCTCTCTAACTGGATGAGTTGTCTGGAGTCCCCCCGGTCTGTGTAGGCCACCACCTCCAGTCAGGCAGCATTTCCTCGGGGGCTGCGCTTGGGAGGACGGTTCACCCTGGGGGTTGGTTGCAGGCAGAGAAATGCTGGGGTTGGGTGGACATTGCTCTGCAGGGCCTCTGCCAGCTCTTCTCTTCCTTCTAGTGCTCCAGAGCAAAGGGGGGTTTGAACAGGGGGGCTGTGCAGGGGCAGATGGTGCAGAGTGTGTCCTGAGATGCCTTTTGCCCACCTGGGCTTAGAAGCAAGTTGGAGCTGGTCCACGCGGAAGAGCTCACTCCCAGCCCTGCCCCAGAGCAGACGCAGAACACAGAACAGTTTTCTACATAGCTTTGTGCTCCAGTCCTTCACCACCCTCATCTCTGCCCTCCCTCTCGCAGTGTTCTGGCAGTCTGTCCAACTGCAGATCCCATAAACCTGACTCTTGGTGAGGGAGTGCATGGACATCTTGCCTGGGGGGGTTTTCACCTCTCCCATTCTAAACCCTGAGGCTCCAGGAGAGGCTTTAAAGCATTAGCTCAGCTGGGAACAGATTGAAAGCCCCGTGCAGTATTTTGGAGGTGGCAGCCAGTGAAATGTTCGGATCCCACTGAAAGGCAAATGTCCTTGGCCCCACAGCTCACCTTGCTGCTCCTGACAGTGCTGCCCTTGGTCCTTTCAGGCCACGCGTTCTTCTTCCACCAGATGGCTCTGAAAAGCCCTGTCCAGGCTGTATGTTAACTGACTCTCCACCCCCTTGTGTTGCAACACGTCAGTAGTCATCAGAGGAGAAGGGTAAATAGTGTTAACATCAGGGACAGATGCAAATATTTAGCTTCTCAGAACACTGCTCCCAACACGCTGTGTACAGCTGAGAGCAAGCAGCTTTTGTCCTCCATAATCTGACCTTGACAACAGAGTTATAGCCCTTTGCTCCGTTCCAGGGAACACTCGCATCTCCTCGGAGCTCAGGGAAACTGTCTTCCACCCGAAACGCCGTTAGAGCTCACAACTAGAGTGTTCCCTGCAGGTCTGAAATGAAACGGTTGTAGCCGACTGCAGCTGTAAAGCTCTTTGGGAAACCTTCCCCGCCTCGTCCATGATTGTTAAAGAGCTGCTGGCACAGCCTGTGGCAGGGTACCCAGTGCTGAGCACCCTTTGCTCCCTTAACCTGCTGCCTCCTGCCCAAGTGGCTCCAGCAGGCCCCGGAGAGGTTGCGGCTGGGGAAGGCAGCAGCGCTGCTGCTCACTGCTCTCCTGAGCTCCCCCAGCTGTGGTTGCAGGAGCCATAGCAGGGGGAAGGAGTGAAGGGGAGCAGTCCCTGCTAGTGTCCCTGGTGCTCTGTCACAGCTACCACAGCGACCTCGCTGCCGCTGGCTCCCAGCACTGCAGAGCAGTGCAGTTCATACACGGGCGTGCAGCCCGCCTGGCCCTGAGCAGCAGGCAGAGCACTGGCCCCTGCGCTTGGCCTGAGCCCGGGCAGCCTGGCCGTGTGCTCTGGTCCTTATCTGCTGTGGCCCCGTGCCCCTGGCTGCCTGAGCATCCTGCAGCTGCTACTTACCAGTGCAGGGCAGCGGCCGCTGGAGCCACGTGACCCCTCGACAAAGCAGAGGCTCCTGCTTGTGCCCCGCGTGTCCCCTCAGTCTTGATGGGCTTTGCAGAACTGCAGCCTTTCCGTTCCAGTGCCAAGGGTGCTGCGGTTAAGCTGCTCTGAGAGGCAAGCCCAGCCCCACTGCGGGTGGCTCCGGCTCCAGCTCCAGGGAAGGGACCCTTGCTGCTCGCTGTCCCTCGCTAGTTCAGTCTGTTGCTGGGCGGTTCGGGCTGCCCAGAGAGCAGAGCAGGGACTAGATGGCGCACGCGGGCCGGGCCAGCCGCAGCCCTTCCTCACCAAGGCCCTTCCTCATGCTCCTCGGGCTCTACTCACCCGCAATCTCTGCTGGGGTGGCCCTGGGGCACCCTTCCCTGCTGCGACAAGCCAGGGAGACCCGGGGCGTCCCGGGTCAGGCTGAAGTGCAAGGCCATCCCGCGAGGGTGCGGCTGAGCAGCAGCTCTGCTCCACGCCCGCTCTCTGGCCAGCTCTCACTCGCGTTGTCTGTGACTCGACTGTTGGCTCCCAGCGCACCACGGCTTCCCCGTGGCTCAGTGGGGCCTGGGGAGAGGGAGGCAGGTCTGCTATAGCGGCCTGAATCCACGTGGAGGGCAGGTGGTCACCTGGGTATTCCCAAAGGGACATCCCGGCGTTCCCCTGGAGATGAAAGGGACTTTCCTTTCCTGCTGGGAAGAGCAAAGGGCTCCGCTTGCCTTCCGAGGCTGGCAGTAGCACCCAAGCAGCTGAAACTGCGCTTGCCCCCTACGCGCTGAAGACCCATTGAGGTGACGGGCATGGGCAGCGTGTCCCTGGCGTGCTTCTTCCCCACAGGCTCCGAGTGCTGCACAAGCATTCTTCCTGCCGTGTCCTCTGGGTTCTCTAACGCTCCCTGGCTTTGGAGTGCTCCCAACAGTCTCTTATAAAATGTGCTCCTGCTTGTTGCAGATACTTGGCAAATAGGTCAAAAAGGCACACTCTGGCCATGACCAACCCTACAGCTGAAATCCCTCCAGACTTGCAGAGGCAGCTAGGACAGCAGTCCTTCCGACCCCGGGCTTGGGCTCCACACCTGGTACCCGACCAGCACCGGTGAGTAACAGCACCGGCCCTCTGGGCAGCTTTGTGCCAGGAAACCTGCTCCCGTGTCACCTGAACGGAGCACTGAGGACGGCCCGCTTGGCAGGGAGGGGTGAGGAGGAGGAGGAGGAGCGAGGACAAAGAGCAGACCCACAGAGCAGAGGGTGTCTGACCGCGCTGGGGACAGTGGTGTTCTGTGCTGCCATGGGCTCCGTGCCCACAAGTACCGGCTACCCTGGGGCAGGAGTCGGCTGGCTCTTCCCCTCCAGGCCTGTTTTGGGCGCTGGAGGTGATTTGCTGTCACACGTGAGTTGGGAACAAGCTGTTTGTTCAGCTTTTCCCTGTGGCAGCAGTAGGTGTCCAGCTAGCAGCAGAGAGCAGATCTTCTACAGAACGTTGTTGGAGGCAGGTGCAGGCAAAAGACTGCACCAAGAGTCGTCTACAGCAGAGCTTAAAAACCTCACTGTTCTGCACCAGAGTTGTGTGTTCTGACTGCAAAGTCTCTTTGCAAAGCTCCTCAAGAGCCATTATTGCTGCTCTGAACCCCGGGTGGGAACGATGTGGGGAAAGGGAGCTGGGGTGGGAAGCAAGTCACCATGCCTGGGAAAGAGGGACTGGAGCAGGCTGGATCCAGACGCACTGGAGATGGGTGCTGGGACCCTCGCGAGGGGAAGAGGCGTTAACACGGAGCCTGAGCACAGCGACAAACCGGAGACGCCGATGCCACAGAGGGAGTTTAAAACCTGCACTCCAAACCTCTGGGCGCCGAGGGCTGCGAAGTGCAGGGTTCACTGGCTGTGGGTCTGGAGGCTGAGAAAGCCACCGCCTGCTGGGCTGGATGGGTGCTGCTCGTGTTCGGTCTCAGAGCCAGCTCACACTGGCAAGCTCAACAAAGTGCTTTCTGCTGCAGCCAGATACCTGCTGAGCTGAGCACTGATGTAATCAGCAGAGACAGGTGAACTCTGAGCAGACCGAGACAGCGCTAGTGCCACGCTGGAACTCCGGAACTCCGAGATAAGCACCTCTCTGCCCTGGCGTCAGTCCCTTACAGAGGTGCTGGGGGATGGGAGGAGCAGGAGGGGAGAGATTCCTGGGGTCATAGAAAAGCTTGTTAGGAGGAGTGAGTGCAGCTTGCACAACTACCACAGCCTGCTGGGTCCTGCTGCCGGGATTGCTTCAAGCCCTAAAGGTAAGCTGGGTGCCTCACGCACCGCGGGAACAGAGCCCTTACCGTGCTGTTCAAACACACACCGTGTGAATACGTTGGTGTCACCTCTGCCTCTTGGCTCTGGAGTCCTGGGGCCGTTGTAGTGCACTGTGAAAGGGGGGCGTCTGCTCACACTGCCATCCTGTGTCACTTCGCCTGACTGTGGCCTCAGTAGCTGGGCCCCGTGGCTGTCCAGGACGTGCACGGCACAGAAACTGTTCGCGATCTGTCATCACCATGTCAGTGCCCCTCAGTTTCAAGTGGCACCTGAGGTTCGCCTTAGCACTTGACAGGTTTTAAGCCATCTTGTTACGTGGCACCCAGGTTTGGTCACGATAACTTGGTCTCTGAAAGCAGAACTGAAGTACAATGATTGTACAAGGCAAATACAACTGTTGTGCCTCGGCCACCCGGGTTTGGGAACCTCAGCGCTGTTCTATCTGTAGCTTCTTCCTTCTGTCAGTACAAGAGAGCGAAGGGATGATGGCTCTGGTGGCATCGACAGGCAGAGACACAGCCCTGTCCTCAGAGGAGAGCGGTGTGTAATCTATAGAAACTGAGGCACATCCTGCTAGGACAGACTGAGTGACAAGAGCTGAACCCCACGGGCTAGGCACAGCCCAGCATCAGTCACCTTGGGCTGGGGAGAGCAGCTCCAGGAAAAATGGTTCCCCTTCATGGAAGGGAAGAGCGTGGTGTACAGCACAGTGTGACGCGTGTGGGGAAAGTCTTAGCTTTGCTGCTGGTCAGCCAGGCTGCACCTAACGGCAGGGCAGGAGCTTAGAGCTTGACTCCGGTCATGGGGAGAGCCCCTGTTTCGGGAGAAAACAGCTCCTGGGAAAAACCCGGCTCCCTCTGATGGCAAAGAAACAACCTCATTGTGAAGGGAAAGTGCTGGCAGTGCCCTGGGCACAGTTGCCTCGATACTGGCTGTGTCTGCTTTCCAAAGGCAGCCATTCTGATTGCCCGCTGCCAGGGCAGTCTGGGAAGCTCTGCCTGTGACGTGGCAGCTTGGTTAATGCGTGAGGCAGAGTTCCCCTGCAGTGCAGAGTCCCCGTCCGGCCCTGTCTGAATCCAGCGCATCGCTGAGCACGGGGCTGGCCCCCTCCTCCCTGGAGGCTGCAGGACATGCCAGGCTTCTGTCTCCACGTGCCCCTCCTGGTCTCCACAGGCACTGGGTGTATCAGGGGCTCTGGGAGCCAAAAGGCTTGGAAGTGGCCACCAAAAAGGTGAGATTTAGCTGTTTAGGATGCTGAATGGTTTCCGTAAGCCTTTGCTAGCTGAGGGATAGATCTGCCTGTAGGGATGGACAGGGAGTTGCTGCCCATGTGGAATCCGTGTGGCTCAGTCATCTCTGACCTTAGAACCCATTTGTCTGCCCCGACACTGAGGGCGCGTGGTGGTCCCGTTCCCTATTCATGGTGGTGATGGTGCTCTGTCGTGATCTGAGCGGTGGTTCACTCTGGGTGAGTGGGCAGGCAGAACTCGGCACGGCTGGTGGGACTGGAGCGGCTCAGTGCTGGCGTGGGGGTTTCAGCTGGCATCACTAACCCACTTCCCCCTGTTCAGCTCTATTTACAAGGACTCCAACACCCTGCACCTCCCCACCGAACGCTTCTCCCCGGTCCGGCGCTTCTCTGATGGTGCTGCCAGTATCCAGGCTTTCAAAGCCCACCTGGAGAAGATGGGCACCAACAGCAGCATCAAGCAGCTTCAGCAGGTAGGAGAGAGGGGTGAGGGCCTCAGAAGAGCCTCTGCAAGGCTCTTTTCGTTGTCCCATCTTGCTGCTTCGGGAAGCCAAAGGTGAAATCTTCACCGCTAATGCCTCAAGACTTGTGGCCGTGGCTTTCCAGCTGAGGAGCTGTTCCCCTCTGCGGGAACCCTGCCAAGGGTTCAGCTGTGAGCTGGGGGCCCTGGGGGCCCTGGCCCCCCTCCCTGGGGCTTTGCCTGGGGAGCAGCCCCCATGCCCTGCCCACGCACGGACTGTCCTGCCAGCCCGCCCTGGTCCCACCAGCGCTGCCCAGCTGCGGCAGCTGCTCTCCCACCTTTCCTGGGGCAGCAAAGTTTTGGGCCTGGCGCAGGGAGCCCTGAGCACAGAGCAGTTCCTGCCACCGGCGCTGGGGATGTGGGGTGAACTGTCCCCTGCGGAGCCAGCGGACATCTTATCACCGGCCCGAGCAGGGTTTGACCCAGGACAGGGCTTTCACCTTACAGCATGGCAGAGATATGAGACACTCTTCTCACTTTGGAGTGATCGCTGCTAGAGCTTTGTGCTGGTGGTTTAAGGGACCGCGATGGCACTGGCTTGGTGTCATGTGCACCTGTATCTTCTCTGTGGTCTGAGGCTTGAGCTGGCCAGGCTATTGCGCACCCTGTGCTGTCGAATGAAACAGGTTAGGCTTTCTTCATGGGCTTTTTCAGATGGGTGGGGTGCTGAGAGTCCTTCCTGTGCCAAAAGGTCCCTTACAGGGTGTGTTGGATCCGTTACAGGAGTGCGAGCAGCTTCAGAAGATGTACGGGGGGCACATGGACGAGAGGACCCTGGAGAAGACGCAGCAGCAGCACATGTTGTACCAACAGGAGCAGCACCATCAGATCCTCCATCAGCAGATTCAGGTGCGGGAGCCTGCGCCAGCCCTTCTGGAGCCTGAGCTTGCATGTTCCTGCATTGCTGGGGGCACAGCAGGGTCCGGCGGGGAGTGAGGAGGGTGGGTTGCTTGGCTCGCTGCAGTGAGAAGCAGGCCTGAAGGGCTTGGGCAGCGATGTCTGCGCAGAGCTGCAGCCAGGGACTGAGTGTTTGGTGACCCTGGAGATGGCCCGCTTCACCAGTCTGCTTTCTAATGCTCCTGGCGGAGGCACTGCCGATTGCAAACACCTCGTGGTTTCTCCTGGTGCAGGACTGTATCCGGCCGCCCCAGCCATCTCCTCCCTTGCAAGCTCCCTGTGAAAACCAGCCAGCTCTGCTCACTCACCAGCTTCAGAGGTAAGGGAAGTGCTTTCGCAGAACTCTGGGCAGCGGGTTTTGCTCCTGCTCGAGACCAGGACGAGCTCCTGTGCTTTGAGTCCAGGGCTGGCTCGGAGGTGGGTGCGGTGAGGATGGCAGAGCCAGCTGCCAGGTGGATGTGCCTGGTCCTCTAAGCTGGATTCTGTCAGAAGGACTCTCAGAAGCAGAGAAACGTGATTCAGAGGCACAGATCTGCTTTGAGTGATGGCTGATGGCTCTGCCTTCTGACCAGCTCATGAACGTGGTACCTTCAGCAGCCAGGTTCTCTCAGAAGCGAGAACTTTCTGCTCAGAGCTGCTGCGGGATGTTTTGCACCTTCTCAGGCTCTCGGTTAAGTGACCGTCCTTGGCCGCAGCCCCTGGCTCCTTGACGAGAGAGCTGAGTTTTGGGACAGGACAGAGGGAGGTTTCTCCCCGGCCACAGCCGGGTGTCCTTGTCTCCAGGGTGGGGTCCTGCTGTAGTCACCGTGTTATGCTTATGACCTGTGTGACTTAGGCAGGTCGGGTGGCTCTTGGAAGAGGAGCTGAGCTGTGAAGAGCTCAGGAGCCCAAACAAGGGCTTTGTGCTGGCTATTTAAAACGGGAGAAAGGCAGCGCTTGTATCGGCTCTCACAGTAGAAAAGGCATCTCGCCGAGGAGGAGCGTGCTGAGAAGGTGCTTGTTTCCCTGCGCAGGTTACGGATACAGCCCTCCAGCCCGCCCCCAAACCACCCCAACAACCATCTCTTCAGGCAGCCCAGCAGCAGCCCTCCTCCCGTGAGCAGCAGTGTGCTCCAGCCCCACGGTAAGCGCTGACGTTTTCCTCAGGCAGCTGCACTGCCCTGTGCAGCACCACATGGTCCTGTCACCTCTCTGGGGACAACAGTGCGTGGGGTGCTGGGGGCTTTGGTTCCATCCCCGCCCTGGCCGAGTCCTCATGCAGTTTGCTGATGCTAAAGGTTTTCCAGCTGGCAGCAAGGGCTGGTGTTGCTGAAGGCTCGCAAGGAGCTGCCAGCTGGAACGTGCTGTTGGGTCTCTTGTCATGAGATCCATCCCTCCTTATCGCTCCCGGGGGTGGGGAGGAAGGGCTCGTGCTCAGGCTTATGCAAATCACTGTCAGCTCTGCTTGTTTCTCTTTCTGTGCAAGGGGCTGTAGCTGTGACCTTTGCACGCTGGCACGGCACGATGGAGCACTCGGGAGCAGTGCTCCCCACGTGCTGGGACTCCCAGTGCAGGGCAGGTCTCGCTCCCGAGTCTTGCCATGGGCCGGCGCGGGTGCTGACAGTCTTCATTCCGTGTAGGTGCCGCCTCCCAGTCCCAGTTCCAAGGGATGCCATCCCACAACACGCTCTTCCCACAGTCCGGTAACTGTTCCCCTCCCCCAAACATGGGGCTGACGTGCCTGGGCCTGCAGCAGCAGTCGCAGCCTCAGCAGGTCACTATCCAAGTGCAGGAGCCCAGTGACTTGGTCGGCAGCAACCTCCTGCAAGGGGCCTCGGTGGCCGGGCAGGGCCTGTCCCCCCACACACGGACCGTGCCCATCAGCCCCAGCGCCAGCCAGATGCAGATGCAGCACCGCGCCAACCTGATGGCCTCCCTCAGCTACGGCCACCGGCAGCTCTCCAAGCAGCTCAGCGCCGACAGCGCCGAGTCGCACAGGTAAGGCTGCCTCCGCCTCCCTGCTGCTTCCCCCACCAGGAGCAGGGAGGAGGAGGAGGAGGGAGCAGATACCTTGGGCTGAGACGTGGTTTCCTGGCCTGTGCTGTGCTGGTTTCAGGGAGCGAGCTGGTCAGTGGTTTCTGAGCTGGGCCAGGGCTCTGGCAGGCTGTAGGGCTGCTGTCGTGTGCCTGAGGGAGCACCTCCTGCCCGGAGAAGGCAGCCGGGCAGGCCGAGCCTGGCCGCAGTGGGTCACCCGCTCTGTTCTCTGTTCCCCGCAGTCTGACGGTGACCAGGTATCCCCCCACCAACTACGACCAGGTGCACTTACACCCCCACCTGTTCCCGGAGCAGCCCCGTGTCTCACCTAGCAGCTACAGCCCCGCGGGAGGAGTTGGCTTCCCCCCAGCTCAGCAAGCTCTGAAAGTCCCACAGCTCGACCAGTATCCCAGTTTCCCTCAGAACGCACATCAGCAGCCGCAGCAGCACTACACGGCGTCGGCACTACAGCAAGCGCTGCTGTCCCCCACGCCGCCCGACTACAGCCGACACCAGCAGGTACCGCACATCCTCCAGGGACTGCTCTCGCCCCGGCACTCGCTCACGGGGCACACGGACATGCGGCTGCCCCAGGCAGAATTTGCACAGCTCATCAAGCGGCGGCAGCAGCAGCAGCAGCAGGAATTTCAAGAGTTGTTCAGGCATATGAGTCAAGGGGATGCTGGGAACATGGGCGCCAGCGTGGGACAGAGCCTCTCGGAGCGCCAGTCGTTGTCTTTGCCTTACCAGAGTGCTGACACCTACCACCCGCAGAACAGCCCCCAGCACCTCTTGAAAATCCGGGCGCAGGACTGCGCCCAGCAGGTCCCTGCGCCGGTGCCACCGCACGGGTACGCCCACCAGCCGGCCCTGTTTCACTCGGAGAGCATGGAGGAGGACTGCGCGGGCGAGGGCGCCCGGGACAGCTTTCCAGACAGTAAGGGCTCCAACGCACTGACCAAAGGCTGCCACGAGAGCCCGCTGCTCGTGAGCACAGTGGGGCACGGGGAGCCCGACTCCCTGCTGGGAACTGCGAATCACACGCCGGAGCTGGGAACGCAGCACTACCGGCACCAGCCCGTGGCTGCCTTCACGAGGAATAAGGTGCCCAGCAGAGGTAAGGCTTCCTGCTGCTCGCTACGGAGGCGAGACACTCCACTGTGCCGGCCGTGGGCCTGCAGCATCCTGCCGGGGGACACCTCACAGCGAGGTTTCTGTGACGTAGCTCGCACAAAAGTACTTTGACTCCATGAGCTTTTGTGGTCTTGACTAAATGGCAGGCGTGGCCTCATAAACAGCCTCCAATAAGGAGGGGAGCCAAGCGAGCCTCTCCTGCAGGCGGGCGAAGGCAGGTCCCAGCACACTGCCACCTCCTTGGGGATGCTGCGTGCTGGCGATGTTCCCCGTCCCGTGGAAACCACGGGCGCGGAGCAGCAGAGGCGCAGTGGTGCGTCCTCCGCTGGGGAGCAGCCCCTCCTGCCCAGGCAGTGCTGAGCTCGCAGCGAGGGCGGTGCTGGGGGTCTGGCGGCAAAAGCCAGCCTGCAGCAGCAGCAAGGCTCTGGCCCTGCTCGAAGTGGAAGGGATTGATTCTGCGGGAAGCCAGTTTAAACTGGCCGTTAGTGTCCAAAGGCCCTTTCTGCTGTTGGAAGCACTTGTGCCTTTGCTCCTTGGGAGCTGCGCTGGTAGCTGTGCTCTTTAAGAGAAATTCCTGCCGGAGCCACGGTTACAGGCCAGCTCTGCGTGGAAAACACCCTCCTGGCCCCTCGCGAAGGGGCTTTGGAGGGGCCTTCCAGGCTGTGCTGGGGGGATCAGTATTCGCTGCAGGGCCGGGGCACGCTGGGCTGGAGCCATCCTCTTGCCCTTGGCACGGAGGAGCAGTGTCCCGCGCCCAGGAGGCCCAGCTTTGTCTGGGGACACAGCACGGGTTTGTTGGGAAAGGACTGGGATGAAACAGGCTGGCATGGAGGGCACAGTGGGCTCGCCAAGCCCCGGCCCCCCAGAGCGGGCTCAGCTTTTCTGAGGTCAGCTTAAATTTTGGATGAGCAACACGTTTGCTCTCGGCCCTCGAGTCCCCTGCGGGCTTGAGGCGCAGAAGGGAAGAGTCGCCCCGGCTCGGGTAGAGTTTGGAAGCTGGAGGCGTGTTTGGTACCGAATGGCAAGGTGGCATCGTGCTGCTGTGGACCGTTAGATGAACTGCGAGGTTTAACTGAGTCAGGAGCTGGCGTCTGCCCCTCTCCTGGCGGGGCCAGAACCGGTTACACCGGGGAGAAGGACTTTAGACCACGAGACTTGGTCAATGAGTAAAAGCAAGTAAACATTCACGGTGCTGCGTAAGCCCTTCCGGCAGGGCTGTGAGGAGGGCTCGTGGCGCGATCTGCATCCGGAGACACAACTGCTCGCGCCACTTTCCTCCTGCCTTCCGTAACCAATCTGGAGTGCGGCCTGCGCTGCTTCGGCTCCAGGGCTGCCGCAGCCCCGGTGTCCTCTCCGGCAAGGCACCCTGCAGGACCGCCGGACGGGTGCCTCGCTTGCCTGTAGCGCGGGCCCTGTGTTCCTGAGCGCGCTGGGGCGGCGGCATCTCCTGGGCTGGGGGGATCTTCTCCTGTGCCCCAGCTCACCCAGTGTCTTCTCCCTAGAGCGGCTGTAACTGTGGTGGCTCGGGCGCATTTGTGCCTTCCGAGGGAGCATGTTGACCCCAATCGCAAAGCCCTGGCTTGTCCGAGCATCTGCTGGGCACCAAAGCTGTGTTTAGGGTGTGAG
Organism: Buceros bicornis; assembly: GCA_027563805.1. NCBI lineage: Eukaryota > Metazoa > Chordata > Aves > Bucerotiformes > Bucerotidae > Buceros > Buceros bicornis. The sequence goes on from JAODLK010000041.1 coordinate 6,037,708, forward strand.
CGAACTGCCTTCGAGCAGCTCGGCTCCAGTTGTGCTCCAGCTCCACCATCACAGGGCTGGCAAGGCTGCCCGTGGGAAACCTGCCGCCCCTCAGCTCCGAGCGAGCAGAGCTGGCGGCGGTGGCCCTGCCGCGGTGCCAGTGTCACATGCCGTGCACACACAAAGACCATCCCCGCGGGTGCGGGATGAAAGGCTCTCCTCCTGCGGGGCTGGGGCAAGGGAGGGGGTCTCTGTTCCAGTGTCCTGTCCCTCAGGTGCTGTGTTGGCAACGGCAAGCGTGCCGGTGTGGCCGTCCCTGGCCGGGGGACTCGTCCCAGCCTGCCGGAGCTGGCTGCTGGAGTGGGGCTGTTTGTGGAGCAGGCGAGGCCGGCAGCCAGCCCCCACACCGTTCCCACAGCTGGAGCGGTCCCGACCAGCGTGGGTGGCACGGCCCCGCCAGCAGCTGTTACCTCATGCTTCCCCCCGCGCTCTTCCAGGAACGCCGGCCGTTAACCGCATGTAACCCCGCCGCTGGGCAAAGGAGGGGGGAGCTGCCTGCCCCTCCAGCGGCCCGGGACAGGCCTCCTGCACCACAGCCGGGTCTCCAAGGGCGGCAGGGCATGGGGAGCCGTGTGCCAGCAGGCTGGCCTGCCCGCAGCGGCCTGCGGAGCTGGGGTGGCAGGCTGGATGGGGTCTCAGTTGGACCTGGGGGGCTTTATGGCTGGAGCTCTTTCGGGAGCATCTTCCCGGCATCTCACCGCAGCAGCCCCAGCCAGGAGGCGTGGTGTGCCGGCTTGGCCGGAGATCGCTTCCTGCTGACCGGAGCCCTGCCAAAGCCCACGGCTCTGCCCGGGGGATCTACCTGTGTCATTCCAGGGCAGCTCCCTGGCCACGTCGGCATGTTTGTGCTCCGCAGGATGGCTGGCTGGGAGCGAGCTGTTTACAGGCATCGGAGCAGCGATAGGCTCCCCCGAACCTCAGGACTTTATTCAAAACATCATGTACTTGATGACGAGGGGTTTTGTTTGATAGGAATGTACCCTTTACCCCCGGTCATAAGAGCTTGCAGCGCAGATGGACTTTGCCAGGCCGAACACTCATGATTGTAGGACAGGGAGAAGTCATCTGATAAAGGGAATGTCCTGGCCAACCCTTCCAGCAAGATTCTGTTGCTTGCAGTCACCAAGGGGCCTGAGTTGGAGGCTGGGGAGACGCTTCTCCCACTGCTCTTGTGCAACGGTGTGGCCAACGCAGGGAGGAGGGCGAGCTCGGGCTTGGGCTCGAGGAGAAGGCAGCAGAAAGGGCCCAGTTGTGGGGCTGCAGTTCTCTGCCCATCCCTGCAGTTTTACGCTGTGTTTCTAGACCTGATCGCAGGCAGCTGGAGGGAGAGCCCTGCCCAAGTGCCGTCTGGGGGTTCCTGGTGCTGCGTCACCTCGACAAGAGCAGCTGGAGCTGCTTTCCACCCACAGCAATGAGCGTGCGTCCTGCCATCCCATCCTGGTGGCACACGTCACCGAGAGCTGCAGCTCCTTCTCCTAACCTGTCATTTCTCTGTCCTTTTCAAGAGTCCATCATAGGGAACTGCATGGACAGGAGCTCCCCTGGCCAAGCGATGCAGGTGCCTGACCACAATGGCCTGGGCTACCCCGCGCGACCCTCCTCCAGCGAGCACCCGCGGCCCCGGAGCCTGCAGCGGCATCACACCATCCAGAACAGCGATGATGCCTACGTAGGTGGAGGCGGCCCCTGCCCAGGGCAGCGCGGAGCTCCCTTCCTTCACGCGCGTGGGTCATGTCTGGGATGTGGTGGGGAAGGCAGTACCCGGGGCTGCAGGCGAGGAGAAGCCGCGGGGATGCCTCGGGATGGCCTGTTTGCTTAATGCTGCCCATGTGTTAGTGGGCAGCGGTGTGGCGGAGCTCCTCCTCCGTTCAGCTGCCTGCTGTCACCGTGGCATCTCTTCCCCTGAGGTCCTTCTGCTGAGGCGGGCTGGGCTGGCTCTGGCTGCCGAGAGCCTCGCAGCACCCCGAGCCTGGCTGGACGAGCCGGCCGTGGCAGCCCGGGCCTTGACCGAGAGCAGAGAGCAGCTGCTCCGCTTCCCCGTGTCTGGGGCCGCCGGGAACCGTCCTGCTCAAACCTGGGTGCACTACAGCTCCCTTCCGCTCTGAGCGAGACAGGTTCTTCTCAGCAGGCTCAGCGTGGGTCTGGAAGGGGTTGGGACTCTCCAGAACATTCTTCTGTTCAGGGGACATCAGCTGCACCTATAAACCGATGCAGAGTTTTTACTTGTCCTTGCAGCCCTGGCTGCAGGGTGCCAGAGCTCCAGGGGGTGCCGGTGCCGAGCCCCATGCGAGCCCTGTGCTGTCTCCCTGCAGGTGCAGCTCGACACCCTGCCGGGAATGAGCCTGATGGCCGGGAAGGCGCTGAGCTCAGCCCGCATGTCCGACGCCGTGCTCAGCCAGTCGTCGCTGATGGCCAGCCAGCCGCTGCGTGACAGGGAGAGCGGCGGTAAGGACCGGGGGCGCTGCCGGGGACGGCACAGGGCGCTGGGGTGCTGCGCGGCACCGAGAGCCCTCCTCCGTGGGAACGAGTGCCAATGGAGGGTCGGGGTGATGGGGGCTTCCTGGAGAAGCGTGGGGCAGCTCTGCCCGAGGCCACGGCAGCCTGATCCCCACGCGGGAGCTGGAGCCTGAGCTCCCTGCGTGCTCCTCCTGCCAACTCGGGTGCTGTTCTCTCACCTCACAGAATGCGGGGAGAGTCTGGAAGGTCAAGAGCACCCCAACCTAGGCGATGGCAACCAGCACCTGAACACCTCCTGCTACCCGTCAACATGCATCACAGACGTCCTGCTGAGCTACAAGCACCCGGAGGTGCCCTTTGGGATGGAGCAGGCTGGGGTGTAAGCGGCAGGGAGTGAGTATTCGGTCTGCTGCTCTCTCGGGGCTCCCTCGTGAAGACCCCACGGCCTGACCTCTGGGCACGTTCCTTCCTGCTCTGAGGGGAGAGGCCGTGGGCTCGGGGCTGCCCCAGCTGCCTCAGGGCCAGCCCCGCTCCTTCCCGGCCTTGGTGGCCCCTCCGGAGCCCCGTGCCACAGCAGGGCCTCCCTCCCGGGGCCAGCTCGCGGGAGGAAACGGACTGGTCCCTCTCGGGTGCCTCCTGACAGCTCCCCTTCCCCCTCGCAGGTGGTGTGTACAGCTTGGAAACGAAAAGGTCCATTTTAAACCAACAGTATCTAGCAGCATTGCGCCAAATCGCCGTAGTATTTCTGACTAACTGGAATACCATGGCCCCCTCCTCACCACCGCTGCGCCCCCGTGTCGTCCCTTTGGTTTCTTTACGTTTTGCCACCTTTGCCTGTAATGCTAGCTGCCGCAGAACTCACCGGAGAACCCGAGCCCTGCGCGTCAGCGGAGGATCCGCAGAGCCCGAGCGCTGCGGTGGCTGTGGAGGGCTCGGACTGACCCGGGCGGCTGCTCCGGCCCTTCGCCCGCCGCTGCTCGGTGGGACTGAGCTCCCCGGGGCCCGCCCTGCTTGGGCAGGGCCCGGCGCTCCGAGGGGGCCCCGCCGCTGCCCTGCCGCCCCAACGCTTGGCACTGGGGAGCGCCGGCGGGGCTGGTGCCGGTGGCAGCCCCTGCCCCGCGGGGAGCACCCACCCCTGGTGCAATACGCTGCTCCTCGTCTCATCCTGGTCTGCTTCGTTCTGCTCTCACTCGGCTGGTCGCTGTGCTGGAAGGATCCTCCCGCCGCCCCCCTCCACCCTCCTCCGTGCGGATCCGCAGGCGACCGGGGGCTGTTTCTCTCTTTCCTGGCACCGTGTAGGGAAGGCAGATTTTTCTTTGTTTGGCTTCTCCTCCTGATCATGTAGGACTTGTTTTTTGGTAAATGTTGTTTTATTATTATTGTTATTAATAAAAGGCAAAAGGAATTTCTGTTTGAGAGAAATTTTTAACTAGATTCTGTTCTATATGAATTGTGACTTGCACCTTCTGTTCCAAAGTGTTTTATTTCTGTCCACGCCCTCGTTCTCGTGGCTGGTTTTCTCGTGCCAGTGGCGGCAGCGCTGCTGTCCCCCGCAGCGCGGGCGTGCAGCCCTCTCCCCCTGTCCTGCCCCCCTTCCCCTGGCAGACGAGCGTGCAGCCCCCCTGGCCGGGTCCGGGAGCGCTCGGGGTCACCGTTGCCTTCGGGACTCTACAAGCCACAGCTCAAACTTTTCTCAGTGACACTTTTCTGGAACGTTTTATAAAAACAACAAGGAGACCGGCCCTCGGCCCCAGCGCTCCGGAGCTGGCCCAGCGGGGAGCCAGGTGACTTTGCCTCTCCCCGGCCCCCCACCCCCCAGCCGCAGAGGAGGGAAACCCGCAGCCGCCGGGGCCGGGTCCTTGCAGGGAGCCGGGCGGGATGGCGCAGCGGGGGGACAGCGTTCTTGCCCCCTACCCTTGGTTCGTTTTCCTTCTGTTTACATGACACTGGCGTGCTGGGAGAGCGGCCGGCAGCCCCCACCGGTGCCCGGAGGAGCGGGCACGCGCCCAACGGGCCACCTCGCAGCCTCACTCTTTTTTTATCATGGCTTTGTATCGTAGTACTCGATCCGCGCAGTATCTGTTGAATGTATATTAATATACTTTGCTATTATTTCTGTTTTTTGGAAATGTCAGAAGTATTTTTTTTCTTCCTCATTTACGTTGGACTAAAACAAAAACCGTTTCAGTAACTCTTCAGTCCATTTTTTTGTGGGTCACTTGCAACTAGTCAATTAGTTGGACAGTGGGATCATGACAAATAAAACCATGATGATGATCTTCCCCCGTCTCCTGTTTGCCTTGTTGGTTAACGGCCGCTGCCGAGGCCCAGCAGCTTTGGCGTGGGTGGGTGTGTGAAAGCTCAAGGTGCAGCCATCCCCTCTCCAGAGCCACCCTGGTGTCCCTGATCTGTCCCCAGAGCCACCACCACGGTGCTGCTCGGCAGCAGGGAGCGTTGCAGCCCCCCCTGTGCTGACTGCGAACGTGCCCCCTTTTCCCCCTGCACCCTCTTCCCAGGTGGCTTCCCCGGGCTGGTGGCAGCAGGACGGGGCGGGCAGCACCTCGGGGTGGCTGCGGGCTGAGGGGTGGCCAGGGTGGCCCGGCTGGTGGCCTGGCGTGCCAGCCCAGGTGCCCGGGGGGGTGGCGTGAGCGGCCGTGGGGGCTCAGCTCCTGGGGTGCACCCCGCAGCCGGGCAGCGCGGGGAGGCCCGGGGCAGAGCTCAGCACAGCCCGGGGGCGCGGGTGCGGCCGCCCGCACCCCCGCGGGGATAAGCCTCGTCCCGGGACGCGGGCCAACCCCCGGGGGCTGCCGAGGGGCCCCGGCCAGCCGCGGGCCGAGCGGGGAATCTGGGTCAGCGGCGGCGTAAAC
>JAODLK010000041.1:6058572-6074268 GCA_027563805.1 Buceros bicornis
GACCCCTCTCCACCGAGGAGGAAGCGACACGACTCCCCGGACCCCTCTCCACCGAGGAGGAAGCGACACGACTCCCCGGACCCCTCTCCACCGAGGAGGAAGCGACACGACTCCCCAGACCCCTCTCCACCGAGAAGGAAGCGACATGACTCCCCGGACCTGTCCCCTCCCCGGCGGCAGCGTCACGACTCCCCGGACGCCTCTCCAAAAAGAGCCGGTTCATCCATAGGGCAAAAGGGCCACAAAAGCCCGGACAGGCCACGGTTGGGGGCGGCACAGGGAGAGCAGCCCCGGCTCAGGCGCGGTGCCTCCGAGCAGTCCTCGTCGCGTCAGAAGCGCCAGGCCACCCCAGACCTGTCACCTCCCCGGAAGAAGAGGTATGATTCGGACTTGGATTCCTCTCCGCCTCGGAGAGCGCGGCCGGGGTCCCCTGCTCTGAGGAGGCAGAGCCGGACCACAGGTGAGTGAGAGAATTCCCGCCTCCCCGGAGAGGCAGGGGAGGGGTTGTGGTTTCTGTGGGCGCAGCCAGTGCTTGTAATGCTGTTTCCTCGCCCGCTGCACTAGCACTGACGGCGGAGTGAGCTGGCTGAGGCCTGGCCACGTCCAGAAGATTCCAGCCCTGTCTCCAGCAGTACACGAGCGGTACCAAGAGAATTCACAGGCTCTTGTCGCGTACTTGGCTTTTCCCTGCAGCTCGTTGTTTCTTAAGCTCTGGATTTTTCTACTAGTTGATCTCATGCACCACGGAATCAGAACAAGCCTTCAGTCTCCGGCTTATCCCCCCGCAGGGACCCTGCCAGCCGGGAGGGAGCGGCCCAGGTCCAGGAGTCCGCGGGACCCCTCACCCCGTCGCCACCGTGATGCTCAGGGATCTCCCAAGGAGGTGAACTCTGCTTCTTCCTATGGTTACCTCCCAGCGATAAAAAACTGCCGAAGTGCCCCACAAAGTTAAAGTGTGGAGTAGAGCGTTCGTGTGCCTCGGGCCAGACCCTCTGCGAGCAGCCAGAGGAGGCTGGAGCGGGGGGTGGCAGCGGAGCTGCCTGGGCCGCTCGGTTCTGAAGGCCTGGGGAAGCTGTGGGCGAGGGGGCCGGCAAAGCGGCTCTGCAGAGCCGTCCCCTGGCTGTGCCCCAGGCTGGGCAGCTCCCAGCCCGCAGCAACCGTGGTCTCTGTTCGTGTGCAGGCGGACGTCACGTTCTCTGGGCCCCGAGCCGGCCTGCTGTCAGCTGACGTGCTGCGGCGGGAGCAGCAGGAGCTCAGGAGGCAGGAGAGGAGCAACAGGCACTTGGAAGGTAGGGGTGTGAGCAGAGCGCTGTGTGGAGTGGCTCGCCTGCTCGTCCTCCGCGGTGCTGTATCGGGCCCCAGGGTCAGGGTGTGCTGGGAGCATCCCTGCGGAGCAGGGCCTAGGCAGGCTGCTGGGTTCCCTGCAGCGGGGGTGGTCACGGGGCCTGTGGAAGAAGAGATTTCTCCACGGGGATTCCAGAGCCATGCCACTGGAGTCATGGGGAGGGCGAGCGGTGTTGTCTCCGTGGGACGAGCGTGGCCTGTGGGGCAGCAGCTACAAGCAGGAGCTGTGGTGTCCTGCCTGGCTGTGGGTGGTGAAGTTCTTCAGGAGCCAGGACAGGTCAGAATGTTGAACTGAGTTGTTGAGTTGTGTGGGGAGGGAGAACCGTTCCGAAACGCTTGGCTTGAGGCATCTGCCCCTCCAGAGGAGTCCCGACACACCGAGACCGTCTTCCGTGACAAATCCGGCCGCCGGCGGGACCTGGCGCAGGAGCGGCTGGAGCAGCAGCAGAGGGCTGAGGCGCAGGCCGAGCGGGACGAGCAGTACGCCAAGTGGGGCAAGGGGTAAGGCTCTCTGGAGCTCCTCGCGTGTCTGTGGCCTCGTGCCGCGGCCCCGGCTGCGATCCGTCCTGCAGTGGTGAGCGCTGTGAGGTGTGGCAGTGGAACCGGTGTGTTTCCAGGCTGGCGCAGGACAGGCAGCAGCAGCAGAACGTGGAAGACGCAATAAAAGAGATGCAGAAGCCGTTGGCCCGTTACATTGACGACCAGGACCTGGATCGAATGCTGCGGGAGCAGGAGCGGGAAGGAGACCCCATGGCTGACTTGATCAAGAAAAGGAAGGCCAAGGAGAACAAGGAGAAGAAAGGTTTGTGTGCCGAGCTGCGCCGCGGCATGGTTTAAGGCCCCAGCAGCGTAGAAACGCTGCTCAAGATGACACCCAAGGCTGCCAGAGCAGCGCGATGCTGAAGGGCTCCTTGCCTGGGGTCTGCGCGGGCGCAGCAGCGGTCCCTCTCGCGGGCTCGTTACCAGTCGTGGTTACAGTAATGTCCCAGCCCTGAGAGCAGCACCCAGGGACTTACAATCTCCAGGCTGCAGTGGAAGCGTGTGTGTGGCGGTTTCCTCTGCAAGCTGCAGCTGGCCCTTCAGCAGCCTGCACGACGTGACGCCACGGCCGGCTGTGGCGCTGGCCGGCTGTGGCGCTCACTGGCTGCGTTGCTCTTTCTGTTTGCAGAAAAACCGAGGTACAAGGGACCAGCGCCACCACTCAACAGGTTTAACATATGGCCTGGGCACCGCTGGGATGGCGTGGACAGGTATGTGTTCCTGAGCCAGGGGCACGGCGAAAACAAACGAGCTTTTTGCTTCGGAGTGTGGACAGCATGAAGATGGCTGTCAGAGCGGGGAGGTGGCTGGCAGCAGCGAGGCCGAATGCCATCAGTCACGAGGGGGTGATGAGTGCGAGCTGCTCGGGGTAGAAGGGAGCAGGGCTGGTCCCGTTGGCGAGGGTGGGCGCGGCACCCCCGCGGCTCAAGGTGGGAGCTCAGCCCCAGCAGTGGTGCAGCGCTTGTAACGTCTCTCCAAAGCTGCGCTGCTGTGGAACAGCCTCTGCGCAGCCGCCCACTGTCTTGTCGGTGTCGCTTTGCAGGTCCAACGGGTTCGAGCAGCAGCGCTTTGCCAGGATCGCCAACAAGAAGGCGGTCCAGGAGCTGGCCTACAAGTGGAGCGTGGAGGACATGTAGGCGAGAGGAGGAGCCTGGAGGAGGAACAGCCCGGACCAAGCGCTGCCCTTGGCGTTCACCATCCCAGCAGACTGTCTGTGGCAAGGCCAGGAGGGACTGGGAGCAGAGCTGCCACGAGGGTTTTCCCGTCAGCCGGAGAGGACAGCAGGGGCAGGGAGGTGCGGTGGCTGCTGCCCCTGGGACCCCTCGGCTCTCCAACGGTGCCCCGTGAGGTGCTGCACGCTCTGGCAGAGTTCGGGTCCGTTGCTGTCTCCCAACAAGACATGATTGTTTCATGCCAAATGCTTTGTCCTCTGAGGGCGGTTCCCAAGCCCTTGGTGTCCTAAATCTCAGGTTTTTCTTCCTGGTGAAGTGCTGAACCCTGGGCCCGCGGGCGTTAACCCCGCACAGCGGGTCGGGCTGGGCTGGAGCTTGGCTGCCGTTGCAGTTGTGCTCGAGCTGTTCCAGGGAGCAGCAGAACCCCAAAGCCACGTGGTGCTGTGGGTGGATTTGTCTCGGGGCCCATGTCCCATCTGCCCTGTGTCCTTCCCTGTGCCCCTGGAGGCCTTCTGGGGAGTCTGAGTTTTTCTCATGCCCCCTAGCTCCTGGTGTCACCCGCCTGCCGTGAGGGTACTGCTCAGCCTCTCCCGGTGCCGGGTGCGCAGGTGCTTGCTGTGCAGCACCGCTCTGCCCTGGGAGAGGCTCAGAGCCAGCCTCCAGCCTAGCCAAACCTTCCGGAGCCCCAGGGGGCTGTTTCTGGTGGACGTGAACAGTGGAGGGGGTTTAAATCGCTTCCCCTGGCTGTTACCAGTGGCGGCTGGCTCCCCTCGCGCTTTCACAGCGCTCGGCCTTGCCCGGGGCTCCCATCGATGGAGGTGTCAGAGGCTTGTGGGGCTGGGCTGGAGGGCGGGCGGGGAACCTGTGGAACTCAGTGCAGTTGTCCTGCCGCGGTCCTGGGGAGGGAGGGGTGTGCCCTGCCTGGCCAGGCAGCGCTTTCCCTGGCCATGCCGCCTCTCCAGCAGCGCCCAGGAGTGGTTGGTTCTCCAGCACTGGGGGAACTGCGGGCGGGAAGGACGCCATGAAGTCTTCTGAGGAGGGGGTGGTCCTGGGCCTCCCTCCCCGGGTTTTATTCGCTGTGTCCCGTTCCCACAGCCCTGTGTGCACTCGCCAATAACACCTTGGTTTTCTACTCCGGTCTGCGTGGTGCCACTTTGTCCGCCGTGGGGACGGGAGGGTCACTGGTGCTGGTGGAAGTGGCAAGGGGAGAGAACATCTGGTGGTCATCGCCGCCTGCCTTCGCTCTGCCAGCACCTCTCCAGCTGCGGCTGTGCCCACGCAGTCCCGGCAGCAGAGCGCTGCGGAGGGGCTGCGGGAGGAGCGGGGCTGGGGCTGAGCACAGGGGGCCGGGGAGCAGCTCTCCCCCTGAGCGGGGCCGGGAGGGCAGCGGCCCGGGCCCCCTGTGGCAGCTTTGATTAGCCATAACCCCCCAACCCAGGCGGTAAAATCTTAATTTAATTGAGAACACTGTCACTCACAGTCAGGGCAGGCAGCGAGCGGAGTAATTATTATGCAAATGAGGCAGATAGAAAAAATGATTAATAATTGCACAAATTAAAAATTATTGTAAACATCCTGTGACTAGTGATAAGTGCAGGAGGAGGAGGAGCGCGTGCGCGGGGGGTGCCGGCGCTCAGCCAGCTCCTGCAGCCCCAGCCTCTCGTTAGCGGGGTTTAATTAGACGCACGCGGAGGAGCGGGTGGCGTTGGGGGGCACAGCCAAGGGCCGGCTCCCGGGCGAGGGCAGAGGGGTGCTGGCCGGGCGCTGCGGCGCCAGCGCGGGCTGGAGCTGCAGGGCTCTGCCGGCTGGAGGGGCCGGTGCCGGGGTGGCCTCACGCCCCAGGCAGCCCCGCGCTGGGCGCTCGCTAAGGACTGGCGGCGTTTGCTGCCACTTAATGATTTAATCTGCTGATTTGCTGCTAATTGCAGGACGTTATTTGTGCCCCCCCCATCTGACTGTTTTGGTTTTATACCTCTGACGGAGCGCGCAGTAATGGTAATAACGGGCTTACGCTGGCTAAGAGGCTTACGGGGCGCGTTCCTCGTGTCAAGGACAAGCAATTAAGCTTGGCCTCACACATCATAATTAGATTGTTGTTGATGAGCTCGTCGGTAGTGTGTTTAGTTAAGATTAAGAGTTTAATTCCCGGTGTGTGACACCACCGGCCCTGGGCGCTGACGGGGCTGGCCGGAGGGACGGCTGCTGCTCTGTGTGTCCTGCTGTCCGTCCTGCCCTGTCCATCTGTCCGTCCTGCTGGGGGAGCAGGTGGCCTCTCCAGTTCCTGAGCTCTTGGTTGGGTGTCCCGGCCAGGCGGGTTCCAGCAGGTGACACGTCATGGCACCCCTGTCCTGCTGCCGTCTCCTGTTCTCCTTTCCACTATACGAGCTCTGGCAGGGTGTTTTTTCCGCCTCCGGCAGCGGCTCGAGTCGTGGGCACCCGCTGGAGCCCCATGGCTGCGTACACCGTCCTGGGCTTTCGCTGGGCACGGGCCCCCTGTTCCGCTCCGGGGAGAAGCGCTTTCCCCAGCAGCAACGTCCCGAAAATCCCCGCAGCCGCCAGGTTCGCGATTGTCGATGCATCTGTGCACTTTGCCTAATTATGGCATAATTAGGGCCACGCAGAGATAAAAATTACTAATAATATTTACTCTAGACTCTTCATTTTTTAAATAACCTCCCTCCCTCTGTTGCTCATTCGCCGAGTCTGGGTGGAAATAACTTTGCGGATCCCAGTTAATGAATATTTGTAAATGCCGGAGCGCCGGAATATCCAGAGGGCATCCTCCCGCCGCCGCCGCCTGCCTCCATGAGCTGTTGAATATTGATGGCTCCGCAGCCCGGTGCGTACGCAGCCACCCGCCAGCCCCCAGGAGCTGGGGCTGGGGATATTTATGGCGCTTCCTCCGTTCAATTACAAAGACACCTCACATAATTAAGTGCTAATAACCTTGTTAATCTAAAATTGATACTCTTTTCTCCCGGCCATCCCTTAATAGAATTAAAAACAGATTAATAATCAAGGGCAGGAGCCAGTGCACACAATTGAGGAGGAGGGGGCCGTGCCCGGGCCCCTGGCCCTGCTCCCCGGGGAGGCTGCGGGAGCAGGCGCCGGGCTGGGACGGGGACTGGGGCTAGCGCGGGCGGTGCCAGGGTCAGAAGACGGTCTCCCCTGCACTCTCCACGCAGCTTAGGTTTTGAAGACAAACAGCCGTGTAACACCACCTCCTAATGAAACTGTTTTGTGTTAATTAATTATGTATCGAGGCTCATTTTCATGCGCGGCCTTGCTCCGCTCCCCCTGCGCCGAGCCTTTGATCTGTCGAGGGCTAAATGGGAGATAAATAACCAGATTAAGAGCAGCCTGGATGGAAGTAAACACATTTTAGATGTGTTATCTGGCGCTTAGAGCAGGGCACCCAGTCACCGGGCTTGTGGCTTGCACGCTGCCCCCCTGCGCATGGGGCGTGGGCAGTCTCCTGTGTCTCAGTTTCCCCGGGATAGTGCTGTATCCCTGTTCCCGCAGAGGAGTCTTGGGGGCAGGCTGGTGTCTCCTGCCTCCCGGGGAAAGGCCGCTCGTCCTCTCCAGGAGAAGGCGGCTGTAGAGACTTGGTCTGGGCAACACAGATGGAAAGCCCGAAGTCTGCAGCATCTCTGTCTTAGGCAGCGGGAGCTCCCTCGGCAGTGCCGGGCCGCAGCCAGCCCGTGCCCAGGGGGGTTGGGGTACCAGCGGTGGGAGAATTTTACGTGATCTCTAACCGTTCATTACACCTCAGCAGAGGCAGATGCACATCCGTGTTCATCCTGGAGGAACTTAGAAGCCACCGTGACTCCAGCCAAGCCAGCCTGCAGCCGCCAGCCCGGGCGGAGGAGGTGAGGACAGGGGCCAGGGCTTGTCCTCCACGGCCGCCTGAGCCCGGTCCCCTCGGCTTCGGGGATGGGATCTGCAGGGCTGTGAGGAGCCAGGGCCACCCTCGAGCGTTGCCTGCAGGGAGCAAGAGCAGCTCCAGCTCCTGGCAGGGTCTGCGTTACGCCCTCCCCACTGCCTGCGTGTGCACCCGTGTGCTCTGGACCCCACCTCGGCTCTTGGGCTGCAACCTGGGAGCTCAGCAGAGCCCCCGGTCTTGTCCCCAGCAGCCTCAGCTGCTCTGGGGGCTGCCAAGAGCAGCACCATCCTCTGCCGGCTTCGCCCCGCGGTGCTGTAAATCAGGTGTTGCTCCACCAGTAAACACCCTCCAGCAGAAATTACCGACGATAATTGTGGAGTGCTTTATAGCCGTAATAAAGTGGTGCTGTTCCAGCCTGCGTGTAATTAGCAGCTAATAGATTTCTTCTCCAAGGGCTTGGTGCAGAGCGGGCACCCGGGGCTCTGCCCACCCACCGCCACAGCTGGCGGGGCCGCGGCCCCGAGGACCGCGGGGAGCCCCGGGCAGGATGCCGCAGGGGGGGATTAGGGGCTCTGGGGCGCTGCTCGCGCTGCAGCCACTCGGGGTGAGCAGAGCGGAGCGCTGGGCCCCTGCCTGGGTCCTCACGTGCTCGCAGAGGTGCCAGGAGTGTCGTGGCTGGAGGTTTTCAGTTAGCAGGTGAGGAGGGAGTTCGCTACATCCCGTCGGCTCCTCTTTGGCGCGTTTGGGTGGTGATGATGATGTTTTCTCTCCCCGCAAGCAGCGCTGGGCCAGCACTGTGCTGGGACATCGGCCAAATCCAGCCCTGCCTGAGCGCCGTGCCATGGGGCAAAGAGCTGCGTCGCGGGCAGAGCACATGGGGATGCTGCATCCCTTTCTCCAGCGCTGCAGGTGAGCATCTGCCCGCTTCCCCAGGGCCGTGCTGGGGCAGGAGGAGGAGGAGGAGCATTGGGTGTCTCCAGCCTGGGCTCCTGCAGCACCCCAAGTCCTGCCTGTGTTTGCGAGGGCCGATGTGCCAGGGTACCTGTGCAAAGCCAGCCCCGGGGATGGTGCCCAGCGGGACCGGATGGGGCTCTCGGCGAGGCCACGGCACCCGCTCAAGCCCTGCCAGCCCTGGGCCACCTGACTGCGGTGCCACCACCCCGCAAAGCCGCCTCTCGCCGGCTGCTGGGGCTGAGCACGGAGCAATCAAAGGGAGCACACGAGAGCGTTGTCCCCTCCAGTCTCGCCCCGGGCCCTGCCTTTGGGCTTCTGAAGGCTTTGCTCCAGCGCTGTCAGTTCTCGTTAATCCACACATCAAAGCCGGAGCTGCTGAACATCCTGGAGAGACGGTGCCGCTTCCCGAGCGAGCAGTGTGGCAAGCAGGGCGGGCGAGGGGCAAGCCCGGCAGCGGACTCGGAGCTGGGCTGTCGGGGCAGAGCGTCTGCCCGGTCCCCGGGGCGGGCGGCTCGGCTGGCTGGCTCTCGCAGATGAAGCCGGCGGAGCTGGGAGGGGAAGGTGCGAGGAGCCTCCTGGAGAGGGGAACCCCCTTCTGCAGCCTGTGTGAAGCAACCAAGAGGTTTTGTGAGAAGACTCGAAGAGGAGGTGCTGCTGCCCACTGGAGAGTTCCGTCGGCCGCAGCGAGGTCCCCTCTGCTCTGCTGTCGCTGCCAGAGCAGGTTCCCCGCTCGGCTCCGGCGTGGCCCAGCATCCCTCCAGCGAGCTGATCAGGTCAGTGCGTTTGTAAGAGGGCACAGGAAATCTCTACACTTCCTGTCAGCCTCGTTCTTCTCCTCGTCTCTCTGCAGGGGGCTGAATCATTTAATGCTGACTCTCGAGCAGAGCTGCCTTCCCTTGGCCGTGCTGCTGACTGCGCACCCCAGGGCTGGGAGGGTGGGCAGGCGGCTGCTCTCCAGGGTGGGCACAGGGGGAACCCGTTGTACCCAGCGCGTGACCCGCTTTACCGCCAGATTTACGGAACATCACAGGTCCCGCTTCCAGGTGTCTAAAAAGCTTTGCTGAAGCGGCCGAGCTGCCACCAGGACAAACCCCACCGCTCCCCCCTCTGCGCAGGGAGAACTCTGCCAGCTTTGGGGGCTGTTTCCATCCCGGGAAAGGCCGGGCGAGCGGAGCGGGACACTCCAGGGGAGCCAGCAGCCTCGCCCCCCAGCTCCCTGCCTTGTGTGGCCACAGCCGCGATGCCGGGGGTCTGCCGGGGCCGGCGGTGCCCCTGTCACTGGTGTTGACGGGGTGGGCGTCCCGTGTGGCGATGGCCGCTCTCCAGTGACCACCACGGAGGGCTGGCTCGTGCGCTGGGGTTTGTCTTTCCATTAATGGCTTTCTAAGCGGGCGGCAGCGGCGCACAGCCCCCGGCCGGGCACAGAGCGCGCCCGATTACTATTGTAATAACCTCGGCTAATAAGAATATGATGTGGGGTTCGGCTGGGAGAGAAAACACATTTCTCATTAGCTTTTTGATTAATTACTCCACATAATTTCCTCTGGGGACGTGCCTGGGACTGATTGCCTTTGCTTTTGACGTGTGGAAGTGGTTTACCTTAACTTAATAATTTTCTCAGTGACATTTTAATGGCAGCCCTCAATTAATCTCCCATCGACCGGAGGCAATGGTGCCTCGTCCAGGTGGAGGGCAGCCCCTCGCCAGCCCCTCACTGGTCTGGGGGCTTCGGCACGTCCCCTTCGCCCACCCCTCTGCAGGTGCTGCCCGGCCAGGGGACTGGGACAGCCTGGCCCTCCCCTCCTGCCCCAGCGATGCTCAAAGACCTGGGCGTGCGGGAGCGGTGCAGCCGCGTCCTCACCCGGCGAGTGCTGCCGGGGCTCCAGCTGTTAGGAGGCAGATGTTTACATGGCTTGGAAGCGACCGATTTCCTTCCACGCGTTAGAATATAAATATTTCACAGGAGCTGCAATATTCAAAGAGCATCCGAAGGCGCCACGTGGAGCGGTACCAAATGAGGGAGGAGAGGAAAGGAGAGGGCGGCAAGCAGAGAGTCATTTGTTTCTCCTGCTGAAAATGGGAATGTGCTGCATATTTCTGCATCATAAAATCACCCAGAACATTGATCTCTGCTTATTGCTTCAGGAGCAGGTGCTTGGCCTCCGCCACTGCAGCACCTCACAGGGCTGCGTCCCACGTGGCTGCCGCTGGGAATGGTCCTGGTCCCGGTCCCGGTGCTGGTCCAGGGGGCACATCCCACCGCTGCGACACACAGCCCAGGCACGCGCAGCCCTTTGCCGATGGAGGCTCCCCCTGCGCGGGGCGAGCAGGAGCCCAGCCCCTGCAGTGCTCTCCGGCTGAGCCCGCGCTTTTAGACCAGAAGCAGAGCAGCAGCAGCTCCGTCCAGCCTTCCACTGAAGAACGTCAGGGCGATCCCCCGCCTCGCCCAGCAGCCCGCTGTGTTTCTGGGGTAAGGGCTGAGCGCTGGTCGCCTGCTGCTGGAAGCCCTTTGCCACCGACCTTCTCTGCCTCCGCTTTTGCCTTGGTGCTGCCCAGGGCTTTGATCCCGCCCCGAGGGACTTGCAGGGAATAAAAACAGGGTCCAGCACTTGCCCGTGCTCCTCACAGGAGTGTGAGCAGCAGCCTGAAGGGTCTCGGGGGAGTGCAGGCGACCAAAGGTCCCTGCGCCCCGGCGTGGGTCGGTGGGCACGACCGGGCTCCTCTCGGGGATCCAGCCCTGCTGCAGTGACCTGGCAGTGGTGACGTTTCTGTCCAAAGGGGTGGATCCGAGCCGACGCTTTGATCTATTCGACAGCCTCTCAAGGATCAACAAGTCGCAGGCGAATCTCGGTCCTGCGTTGGTGATGTATTTTTGTTTGTCACTTGACAAATCACTTTCCAAATGCCTTCTGCATCTTCCCCCGGTCCCTGGGTTTGCTGGCTGGGGACATGCCAGCCGCTGGCCCCTGCCTCTCGGCTGCCACGTCCCCATCGCGGCCGTGGTGCTGGCTGCCAGCAGGGTCTGGCACGGGCTCTTGGGGAGTTGTGTTTTCTCCCTGGCCCAGACAAGTGTCAAAGGTACTAGTGAGCTGGCGAGGAGATTTCTGTGCAGGCCCTCAGCTGCTGGGAGGGAAGATGGACCGTTTCTGTGGGCCAGCTCCGCGCTGCCCCATCTGGCTGTGTCCGGCGGGCCCGGCGTGGGCAGCAGGCGGGTGCTGCAGGGTGGGGGTGGGACATGGAGCACCCACCCTGTGCCGCTGCAGCCCCAGCTCCTGCGGAGAGGTGAGAGGTCCCTGCTGGGTGCAGCTCAGGGAGGCAGCACTCGATGCCAAGGGGCTGTTTCTGCGCTGGCTGCTGCTTCTTGTGATTCTTGTTCTCTTCGCTCTGTTCTGGCCAGTGCCAGGCGAGTTGATGAATTATCCCAATATATATTCTGTCTGGGAAGAAAACACATATCATATATATCTTTGACAAGTTATTATTCTTCCTTATCAGAATACGTGTGCATCCAGCCACTCCGTAACTCACCCTGTGAGTTGCTCGTGTAAGCAGGCGGGAGGAGCGCGGCGGCTTTGTGCCACTCCTGCGTCCCCGGCCAAGCTGCGATGGGCGGTTGGTGGCATCTCTGCCACCTGCCAGCTGGGAAGGGGGTCTGGGAGGAGGCGAGAGCATCACGTCGAGCTAATTCGGTGCCTGCCTCACCTCCAGCTGATTGCTGCAAATGAAATTTCACGCCAATGAGCTGGAGGAGCCGGTGTGTGGCACGGCGAGGGGGGAAGACGGCCGGACGGTGGAGGGGATCTGCAGTGAGCAATGGCCGGTGTGGTCTCCCCGGCCGGGCTCGGGGGGCTCACACAGTGCCTGGCCATGGCTGCCTGTTTCCCGGGCACCCCATGCCGGGCTCTGTCTGCCTGTGCTGAGCCTGAGCTCCCCTGCAGCGGGGCAGGGGAGCTGCTGGGTGCCCCGCTGCCCCGTGCCTCCCTCCTGCCCTGGGTGGGGGGGATGCGCTGCGGCGTCAGATGAAAATCGATGTGCAGATGAGTGAGCGAACGCTGTGTTTTTTTCTCTCGGTAATGACAGTCCTGGATTCTGAAATGAAGCCCAGCAGGGGACCGGCTCTGCCTGGGCTTCAGGAGCCGCGAGAGACGTGTGCTGCGGCATGGCGCTGGCCGGGGATGCTTGGGGTGCCCGGTGGGCTCCCCGAAGGGGCAGGGGTCCCCATGCCAGGCCTGCACGCATGGCTGCGAGCAGCAGGAGCCCTCCCCATCCCCACTGTCACACCTTTAATGTTTAACTTATTAAGATAATAGCTGCTCCATCTCCGTCGGTTTGAATTGTGATCTAACAGGAATCTCACAACAGAAGTCGCTAAGCAGCCAGGGCAGGATTCACTGCTGGAACCGGGGCGGGAAGTCACGTAGTGACGAGGAGATCCGTGGCTGGAGCAGAGCAGACCTGTACCTTTAGAGGTCGGGGGGGCGTTGGGGTGAGCTCTCTAGGCTGGGGTGAGGTGCTCTAGCGATGCCTTCACGGAAGGCGTTGGAGCTGCTTAGTCCCGTCGTCTCGTCCCAGCCTTCGGGGTGACACTGCAGGGGAGGGAGCGCTGCTCAGCCTCTCCTACACACCGTACCCTTCCCAGCACGTTCGTTAGTGTTGGTTTGTTTCCGCAGACGCCTGAGCCTGGTACCTGGGGAGAAAAATCCGGCTCTGCCTCCAGCCCCCCTGACCGCAGGGCAGAGGCAGCGCTGTGACCCTGTGCCGGGAGGGAAGCACGGGGCTCGCAGCCAGCCCCTTCTAGTTTGGTGGTTCCTTCTAGCAGCAGCTGCACGTCTACGTTTATTGAGGGGCAGAGGAAAGGAGAGAGCATTGGTAATCCCAGGAGAGCAGAACATCTGGTAATGGCTCGGCTGGCTCCCGAGAGCACGGGCTGACCAGCAGCACCGCTCCCATTGCCCAGCTCCGGCTCGCCAGGGAGGGCAGACGGGAGAGAGCAGATGTTGAATGTGCTCCGAACGCGGCAGGGAGAAAAGGAGCTGGTGGATGATTGTCTCCTGCTGAAAGGAGAGGGGCAGGGAGCCCATCGTCTCCTGCTTGGTGCCTCCAGGGCTGGGACAGGGCGAGAGCTGCCGGAGCTGCTTTCCCCTCCTCTGCCCCCTGCCATGGGACCTTCTGCCAGCAGGACGAACAGCTGGGACAGAGGACAGGCCGGGACAGGAACGATACTGAAACCCAGCCCCAGCAGACCGGGGAGCAGCAGGGAGGAGCGGGCGAGGCCACGCGAGGAGGGCGATGCAAACAGCTGCTCCGCGGCGGCAGGGCTGTTTGTGGCTGTGGTTGAGAGGGGGGTCCCGAGCACGTGGGCACGGTGTGAGGGCACGAGGTCCCCCTGCACCTCAGTGCTCCAGGGGAGAAGGACAGGACCCAGAGCTCGATGAGGGAGGTGGTGTTTGCAGCCAGCAGAACGTGGTCTCCTGAAGATGCTGATAAGGTTTCTGACAGAGGGCAGGAGCGCCAGATGAAGAGCAGCATGTGCATGTTTCTTCTCCGTTTTTTTTCTTCCTCCAGCTATCTCCGGCACAGCCTTGCAAGAAGAAAAGCCTGTGGGCATCTGTGCTCTGCTTCTGCCTTCCCCAGGGGCCCATCAATATGCAGGGCCCGTTACCTGGGTAAAGGCCCTTCGCTGCCTCTGTACCATCAAGGTTACAGCGGAGCAGGAGCTGGAGCAGAGCAGGCAGCAGCGGGGGTGCTCAGGGGGGACGCTCTGCCCTGGAGGAGGAGTAGGAGGAGGGTTCCCCCTCTGGCTAGAGCTGATGCTGGTGGCATTACAGGGTGCAACCCCAGGCTCTGGGAGCTGCTCCCCAATCCAGGGTGCAACTTTTCCCAGCTGGAATCCCCTGCCCTGCTCCGGAGGGGTGGGAGTGGGCCCTGCTGGGCTCAGTGCTGGTGCCGTGTTCGTCCCTGCTGCCGCCACCCCGGCTCCTGGCACCGGGAGGAAGGCAAATATTTGGAGAAAGGCAGAGCCTGCCTTGGGCGGCGTTTCAGGCGGAGTCGGCTGGGATTAATCTGGAGGAATGTACTGGTGGAGCTGGTGGCAGATAGAGCAGTCTGCTTATTTCACACTTGTGTGGCCACCTGCTACGAGCTGTTTGTTCAGTTTCAAATGCTTTAATTAAAATCAACATAAAACAGATTGAAAACATCCCAAGAAGGGGATGCTTGATTTGCTGGAGGATATTGCGGCAGATGAGCCAAAGCGCTCAGAGACGCCGTATCCTCGGGAAGCACCCGCAGGCGGGTGCAGGGCGCTGCAGGTCGGGCTGTGCCCTGGCCACCAGCCTGGGGCCGAGGGCAGGGTGCCCCGGGGCACCTCTGCTCCTCGCCCCTCATCCCGGGGCTGGGGTCCTCTGAGCATTTGCTTCTTTCCGTGGCTGCCCTTCCTGGCCCGGCACAGCCCCACAGTGCCCGGCGCGGGCAGCTGCAGGCGCAGTGCTGCATCTCAGCCCCTGGCAGAGCTGATCAGAGGCCTCCTCCAACCACCATCACAGCTTCAATTAACAGGGGCCGCTTGCGACCCTCTTGCAGAGCCCAGATAAGAATAGAAATTTCCCTTGAAAATGGATTTGTGTTCAGCTGCGTGCGCCGGGCGGTAAATGACCTGCTGTGTGTGGTGCCGGAGAGGGGCCGGCGACAATTAGGGTGCTCGTTGGGAACCGGTTATCTGAAGGAAACAGGCGCGCTGCTATTTAGCTGTCTAATATCCCAGCGGGAGGGGCAGCAGAATTAAAACCCGACTCTTTTCAGAGCCATTTGAATCTGAAGGAGGATTCTTCCTTTATTCAGCGGCAGCTTTTCATTCGAAGGGGCTGCTTCCTCCCTCCCAGTCCCTTGTTTGCTGTGGCTGCTGCAACTGAGAAGGACAAGAGGGGAAATGGGGCTGTCGGGGTGAGGGGCGCTGTCGGGGTGAGGGGGGCTGGCAGGGCAAGGGGAGCTGGTGGGGCGAGGGGAGCTGATGCCTCCCCACGCCAACATGTTGCCCCACCACCAGGCAGCAGCGTCCCCACCGAGGATGCTCTGCAGGGATGCTCGGAGCAAGCCCACCCACCTTTCCACACACTCATCCCGGTGTCTCCCACTCGGACACAGGCGAAACGCCAGCAGCCGCGTGGTGCAGAAAGTGAACGTGTCGCCAGGCGAGTGTTTTAATAACGGGAAAGGTTAAAAAAACCCTCTCAGGCTGCGCGGGCTCCTGCCAGCTCGCGCTCCTGCAAGCCTGGGAGACCCGCGGTACCATGACTGTATTGATTCAATTATTCTCTACGATGTCATACTCTGCATTTGTGTGATAGCAACAAACAGAGTTGAAAGACATACAAAAATAAATGATCTGAAAGTTAATATGGCTGAATGAGCAGCTCTGAATAAGAGGAGAGCGCGCTTTGGCTTTACATTGTAAAATCAATAGCGTGCAGAACAATGTCCTAACTCCCTCCAGGGACCCGGAGAGGACCCGCCTGAATCGATCACTATGCAAATTAATTGAATTCATGAAACCCACATCGCTGGGTAATTGATGCTTCTTATAATTACCTCCGAGTTATGAGCTTTTAGAGGATTTCATTGATTCCTGCTCAGGGAGAGGGTGAGGGCAGCTTCCTGGCAGTGCTGGCTGGGCATGGGCGGTGAGGGCTGCTGCACCGGGGGCTCCCCAGGACCCTCGGTGGTATTTTGAGCCCAGATGCCGCCTTGTCTCAGCCCTGCCCAGCCCTGCTGGTCCCTACAGAAGCAGAGCGGGGCAGAGGGAGC
>JAODLK010000041.1:6075600-6173041 GCA_027563805.1 Buceros bicornis
GCCGGCACCCGCCCGGGCCGGCAGCGGCGCCGCGCCCCGAGGGACCGCGGCGGCCGGGGGCGCTCCGCGGACCTGGGAGCCCCTGGGAAGGAAAGGGGCTTCGCGTCCTGCCGGGGGCTCCGCGGGACGCGGCAGGTCCCCAGCGCCTTCGGGGATGGCAGCGCCCAGCCCAAAGCGCCCCGAGCTGGGAGAGCCCGCTGCCCGCTCGGCTGCCGGGGCAGCTCCGGCTCCGTGTCCCCGGGGCAGCAGCGGCTCCGTGTCCCCGGGCAGCACCGGATCGGTGTCCCCGGGGCAGCTCCGGCTCCGTGTCCCCGGGGTATAACCGGCTCGGTGTCCCCGGGGCAGCACCGGCTCCGTGTCCCCGGGGTATAACCGGCTCCATGCCCCTGGGCCAGCTCCGGCTCCTGCCCCCGGGGCCGCTGGCGGAAGGGCTGCTCCTCAGGGGGCACGTTCGCCAAGGACAGCTCTTGGAACGGGAGAGGCGTCTCTCTGCAGGGTTTTCTTCCTGTGAAAGCTGGGCTGAAGGGGATGGTTCGGACGGAGGAGAGTTTGGACAGCTCTGATTACCGTATCGCAGCCAAACACTCTGCCTTCCCCTGACTGCAGCTCAACAGGACGTGCTGCGGGGAAAGAGCAGCTCCAAAGAAATGGATTTTCCCCCTACTGCTTTGCTATTTTTGTGTGTATTTCTGAGAGCTGGAGCGACGGGTTGTGAACTTTAAGGAGCAATTTCTATTCTTCTTTCTCGTCTGACATGTGGACAGAGGGATGGGGCACCTCAGGAACGAGACAGGGCTGAATCGGCTTGGAGGAGGATGCCGGAGTGGAGGCAGCATCCTCCTGCTCCCCAAAAACACCTTTTCCTCCGAGCCTGCAGCAGCAAACTTTGTTTGGGGCAAGAGGCGGCTGCTGGGAAGGGGCAGGGCTGGGGTGTGCCCTCACCCATCGCCGGGGACCCTCAGCCACCAGCTGTAGGGAGCACCCCAGCCCTGTCATCAGCGTTTAACTAATGGTGTTAAACCATTACAGTCATGTAATGGTGTTTAACCAACACCAACGACCCTGGAGCTCCTGTGGAGTTCCCCATCAGACTCACGTTAGCACGGGAGAGCCTGATCAGGAGCAGCATTAAGGAAACAAACCCCAAAGGATTAGCGAGGGTGGGTGGCTCTGTGTCCTGCACCAGCTCTCCCCATTGCCGGGGATGGGGGCAGCCCCACAGGTGTGTTGGAACAGCACCCGCCACGTCCCTTCCCTGCATGGCTCGTGGGCACAGGGCTTTCCAGCAGGCTCTGCCTGGCTGGGCTGGCTGCTCCGCCAACGGAAAGCCAGGGGAATGGAGATGGAGCTTCTGAGCCCCTCCCAAACTCAGCATCTTCGCCTAAGTGAAGGACCCTGCCCCAGCCCGCAGTCTTTTGAGCTTTGTATTAATCACTCATTATACCTTTGGTGTGACAAGTGATTGAAAAGTGTAATTTGAAAGCTAAGCTCCCCATCACGCTCTTCCCCATTGTTTATTTGCCAGCTCCAAACGGGTTGGCTGCCAAGGAAAGTAATCAGGAGGTAATAGCCTGATATCGGCTGAATCCCCAGAGCTGCCGGCGCGCTGGAAAACCTCTGTCTCGGTGCCGCCTGCAGTATGCATGCGCTGAAAATAATTGTGTAAACCAGCGTAGCTGGGATCAAACTGGGGCTGACATCTTGCGCGGTAAGGCTCGCGCTCGGCGCGCTCTGATGTGGTTGTTAGTAGCTGGCTTGGGGGCAAGACAGCCGAAAGCGTCTCAGGGAGGGCTCTGGCCGTTCATTCGCCCGCGTAGGTGAGACAGCATCTTCCCAAAGCAGAGTGTGGATCTTCATCGCGTCCTACACTGCCTCTCGCTCCCCCCCTTGCCGCGATCCTTGCGAAGGGCTGATGTTATTGAGTGTGGCAAGTGGCAGTTCATTAAAAAGTGGGAGCAGATGGGGAAGGGATTGTAGGAGAAGATTAATGATGCGCACCAACAACTGAATCGGCCCGGATTTTGGAGTAAACACAATCACGCTGGCTTCCTGGGCACGGGTAATCCTCCCCTGTCAGCTCCGGTCTCGTTAGCCAGGGAGGGCTAACAAGAAGGGATGCCGCGGCAGCCGCCTTCGCCGTGCAGCCTGATGGCAGCCGTGACGTGGCTGTGCTCAGCGGGGACCTCGGCTCTGCCGAAAACGCTCCCGGCAGGCACGGACTGGGAGCGGGTGCTGTGCCCGGAGGCAGTGGGTCTGGCACCGGTGGCCAGGGCTGTGGTGGCTGCAGCCCTGCCCTGCTCCCGCAGGATGTGCAGCCACTCCGGCAGCAGCCACGCCGCCTGCTTGGGCAAGCAGAGATGCCAGACCTGGCGCGGAGGAGCCAGGCCGGTCATTAACCACGGCGAATGTCTGCAGCAGCCTCTCCTCCCCGCCGTGACAGAGCTCACCTTCCTCTGCCCACTTTGCTCGTCCCGGCCTCGCGTCCCCGTTGTCTTCTGCCAGCGCTGACCTGTCTGCCAGGCTTTGCCGCACGCCAGCAGAAAGGCCGGTCGCTGCGAGCCTCTCTGCCGCCGGATTTAAATACAGGGTCCATCTGTCTTTCAGCGGGACGCGGGCTCCCGCCAGCCTCCCCTCGGGAGGACAGCCCTTCCATTACTGCTGCCACTGTCATTCTGCGGCAATTTCCAGAAAAGTGCCCGACGCCTTGTTTAAGCGCCAGAGGGGAGGGGAGTGTGATGGGGCTCAATTTCTTGGCAGCAGGGGCTGCCACCCCTCACCGGTGTCCTGGGGGCTGCAGCACCTCCCCCTGGGGAGCCAGGTGGTCCCCGTGGATCCGTCGGGGCTGCCATCGCTGCTGACAGGACGCGATGGCCCAGCCGAGGCTGTGACTGCTGCCATCCCCGCTGCGGCCACCAGCACAGGGGGGTGCTGCCAGGGAGGGCCGCTGCCCCGCCGAGCCACCGCCAAGGGCATAAATAATTTAATAAAGGGATGCTTGGAATTATATCGTCCTAAATAATATAATAAACCCCAATTTACTCACATTTATCTCCCGGAGTTTTCTCTGAAAGCAGTAATCTTGCATCTTCTGCAGTGATGGATTAGCAGGAAGGAAACTCCACTGGGGAATAAAAACCCACATCGTGTAGTTTTTGACATGTTATTATTCAGTTTTATCTCGGGTTGCTCATTCCTGGGCCATTACTCATCTTCACACGGATTTTTCTCCCCCCTTATTTATTTATTTTTGTTGTGACCAGAAGCAAAGCTGCTAACAAATCATCCCACCTTTCCCTCCTCCGTTTGGCGTGGCAGGGGGCACAGGGGCACATGTGGCATGCCCGGGGGGTCTCCTGCTGGCACCCCATGCATCGGGACACTGTGGACACTGGGATGGATGCTGCCTAGGACGGGTATTGTGTACCACTCCCCCACCACCAGCTCTGCCGCCCTCCCTGGCAGCGCTTCGGCGGTGGCTGAGCCCTGCTCCTCATCTGGGGGCAGGGAGGGACATGACTTCATTAGTCCGTGAGTTTCTAGCAGATCCGATCGATGGAACAGATCACAACTGTGAGGGCTTCTTGTTGTCAAGGCTCTAAATAAAATGGAATAAGATAAAAGGGGAGCTGCTGCCCACAGTGAGCGGGGCGGCTTCGGCGGGGCAGGGTGCTGCGGGGGATGATGCTTTGGGCAGGAGCTGGTGTACCGGCACCGGGAGTGACGGTCATTAGCGCCGAGGATGTGGGAGTCTGCCATCGGTACCTTTAATTATTGCTAAAGTTCTGCCTTTACTGCTTGTTAGCAGTTCAGCGCGGTGGTACCCGGGGTGCCGTCCCCGGAGTTCTCCCCTCGGAAGGCAGGATTTCTGGCCGCTGTGTTTGAAGTCACCAGGAGGCGATCACAGACGTGCCGGTCACACCGGTAATGCGGCGCGTGGCGGCTCTGTATTTACCACCACTGCTTTGTTTACTCCCCAGCTTCAAAGGACCGTGGAGATCCCGGCGGCAGCCAGGGCCTGGCAGAGCTGCTACAGCATGGGGTCACCCCCACTGCCGGCATCGGGAGCAGAGCATGTCAGACCAGCCCTTCCCAGCAGCATCTCCCAGTGAAACCAGTCCCCGCCGGTGTGGCCAGCAGACCTTGGCTGCCGCAACTCTGCTGTTTACTGCTCCTCCAGCCGCACCAGTCCAGCCACCACCGCGGCCCCAGTGCTGCAGGCACCAGCCCGACCCTGGGGCTCTGCCGGGTTTTGCCGCCCTGTGAGCCCCACTAGCCGGCCACCAGCTCCCCGTTTGACCGTCCTCGCCAGATTTGCTCAGCTGAAGCCGGAGCCCACCGCAAGCAAACGATTCTCTGTTTACTCTGGGTGTGAATGAGGAGGCAGCCCCCGCTGCCGGTGGAGTGCTCCGAAGAGGCCGGTGTTTGCGGAGGACCTGTGCACAGCGGGTCGTGCTTGCCGGGCAGCGCCCGCCCAGCCTGTCACTTCCCGGTGAGCACCAGCTCTTCCATTGTGCCGGCGGCTGATTTTCTCCGTGCCAGGCAGGCGAGGATGGGAGGAATCCCGCTTGCTGCTCCATCCTTCCTCTGGGAAGGGCTTCTCTCGCCCTGCTGCTGCCAGGAACCTCCAGCCGGGCTGATGTCCCCAAAGCTGGCGCTGCCCCCCGAGGCAGCAGCAGCTCCCATGAGGAAATCATGTTTATTTGCAAATAAGGATGTTATTGAGCCAAATGAGTGACGTTAGTAGGGGCTCCTGGAACTGTCAGCACAGGCTGTTTAATTAGAGCTCAGCCGTAACGCTCGTCATCACGCTGTCGTTCCGCTCTGATCTCAGGCTCCGCAGCCCCAGGCTTCCCCGGCACAAGGAGGGTGGCGAAGGCGGTTCCCTCCCCAGCTCCGTCACCAAATACCTGCTCAAGACTCTCAAGGTTAGCGCGAGGGGGGTCAGCCACGTTCAGACGCTGATTACAGAGTCGGCAGGAGCTGCTAAGATTTCTAATTAAGATTAAAGAATGCACACAGCTCATAAATGCTTCTTAGGAATGTATAAGTTGATTAGCTTGTTTCCTCTCATCTCTGCCGCTCCCGGGATGGCTCAGACGGGCCCGTGCTCGGGGATCCCGGCCGCAGCCACCCCCTGGCCCGCCACCAGCGCCGGGGATGCCGACTGGAGGGTTCAGGTGCTGCTGCCTCTGCACAGCATCCCGGGCAGAGGTGGCCCAGGCGGGACGGGCAGGTCCCATGGGCAGCTTTGGAGAAGGAGGCGGCTCAGTGGGTGCTGAGCCCCTGGCCTGGCGCCCGAAGGGGAGCTGGGAGGGCCACCAGCCAGGAGGGCCACCAGCGAGCACCAGCATCCCCCAGCCCTGGTCCCAGCCCGCCCAAGCCTGGAGCCGGCGGAGAGCTCCCCAGCATACACACCCGAGCGGGGACAGCTGTGCAT
Organism: Buceros bicornis; assembly: GCA_027563805.1. Lineage (NCBI taxonomy): Eukaryota > Metazoa > Chordata > Aves > Bucerotiformes > Bucerotidae > Buceros > Buceros bicornis. The sequence continues at coordinate 6,081,038 of JAODLK010000041.1, forward strand.
CCATATGTATTCCATACTCCCAGGAAGGCTGGAGGAAGTGTAATTATCTCAGCTCAATCAGCCCGGATTAGCATAACACCCAGTCCCCCCTCAGCCGGGGGTCTGGTTTCTGGGATCAAAGTCCTGTGCTGCAGCCGCTGAGGAAGCGGAGCGGGGCGGCAGGAGAAGAAAGCCGCGTCCTCGGCTGCCTTCCTGTTCCCACGGTGGCCAAGTTAACTTTCTCCTCCCAAAAGCCCCTGGGCCGTCACATGCAGCGGGTCCCCCAGCCCACCCAGTGCCCACCACACGCTCCTCGCTGCACAGGATCGCGCCCGGCACGTTCTTACCCTCAGCTCTGCTCCCCCTAATTAAGAGGCAAATACAGATCTTAATTAAGGCACTGATGAATTTAATTTAGAGTGGCATTACTGCCTTAACTTCCAGAGCTCGGCGCCTTGTTTGTATAATGTATACTATAAGCTAAATGAGTGCTTACTTGTTACCACCACAAATAATTCCCTCGCAAATCCCTTCAGATGCATCTCAGCCGCTAATCCACCTCCTCCAGCGGATCGTTCGTGGGCACCAGCCTCCTTCTTCCTGCCCTGCAGATCTGAACAGAAAACCTTCAGAGAGCTTCAACCTTTCAGCTTCCCCCTTCTAAACTTAGCGCCTGGCGGGGAGGGAAAGGCGAGTGGCAGCAGCGTGGGTGGGAGGATGAGTTAAATGCCGAGGTTATAATCTCAGCCCTGGTGTCCCCCACGAGGAGCCCGGCTGAGGGTGCCCTGCAGCTCCAGGATGCTCCTGCTTCTGGGCAGGAGCCATGTCCCGGTGGCAGGGCCGGGGTGAGCTCCCATCTGGCCGGCTCAGCCTCGCTGGGCTGGGACATGCGGCTTGAGAACGTCCAAGGTGACAAATGTCCTTCCACCGAGGGGGGAAAAGGAGGAGCACAAGCTGATTAGGAGACTAAAGTGGGAACCGCTCTGCTGGCACACTCCAACCCACCAGAGCCTGCCTGGCCTCTGTCCCCAGGGCCAGTGGACTCCTTCACCCACCCGCCCTCTTCTTCCGTGGTCCTGGCAGGTCGCCCATGGCCTGTGGAGGGATGTGGAAGCTGCACACCGCTGCCCGGCTGCTCCCACCCTCCCAGCTGCCACAGGTCCATTCATCACCCCGACCCTCTCCACTCCAAAGCCATTCCGTGTGGAGCTAACCATCAGGGCTCGTGGCGCCCGGACAGCCCTGCAACCCTGAGCTGGCAGTGGTGGCACCGCAGCGCGGGGCCAGGCACCAGCAAGGGCGCCTGGTACCGCAGCGCCGAGTCCCCGGTGGGTGACCAGCCCTGGGTGGGAGCCGGTCCTGCAGCCCCGGGCGGAGGAGCGTGCCCGGGGGCACCGGAGGGGCGGGAGCCAGAGCAGGGCACCGCGCAGGGACCTGGATTGGAGCCGGCGGACGGTCGGCTGTCTGGTGCAGCGGGAGGGCAGATAGTGGGGAATCAGCTCCTGCCTTTGATTAAACAACCTCCAACAATCAATTTCCTCTGTGGAGCAAGTGCAGGAGAGCGGCGTGGGGAAGAGGAAGAAAGGAGCCTGCGTTTGCGCTGCCCGCAGCCACGCGCCACGGCTGCGTCTTGCTTGCTCAGAGGATTTCTGGTAAAGCTCCACCACTTTTGTTCCTTAAACATATAGCAAAATAATCAATGGGGGTTTTGATACAGCCTAAGCCGGGCGAACGTTTCCACGGGAAGCAACGGTGAGTGGATAGAGCTGGCATTAAGGTCTAAAGAGAAACACACAGAGAAAGAGCCACAGCTCAAATTCCCAGAGATCAGGGGCTGAACGGGCAGCTGGGTCCTTTCCGAGGGGAACCACTGCTGCCGAGAGCTGTGTGGCCACCTGATGCTTGGTGGTCACAGCCCAGACTCCCCACGGGGGAGTTAAAAGCTGGCATCTCCCCCGGGATGGTGAGCAGCGGAGGCAGCCGAAAGCAGCCCCCACCCCAGGGGTGACCTCAGGGAGACACAAGCGCATCTTGGGCCGCTGGACGAGGTGATGCTCAGGCACGCAGCGTGGGCTGGCTGTCACGGGGCTCTGCCAGGGCACTGCTAATCCCCACACCTGCACCCCCCCAGCTCAGCCTTGCCCTGTTCACCCCGGTGTGGTGATAAAAGCCGCTTAACCCCGTGCTCAGGGAGGAGGCAGGGCCCGCCGAGATGCTCTGCCCGCTCTGGGCAGGACCACCAGCACGGGCGGGTGCCGGGCTGGCGTGGCCGCTGTTGCCCAGCTCTGCCTGTCTGCTCCGTTTTCCTGCTCCCTGCTGTCCCGGTACGAAGCGTTTGCTCAGGTGACAGATGATGTGCTTGTCCCGAGGGATACGAGCCGGAGTATAGGACGTCAAAACCAGCTGCATTTACAATACGTTACTGTCAAGTGGCAAATAAAAAGGGAGTTGTGGTTATTTAATTTGGTGCCAGTGCAGGAGAGCGTGAGTGGGGGGGGCTGCAGCTGCTCGGCGGGCAGCGGCGGGGCTGGGCTCCGACCCCCAGGAGCAGGGCATGGGGCGGAGGTGCCACTTCTCCTCCCCATCCACACTGGGGCTCGAAACTGGGAGAAGCAGCCTCAAGTGCGGGCAGGTCGCATGGGGCACATGGCAGCTCATTCATCCCTGCCAGGGAAATCTGTACTTGAAAAAATGTGTTGGGAAAAAAAAAGGCTTTTTGAAGACAAACATCGTGGCTCCTCAGGGAAAGCTCTGAGTTTGCAGAATACCAATTAAAAATATAAAAGTGCTTTTAGAAAAAAATCCATAAAGCCAGGTTGTGAGATCAGGAGAGGGGGCTGGGGAGGGGGCTGGCACATCGTGTCCTTTGGCAATAACAAGTGGAGGGGAGGGAGGAGGAGAGCTGAGGCAGCACAGCCCCGATGCCGCAGCGGTGCCTGCTGGAAACCAAAGCCGGGTAATTTATAGAGATGTCCTGGCCCTTCGCCCTGCAGAGACCCGCGCGTTCCCCGGGTCCCCCGGGTCCCCCGGGTCTCCTGCTCCCAGCAGCTGGAGCGTGGTCTGCCTCCTGCGCCAGTCCCTCGGCCCCAGCGACACCGGCTTCGCACGTCCGCGGGTGTCTGCGGTGTGAAAAGCCATTTCTGCAAACGTTGGCTGGGCTTGGGCCATACACAGCCCCGAGGCTGGGGGGCTCCGGGGGGGCTGGCGGCCAGGGACGGGGGAGGCCGATGGCTCTCAGCAAGTGCACGTCGGTGAGTGATCAATAACTCAATCTGTGTCCGAGGAGCTGTCTGCTGAACGTCCGAATCTCCCACTGCAGGCGAAGCAAAGGAGAGAGGTGCCGCGCCTGCAGCCGAGGCAGCATCCCCAGGCGAAGCTGGAGGGGCTGGCAATGCTGGTCCCAGCCTGCACGCCCCAGGAGGCTGTTTTGGTGTCCTTCCTGCCCAGTCAAACCATCCTTCGACATTAAGTGGCGGGTTGGGTCTGAGGGGGCTGCTGCTGCCCCTCGGAGCTGCGGGAGCTCGGGCATGGCTGAGTGCCAGGGAGAGCAGCCACCTCCTGCCTGCATCTTGCCCTGGGAGAGCAGTTCGGTGCCTTGCCCCCTCCATGGACCCCCCAGCCTGCCCTGGGTGACCGTTGGGCCAGGGGAGGGGGGGGGGCAGTAAGGGGAGCACCCACCCTCCTTTGCTCAGGGCGTGATGAGTGACAGGCCGCCGGTGGCCCGGACCTGCGCCTCCCTGCTGATGCCGAGATAACGTGCTGGGTAATAGTTTTCGACATATTTCATTGAAATATAACAAAATATTTGCATAGCATTATTAGATAAATGGGAGCTGACTGGAGGCAGAGCTCATTTGGAAATACGATGTGAAAATTCATTTAAAATGAAAGAATATGGAAGCTTAAGTTTATGGTAATAGATTGATCGCAGAGAGTAGCTAATGACTCCCAACAAACAGCTCTCAGCTGCCGTATCCATTTCCCGCTCGGCTGCCGCGCTGTGCTGGGATGGGGGTGTCTCCCTGCCCGGTGTTGCTGGGGCCGGCAAAGCCCCGGTTTGTGGGGGCAAACCAGCTCCCACCCGGCTGGGAACACCGGGAGCCCGCGGCACACGGGGACCGGGCACGCTGGAGCGGGAGGAGGAGGGAAGGGGCTGCGTAACGCCGGATAAATGCCTGGGTTTAATTTCCATCTCCCGATGCTAAAGCAGATTGAAATGAAGCGACTGCAAAGCTGCAGATAAGAGGTGGGGAAATTAATAATGTCATCGTAATAGCAGTAATGAGTGGCTGTGCTTGTGCTAATTAGTTCGGAGCCCTCTCTCCAGCGCGGGCAGCCTGTGCGTGCCAGTCTCTCCAGCTCACCCACTGGGGCGGTGGGGAGCGGCTGGCAGGTGGGAGCCGGCTCGGTGCCCACCTGAGCCGAGTCTGCCCATTAGCACCCAGGCTCCTAATTGGGCACATCAAGAGCCTTCAAATAGAGGTGGCCCCTCCCTGCCCCGGGCTGCAGGACCCGGGCCCGGTGGGATGCAGGCTCGTGTGGCTGCTGGCGATGGAGGAGGTGCTCTCCAGCTCTGGGAACCCCAGGCAAGTCGTGCTCCGGCACTCGGGGGGTGTAGAAAAAGAGAACTGTGTCTTTTGGCAGTGGGGATAGTGGAGCCCTGAGCTGGGGCTGCTGCTCTCCTGTTGCAAAGTGAGTGTCTCCATGAGTTCAAGTTGTGAAACACCCTGTGCTGTACCCCTGTGTTTAAACAGCCTTTGTGCTGGGCTGTGGCAGCTGCTGCCTGTTGTGGTGTGGGGAGGCTGGAGCAGTGAGGAGCCTTGCTCGGGTCTCTGCTGCCTTGGGGGCATAGAGACCCCTTTGGGCTGCTGGAAGATGCTGGGTGCTGGGTCACCGCAGCTTTTGGGAGGACATTGGCCAGTCCTACCCTGCCAGGGGCTGCTGCAGGGCTCTGTTGCTGAAGGAAAACTGGCTGGTTGGAGATGTGGGGCCAGGTCCCAGCTGGAGACCACCAGGGTTGCAGCAGTGGGGGTCTTGGTGGATGGCGAGGATGCCCATCAGGTCAGTGTGACCCTGGGGGCATTGTGGCACTCCAGCACCTTCCCCAGGTGTGTGCTTTGGACAGCCCAGGACAGGCTGGAGGGGAACAAGCTCACTCAGTTCACGTTCCCATTGTTGAAAATAGGGGCAGTCGATCTTGAAATGGCGTAAAGTGTCCACGAGCAGCCCTCGCCTAAAGCTTTCCTCACAAACCAGCCGCCTGTGGGCTCCACGGGCAGCCCCTGCTCTACCCTGGGTCTTGCCCTGGCAGTGGTGGTGCTCAGGAGGTACACAGGTAGAGGGGTGTCTGCCCAGAATTGGGTGTGAGGACAGCAGAAGGACCCTTGCTGTGTGACAGCAGGTGCCCACCCTCCCTCCTTCGTGTGTCGGTGCTGCTCCCATTAGTATTCGGGGCTGGTCGGAGAAGCCACTTAGGCCTGGAGACAGCTCGGCGCAGGCACAATTGAAATGTTTTTATAAATGACCAGCCGGGTTTGAGTGACATGCCCTTCTTAAGCTAAATAAAATTAAAGATAAACCTTCTAAAAGATACATGAGCTGAGCATCCCTTCCACACTTCATTATGCAAATGCCTCTGCCCAGCGGTGTGGCAACCGTCCCCCTCCCTCCTGCAGCGGGCAGCTCTGGGTGGCCGGGGGCATGGGACCGAGGTGAAGAAAGCAGCCCTTCCTCTTCCTCGCTGGGAAGTAAAGATGGGCCAAGTCCTGGCTTGGTGGGTGGCCTGTGCCTCCTCTCTGCCCCTGTGTCCTGTGGTGCAGCTGGGAAGAAAATGTGCGAATCCCTAATGTTTGAGTGGAGCTTTGCCGTGTTGTGGTGTGAACGTTTGTCTTTCACAGCAGTAAGTGCCGTGGTGTGCTCTGGGGCACTGCCCAGCCGCCCTTCGTGTGGCAAGCGCCCATGGGAGCAGCAATGTGCAGGGAGAAAGTGGGTGAACTCTTTCACAGGGACTGGGGGCTCTGACCACGGATCCTGCAGGAGCTTTCGGTGCTTTCTTGGGGAGCAGCGTGGGGGTCAGGAGCTGCATCGAGCCGGGTGGGAGGTTGGGAGCGTGTATCGCCATTGTGCCAGCGGGCAGGGGAGCTGGCATGACTTCCTCCAGCCATGGCGCCGCTCATGAGCCACCCATGTTTCTGCTCTGAGCTCGTCTCTAATTGCCTCTGTCCTTGTTAACATGTGCTCCCCTTCTTTGCGCTCCCCCTAATGAGCAAGTCCTTCTTGATGTACAAGATGTAAGTGTACAAGTTATTAATCTTCCGTAGCAGCAATTACATCAGCACGCGATCCCTCCCTGACGGTGCGCTCGCTCGCCAGCGCCCTTATCAGGTTAGCAATTTTGGATCGGCATTAAGTGTTCAGAAATCAATTTTCAGCTTATTTTGTGCTACAAAATTTGCCATGGCTGGATCTCTGATACTAATTGAACAAGAGCAATTGATGTTTTAGTAGTAATTAAAGATGGTAATTATTACCAAATCTCCCCGTGGCCCTGTGTGTTTGCTTTGGACTTGTCAAAACTGGAGGCAGGTGGAATCAATCTTAATAAAGTTGGTACTTCAAAGTGTCTTCCTGGTAATGGTTTCCTGCAAGGTTGGTGATGGAGTGAGAGGGTAAGACGGGCAGAAATTATTGGGCTTGTGGAGGGCAGGAACATTAATGGATGCTTCCTAATCAAAAAAAAAAATCTTTTGAAAGGGAGAACTTCTTGTTGATGTTTAGTCACAGAACCCCTGGAAGGCCCTTGGCCTGTCCTCTTGCTAGCAGCCAGGAGGACCCACGGTTTTGGCTGTGTCTGATAATTTAATGTGCAGAGCTGCTTGCCAGCCCTGCCGAGCCTGGGCAAGTCGTGCTGAGGGATGAATTGCTGACCTGTTTATCAGCACCAGCTTTACTGCATCGCCTCGCTCTGATGCCAGGCCTGAGTTACCCCAGGAACACGTGGGAGGTGGGCTTAGGTGTTCTGTGGGGACGGACTGCAGGGAGATGTAGGGAGAAGCCTCTGTGCAGGGAGGCTGGTGGCCCAGTTGCTTGCCAGGGTCTGCGCCCCAGGGCAGGCGGGTGAGCCCGTGGGTGCAGAGATGCTCCTGCTGCCAGCCCAAGGGGGACTGTGCCAGGACACTGCACACCTCACTGCGGGCTCTTGCCCATGTTCACAGCTCTCCATTGCTCCGCCAGGCCAGCGCCTCTGCGAGGGCTCCCGGCTGGGATTTGTAGAGGGGAAGCAGGATCAGGCCGATTCGCTGCCTCCCTGTCCCCATGGAAACAGCTGCGGGATGCTGCAGCGTGGAGCCTGGCGCAGCTCTGGCTCGGGAGGCCGGTGCTGCCCCGTCCCCTGGCAGAAGAGCCCTTGAGCAGGAGGCAGAGGGGGGCCAAGGCTCATCTCCATTTGTGTTGGGAGAGCGAGACCCTTCTCTTCAGGGGAAAATGGAAATGTAATCAGATCAGCTTGTATAGTGCAAGTAGGAAATCAGTTTTAATAAAGCCAGAAGAAATGCAAAGCAGCCGCTCGCGATGGAAATGGTGTTAAATCGGCACCTCTCGAAAGAAGAGCCGCTCCGGGGCGAGCGGCGGGGAGGCAGCCCTGGGCTCCCTCCCGCTCCCAGCCGGGTCTCAGGCTCCGTGGGTGGCATTTGGGCAGCGGCAGCCCAGAGGCACCGGCCCCCGCCCCGGAGGCTCTCCCCGCCGCAGCCCCCCGGGCGGGGGAGCGGCTCCCGCCGGCGCCGCGGTGCTTAATTATAGCTCAGAGGAGGCACTTCGCCTTTATTGCTTTCATTTATTACAGAAAGCCCAGTGTCTGTTTTCCGAGCAGCTATCTGGTCACATCGGGGCTGATAAGCAATGCTGGTCTGTCTTTCTAAGACAACCAAAATTTATCACTCGTCACTTATTTATTTATTTCGCGGGGCTGTGGTGGTGGCGGCGGGTATTTTTCTTCGAGTGACGCTTTGCAAAAGGCTTTATTTCTGCCATTCAGCCCTGGAAAAAAAACAGAAGGCAGGCAGCTCTGTAGCAACCCCCCCGGAAGGTCCGGGAGAGAACCGCCCCGGCTCCAGCGGCCGCCCGCTGCGGGGCCCGCCCCGCCCCGCGGCTGCTCGGGGGCGGTAGGTCCCGGCCGCCGCTGCCCTTTGTCCTCTAGATGAGCTGTGAAGTTGCACCGAGCTCTTTGCAGGCTGGGGGGAGAGCTGGTGGATGGGCTGAGTGTGCCCGGCTTGACCCGCGTCCCAGGGGATGCTGGCTGGTGTCTGGCGGTCGTGTCCCACCCCCCCTCTCGGGGGAGAGGCTGCTGCAGGAGCCCCCACCCCAGTTCCTGCTGGGAACCAGTGTTTAAACTCCCCTGCCCTCCATGTTTTTCTGCGTTGCCCAGTGGGTGGAAGGTGTTGCAGAGTCAGGGGAGGTCGGCGTTTCCCCTTCGCTATCACCCTCGCCTCGACGGGGCTTTGCAGGGGAGAGGGGAGGGGGAAGGCGCACCAAGCCGAGGCGCCGCCTGTAATCGGCCGGCGGCAATTTGATAATTCATCTCTGTGAAACACAATGAAATTAAAAGAGTTTAGATTCCGAAGTGTAATGATCATCAATTAAGTTCTGCTGGGGTTGAGCTTCCCTCTCATTTGAATTTTATTTTATTATTATTACTTTGCCGTGATTGCGAGAGGATGAAAACAAAAGCTGCTGCTGGAGGTGGCGGTGGGGGGAGAATTAGCGAGGGCAATCACTGCCGGGTGACAGCGAGCGGGGGAGGCGGTGGTTCCTCGGCAGGCAGCAGGCGCAGGCAGGGGGATCCATCATCCTGAGCCTAATCAGTTAATGCTGATAAACTGCCAGCAATAACTGACAATTGAGCTGGGGGCTCGGGCTCCGAGTTCGTTCATTGTGAAAGTGCCAGAACTAACCCATTAAAGCCGGCAAAACGCAACAGCCAAGCCCCGGCCCCTGCCTGGGTGCCCGAAGGAAGGCTGCTGCGGATTCCCGTAAGCGCGGATGATGGCGTGTTCAGCGGCTGTTGATGCGGGGTTTTAGCCCGGGCTGGAAAAGCCGCTCGGAGCTTTGCAGGAAGGAGCTGGGCTCGTCGCTGGCAGCTCCGCCGCGGGAGCCGGCTCCTGCGGCGAGACGGGCGGTGCCGGCGCCGCTGGGGCTCCCGGGGCTGTGTCTGTAGCGTCCGGCTCGTAAACGGCACCTGCTGTGGTGGTCACTGCTGCTGTGACGGCTGCCTCGGGGGACTTGCCTCCCGTGGGCTGGATCCCGGGTGGTGTGTCTGTTCGACGGGGCTGGGCTACACTTGCCTTGCTCTCAGAAAGGCAAAGCCTGGCTTGGGAGCGCCGCTGCGCTCAGCGTTTATGCACCCGGCCGTGGTCGAACCTGCGTCCACAGGCACCCAGCCGCGGTTGCTCCGGAGAACTCACAGGCTCAGCGAGGTGCCGGCTGAAGCCAGGCAGTGGTGGCTTCCCCTCTCGGGCGACTCTTCTGCTTCGCCTCGCTTCTGGCATTGCCTGCAGAACGTCTTGACCCCAAGATGACGAGTCACAGGAACTGCTCTCCGCAGGAAGCTCTGTGCAAAGGCTGGACAACCGAGGGCTGTGTGGGCGCTGTCTGGGCTGATTCATTGCCCTGGAGCAGGGGTCACTTCCCAGCCCCGTGGCCCCTCGTGCTGGCCTGGCTAGCTTGGCTTTTAGTGTGGTTTCCATCATCCTCTGAAGCTCTGTGGGCAGAGGTGTCTGGATTTGTTCACCGGGGGGACACGGGCAGCCAGCTTCTCTTTAAGAGGAAAAGCTTTCCCCACCAATCACACAGTGGGGACAACTGCTCTCTTGTCCATCCCCCATGACAGGAACTGCAGAAGTTCCCTGACCTGCTTTTCCTTGAGCAGGGGGAGTTCTTACCCAACGGCCCCGTTGGGGTGACAGTGTTCTGGGTGCCGAGGCTGCCTTTGCCAGGTTCCCCCGTTTCATTACCTGGCCATAAAGCCTGATGCCTGCTCTGTGCTTGGCTCTCGCTTCCAGCCACTGGGTCTCTTCCGCCTTTGTTGTTAGACTGAAGAGCCCTCTATTATCAATTTTTTTGTTCTCTGTGTAGGTATTTAAAGACTTTGATCAGGTCACCTCATCACCTTCTCTTTGTTAATCTGGAGAGACTGAACTCCTTGAGACTTTTGCAATGAGGCAGGAATTGTGCCTCTGAGTCCCTCGGCTGCTTTGAACATCCCAGCCAGAGAGTCGAAGGTTGGGCACCTGAAACCGAGAGGGTATCTGGAGAGCTCACCCTGCCGTGGCTCTGTGCGTCTCCCCCCTTCTGCAGAGGGCTTTGACATTGCAGAGGGATTGTGCTAGTGACTCTGTCGGAAAGTTTCTGTCTGTGTTTTTTTCCTTTTTTCTCCTGCGATGGATAATAACTCCTCGAGAGAGACTTCCCAGAGAAATGCTGGCTCTTCTGAGTCCTCCCCTGGCTGCACTGTCTGCCTTGAGCTGGTGACCCTGTGCTGGGGAGCTGTGGGTGCCTGTCCAGGGGAGATGAGGAGCTGCTGCTTGCTTCTCCCTCTGCAGGGAAGGTGCTCTCCTGCTGTCCTGTTCCTCTCGGTGCTGGCAGAAACAGAAACCCTCCTGTCTGTGTCTGGGGAGGTGGGAAGAGCAGTGCCCGTGGGTTATTTTCCTGGAGAGCTGAAAAATTGTGGTGCGTTTGGCTTTGAGTGCTTTCCGGGATTGCTCCACGAGGACTAACTTTAATCTGGACCCGGCAGACCTTCTGCACAACATCTTTGGAGGTTGCATGAGCCAGCTCCAGGAAAGCCTCTCGGGAGCCTGCTAAAGCTGATCATCAAAGGTATTTAGTCTGTGCAGGAAACAGGATTGTGGAAAGACTAAATGATCCGGAGCGGGTGTTTCACCTCAGAGGGGTCTGTGTTCTAGCCTGGCTCTCAATTTCAAACTCCTCGCCGTGCTGAGGGCCCAGCTTGGTCTCGGAAGGACCAAAGGGCAGCACGTTTGATGGTTTTCAGGACCAGGATTACCTGGGCACATAGCTCGGATGTTCCCAGCATGGCTGGGCACAGGGAGCAGTGGCTTGGCAGGGTGCTGGCCCATCTCTCCCCACTGCTAATTCTCCCCAAACTGCCCTGTCCCCCCCCTCACTTTGTAAATCCCCCTCAAACAGAGGGTTCACTCTGCGGGGGCAGAGCTCCTTGGGGCTGTCGGCTGATGCTCTGTGGGGCTGGCAGGGCTGGTCAGCCTGGCAAGGTGTGAGCACCCATGTCCCCCGCAGAGCCCAGCTCGCCCTCCTCTGCAGCCCCTGGTTCCAGGTGTGGGGAGGAAGGCTCCCTCCCCTTGTCCTCCTCTCCCCCAGCTGCCCTGCTGTAATGAGTTGTCAGGACTGTGAGGCTGGACGGGGCGCACCAGGTCCTGATGAGATGATACAGCAACGAGTCCATTTCATCTCGAATTTGACATTAAACTTTAATAGTCTCAAGGACAAGAAGCCAAGAGATATCAGATGTAATGAGATAAAGCAAAGTTTCTCTGACAGCAAATTTGATCACAAATGGGCTCTGAGATTGCTTCTTTGATATAAATGAAACATAATTCATCTTCCAGAGCCTTGAATGGGCTTTGAGGCCATGTGTAATAACAGTGTCGCCATTGCTGAGCTCTGACAAGTGCTGGCATGGCACCAGGAGAAGGGGCCTCAAGACCCCACTCGCTCTCCTCTGTGGCCCCGGATGGGACACCAAAGGAGGCTGCTGGGAGCGTGGAGCAGGCAGGGACCAGCAGCGCTGCTGCTCTCCCCCCGCAGCTGGGCAGAGGTGCTTCCAGCATGGCGAGGTGCGGCTGCCAGTCTGGAGGACCCAACCCCAGGGCTGGCAGCGACGCACAGCAAAGGGTGGCAGGAGTGAAGCAAATCCTTCTGAGCAGCCCGGAGACCACGAGTTCGTTCAGAGGTTCACTGAGCAATTGCAGGTACCAAAGAAATTTGCTGAAATCCGTCCGACTGCAGTCAGCTGAGCAAAGCGAAGGGCCAAGTGCAGCGGGGAAATCGCTCGCGACAGGGAGTGGGCCAAGCTCTGGTCACGGAGATTAATTAGTGAGTGTCTGAAGTGATGGGAAGGAGGTGAGAGACTGCCCAGTGCTATCAATTAGCCCTGTGGAAGGCAGCACCGGCGCGGCTAGCGTGCACGTTAACCCGGCGCTGTGGATCGCGTGCTGCCGACCTGGTGGGAATCTGGTGTTGGAAAAGGCAGCAGTGACCCCGAAACTCTGCCCTGCCCTTGGTCGGGCCTGGCCGTACCCCAGCCTCAGCAGGAGGGTTTGAGCGGTGGGCTCTGTTCGCCAGGTGCTGTGGTGACACAGGTGTTGCACTACGAGTGTGCTGGTGCTTTCGAGCCCTCTTGATTCATAAGAATCCACGCGTCCCTGGCTGATGGAGGAGGGTTCCTCTGCCAGCAGAGAGCCTCTGTCCTGCCAGTGTTTTGTGCGGCAGAGCTGCCCCTGCTCCCCCCAGCACCCTCTGCACGAGCACTGAGCTTGCTCAGCATTCCTGGAGAAGACCCTGGGGCTGATGGTGCTGCTGCTGTAATTATAGGGGATGCATTTTGCACCATTTGCCACTCCTGTTGTTACCCGCTGTTGTCCCTTCCCTTGCGATGCTCATGGCATTTCCGTGTCTCCGGGCTGGGTGGATTTTGGGGGTCTGTGGGGCTCTCCTGGGGTTTTGACCACAGAGATCTGTCTCACGCAGTTCTGGGGTGCCTGGCACTAGGGTGCCTGCCCAAGGCAGAGGGGGTGGCCGCTGCTGCTGCTGGAGCCCTTTGCCCAGCACATCTGGTGACAAACGCTGTCAGTCTGCTGGAGGGGTAGGAGCATCCTGCAAGGGACCTAACACCACCTTCTCTTAACTGGCGAGACAGGCCTGATCTACTTGTGAATTAACACCGGACAGGGTGTGATTGTGCGGTCAGTTCTAGGTGCACTTTGAAGTGACGGGTCTCCTCGGGGAGCCTGGGGAAAGGCAGTGGGGTGGGGGGCAGCTGGGCATCTGCATGGGAGCTGGTGGTGTGGGGCATCGGGAGCTGGATGGCAAGGGGGACGTGTGGCTGTGAGCAGCCCCTCGGTGCTTCCCCGGGTCCGCTCCACAGGCAGCGTGGAGGGGGAAAGCTGTTCCTTCTCCTGCCACCAGACCAGAGGTGGGGGAAACCAGTTTCTGGGACACCCTTATGAACATCAGTGCACTCTGTTTTCTCGGTGCCTTGGAAGAGGGTTGGTTTGCCCATGGCCTTCTGCTCAGAGCTGTGGAGGAGATGCAGCTGCCCACTCGAATCATCTCGGGAAGCGGCTGCAGGGTCAGCTCAGGCTGGGGATGGTGGCATTAACCTGGGTGCAGGACTGAGTCTGCGGTGCTTGAGGAGCTTGGCAGCATCGGCGTGGGGCAGGCGGGGAGCTCCAGATTGGACTGGGAAGAGGTGCAGGCAGCGAGCCTGCCTTGGTGTGGGCAGAGCCTGGGCGTGCCCTGGTGCTGTGAAGGTGCAGTGCCCTGGGACCATGGCCTCGGGGCTGCTGGGGCCACATCCTGCCCCCCCAGCTCAGCAGCCGTCCTTGACCCACGCCTGCCAGTGCAGGGGAGGATGAGGAGGGCTTTGTGTTGCAGTTGCGTTAATTGTCTGCGGGGGAATGAACAGGAGTTTTTTTGCATGACAAAGCAGCCTGAAAAGCAAGGATGGCAGTGGCTTCATTTCCTGGTTTTTTTCACGTTTTTATTATCATTAAATTGCTTCCAGTGACCTGTAATATTTTTGTACAGTGGCAATTACAGCGCTCGGAGGATTAAACCTCATGCACACGCACGACCCGTTAACTTTGTCTAAAGGGCAGCGCCGGTGCGGGGGCAGCTGGCGCCTCTCCCCTCTCCCCGTTTAGCCTGACGAGGCCCCGTGTGCTGGAGGACGCGGTTCCCCAGCTCTGATCGTGGGGGAGAGGCACTGGCGTGCAGGGGGCAAACGGGGGCCGGCGGGTTCCTTGCGGTATTTGGGTGTCACTTGGCTGCTGGGCTGCCACTGGTGCTTGCCAGGGAGGGGACTGGGGACACGTCTCTGATTTTTGTATTTTTAAGTATTCCGTTCAAATGTTTTCAGTGACCAATGTGCCATTTGCTGGTCTGGGACATGTAGCCTGGCCATGCTGCACAGAAGCAGCCCATCTGCTGGTGTTGCCCCCAGCAGAGCTGGGGTGATGGGGAGGCCAGGGCCAGCCCATTCGGTGTTCTCTCCTCCTCGTTCCCCTTCCTGGCCCGGGGAGCAGCCCCGGTGTTTTCCAGCCATGCTCTGCAGCGAGAGATTTGTCATTTCCCTCGTCACCCCCGTGCGCCGCATCGAGCTGAAGCGTGTGGGGTTGAGTGTCGGCTGCTGATGGGGTCCTTCCTGCCTGAAACTCCTGGTGAATATGAGAAGTCGAGCTGCTTCCCTCTAATAAATGAAGCAGTTGGATGTCTCATTTGTAGCTTGACATCCATGCCAGCGCTTCAGCTGCTGCTTCTCACCCCTGGCTGGGAGACGTGCTTATTAGGATGGTGTTCTGCAAAGCTATTGCCACTTACCAGCAGCCAGGCCCTCCCAACCCGTGTTGGGGCACGAAGGGGCTGCTGGCGGGGGCAGTGCGTGCTGGGGGTGGGAGAGGGCTCTGGGCCGCCTTCGAATGTCGTCTTGCTGCCGTAGATCACCTCCTTGTTTATCGCCCGTTGCCAGAGGAGAGTGCTGGCTGAGCTGGCAGCGGCTCTTGTGCTGCTCGTGCTGGCTGGTGCTTGGCGAGGGGTGTTGGGGTGAGGGTCGGGCGTTGCCAGGCTGTGTGGCTGCCGTACCTGCTGTGGTGGCAGTTTGTCAGGTGGCCCCTTGGTGCCCATCTCTGATGGATTCTTTGTTCCCTGCCAAGCCGATGATGGAGGTCAGGAGCTCTGCCCTTGGAGGGACGCAGGGGCACGGTGCTCCTGCGCAATGCCCTTGTTCTGCGGGTGCCTCGTGATGGAGGCGGTTTTGCCCATTTCCCCTCCCCTCCGCTTTCTGCTGCGGCTCCTCCACAGGACTAAAAACAATCATGATGAATCAGAAGCCCTCCCTGGGTCTCGGCGAGGTGCTGAGAACTCGGGATAGGAGTTTATCCATCCTAAATAGTAATGCACTGGGGCTGCCAGCTCCCTGCTGACCCAATTTGCATGACACTAAAAATCAATGACCCGGATGGCTCTTTGATGTGCGAGGAGAGAGTCCAGAGGACTCGCTGCTGGACTATCCGGGGACCCGGTGGATGCTGGAAGCTATTAACAGTGTGGATGTTGTCACGGGTTGGCTGTGCCCCGGCTTTCACACCAATCTGACAAAGGGAGTGCGAGCGCGGTGCCTGGGCTGATTAAATCTTTGTTTAAGAGCTCCAGAGCTCCATTACCTACATCAGGAGGGAGTTAATTAAACGAGGGAGGTGGGAGGTGGAGGCTGATGTGGCTGAGGGCATCCCCACGGGGGCATGGCGCTCGCACACTTCTGCTCTGGACAGCGTGCCAGACGAGAGCCAGCCGTCGGCAAAGCTCGTCCGCTCATGGTGCTGCCGGTGCTGTCTGAGCTGGGGGGCAGCTATGGAACCACCATCAGCCCCAGGGCTCTTGCTGGCCAGCGGGACTTCAGTGGGTGCCTTGTTCAATTAGCGCGGTGAGGGCAGCGGGTGGAAAATCCGGAGTTCCCTCCAACGCCGGCGCAGCAGCTGTCTCTGCAGGCCCCCGTTTGTTACCGGGATATCAGGCTGCCCGTAATCGGTTTCCACTTCCATTAGGCGCGTCCCTGTCAGGAGCTGGAGGCTCGGTGGCAGCCACCCTGCTGCTTCCATTTGGCTGTACGAGGCGGTAGATTAGATTCCTGTTTGCTTCATGGAAGATCCCTGGTGATATCAATTAGATATGTCAGAGGGACCCGGGGGAGTATTTCTTCTTTATTTATTTATTGGAGTCAAAGGCATCGCAGGCTATCACAGTGAGACACATAATGTCTCTCTCCCCTCTTTGCTCACACTCACTCTCTTTCTTTTTATGGCTTGTAATAAAGCACAGCAAAGGTTATTTCCAGTGGAGGGGCTGTTGCTGGGCTGGTACCCAGCTGTGCTGGCTGGGGCAGCCCTGTCCCAGACCCAGGTGTGGGCTCTCCCTGTCCAAACCCGAGCACGGGTGAACCACCTGTCACCTTGGCTCACGCTGGAGGTCCCTGAGACCCTGGTCTGTTGTTGCTGCCTGCAGCTGCCCTGCACGTTGAACCCCCTCCTGGCAGCAGGGCAGCCAGAGCACGAGGCACTGCTCACACCCCTGGCCCCTCAGCCCAGTCCCGGCAGGTCCCGGGCACTGCTGGCTCCTGCCACAGGTGCCACTGAGAGGCCCCAGAGCAAATCTAATGAGATATGCAAGAGAGTGGTGCCAGTAATTGAAACCTGTCAGTGCAGGAGCCAGGAGAGGGGCGGGTGATGAAAGGAGCCCTGGTGATGCCTGACATCCTCCATACATCAGGTGCTTCATTACGGGGCGCTGGCCAGGCGCGGGGAAGGGGACGTGTCTCTTAATGATCTTGGATTCCTTGCGGCACACTGGAGCAGCCTGGACAAGCCCCTCCTCTCCTGGAGGGAGCTGGAGACTGGTGAAACGAGATTGGTGTCATGGGGAAATCATCAGCCAACCTGAAACTCGCTGTTGGTCCTTGTGGTCCCCAGGAGGGATGCCTGTCCCTGGGGAAGGTGGTGCTGACCCATGGTGGGCAGTGTGGGGACAAGGGCTCTGTGGAGCATCTCTCTGAGCCCAGCCGGGCTGTGGGGTAGCTGCCTGCGCACCAAAATCCCAGGAAATTCCGGAAAGGACACCATCCTGATGGGCTGGATGGAGCTGCTAGTTTTGCTTTGCGTTAGCGATGTGCTCCTCCGAGTCCAGGCGGCCTCTGCCCGTCCTGCCGCAGCCTGGCTGCTCCACAGGGGCTGTTAATCTGCTTCCTATGAAATACTGCTGGCTCCTGTCATCAGCTGTCTCCTGTTCCCACCGAGGTCAAGTGTGACCTCCCATCCATTGCAATGAGAAGGGCAGGCCGTAAAACAGGCGTTAGGAGCATTAGCAGCATTAGCTAATGAATCCCTCCCAGGAGGCGTGCGCTGCACTGCGAGGTGCTCGGGAACAGCCCCGCCTCGTCCCCTCGCGTGGGTTTCCTTGCTGGTTTGGGGGGTCATTGCAAAACAGGAGGTTTTTAGAAGGGGGACTAGGATGGTGTGCGGACCCCTGCTTTAATCACCATCTGCCTCTCGCTGGGGTCCCTTGTCAGGAGCCTCGGGATGATCCTGTGTCACCCTGCCAGGATGAGGTGGTCCTGCTCTTTGCCACCCCTTGGAGCCCAGCTTCCCGTGGAAGCTTTGCTTGTGACAAACCTGTGGATACCCCCCCTGCCCCATACCTACCGGGGGAGCTGCCCGGCTCCCGAGCACCCATCACCCATGCGCTGGCTCCCCCCGGATCAGCGGTTCACTCTAGCTCGGGCGCGGGGAGTGAGTCCCACTTGAATGTTAATGCCTCGGAGATGAAACCTGGCTGATTAAATTTTAGACTTGCAAATGGATTTGGTAAATAGATGTTGGGAGAGGCGGGACGGAGGCTGCCTGCCTTGATAGCACATACAGTAAATAGCAGCACTTTGTGATTAGGTGAGAGATTCACTCTCGCAAAATGTGAGTCTCCGGGGGCTGTTTTCTAGTGAGAAATTCTTTAAGTAAATAAATTTATGGCAGTTTTTCTTTTCCCAAACAACAAGAAAAGCCCCTTGGCTGCATCTCCCAGGCTCCGTGCAGGCAGCTGACTGGGAAAGGAGCAGCTCGGGCGCTGGGACAGGGTGCAGGCACTCACCTCCCACCCCACGGCTTCCCAGAAGGACCGAGAGCCTCTTCTGCTGCACCTACACAGGGGAGAAGGGTTTTAGGGGAAATATCTCCAAGGTTGGTTCCTGGCACTGCCACAGAGGCCACGTGTGGCACGGTGGCCGAAGGCTCACCAAGCCCCCGGTAAAGGCACCCTCCCCACTGAGCAGAGCGGGTGCAGCGGCTGGGGATGCTGCTGCAAGGTGACGGACAGGCGGGGTGTGTCGGGGACTCATTTAAGCATCAGTCGCTCCGTCTGCGGGGGAAAGCAGAGACAGGGAGGACGAGAAATCCTTCCCTCCCGCCCAGCCCTGCCACAGCCTCTGTCTCCGTTGCAGCTGAGGCCGGATTCTTCCTGCTTGGCACGCAGGTCTGGCTTATTTTCCGTGTGAAAAGAAAGCCTGTATTTGAGACACCTTTAAGAATGCAGATAGCAGGGCAAACCGCATCGACCCCTGCATATAACATAGAGGAAGACTTTAATAACAGTATGGCATTCATTCTTATCTGGAGCAGTATGAAATATTGAGAAGGAAGAAGAAAAAAGTAACTGTTGGAGCTGGAGCCTGGATTTAGCACATATTAAACCATTTGTCTTGCGCTCCCCTGCTGAGCTCGAGCATCGGGGCTGCTCCAGCTCTAAATTCTGGGGAGAAACCCAGCACAGGCAGGGAGTGTCTGAGTGGGGAAAGGGCTGATGAGCTGCCTGGCAGTATTCGGATGCTTCTCTTGGAGCTGCTTCCCTCCAAGGCAGCATCTTTCCCATTCTGGCGTGACTTTCAGGGCAGACTGGCCTCCCTAGCAGGGCTGGGTGGGATGGGATGCAGCTCCCAGAGGGCCTTTGCTCCCTGTCCCATCACTCTGCCAGGCATATCCCAGGATCAGGTGCCAGGACCTCGTGTCTGTGATGTCCTGCGGTTCTGCTGGGGGAGCCAGGGAATGTCCTGAGTTGTGCTTCCTATTTACCCGCCCAAAATCTGTTTCCCTTGTTTTGTATATTGAAATGCTCATCATCTGTTCATTAAAGTACGATCTCCAAATTACAGTGGTTGTGAGCAAACCAGGTCACAGCGGCCGCTTGCGTTAGCGGGGATCGATACCACGTGGAGCCTGCTGCTGTGCTTTGGGAGGAGCTGGTGCTAAGCCCTCATTCCTCCACGGCAGGCAGAGGGATGGGGCAGTGGGGAGGCAGCACCAGGAGCATTGGGTTTTCATTCAGTGGATGAGGTGGGAGCAACCTGTGAGATGGGGCTGGTTTGGCTGCTGGGGCTGAGCGCCTGGACGTCCCTCCACGTGTCGGGGTAACTGTGCAGAGCAATGGATGGAGATGCAGGGCGGTGAAGAGCATCGGGTTCTACCAGGTGTCTGTGGTGGTTCAAGACTTCGGAGGGTCTCAGACCTGGTGGCCTGTGGTTCGGGAGCAGTGTTTCCCGGGACCGCGGAGGCTTCACTCCCACTGGGAACCAGAGCAGAGCCCGTGCTGCAGCGGACACGTTAACGCCTGCAGCTTTGGCAGCAGCGGAGCTCGGTGTTCTGTGCGGTGCTGCCAGGCCATAGCCATTATCATGGAGATGCAGTACCCCCGACCACGATCCTCATGGGCGCAGCAGCTGGGTTTGATTTGACAGGATTCATGGGAAAGTATTTTAAATAATACATGAAGTTTCGGTGCAGTTCAAGGCTTGCGCGCTCGTTCGACAGCAGCCGCGATGTGTTATCGGCTGATAAACATGCTTGTTATATATTATGTATATGGCATCCCGGTGCCAGATTCGCAGGGAGGTTTCTCCGGTCGTGCAGCTGGGCTGTTTGCTGTGCATGTGGATGAGGCTGCGCTGGCGTCCCCCATGTAAACACTGCCGGAACGCTCCGCTCCGAGCATCCTGCGGCGCCGTGGGAAGGAGCCTGTAATCGCTACGTCTAATTACTGAGAAGGGGAAATCGATATGGAGGATTTCCAAGTGTCTCAAAATATCCTAAATTCCCTCCCTTCCGTGGTGCTGCTCACTGGCGCCCGTGGAGCTCTGCAGGGAGGGAGGTCGGGCTCCGGGCCACCAGGCTCAGCCTGGTGCGGGCAGAGAGCGAGCCGAGTGGCTCTTTGGCTGCCTCCGAGCCACAGGCAGCGCGGATGCCGAGGGAAGGATGGAGCAGGCACCACGGCTGGGTAATCACAGGCCAGAGGGCAGCGGGAGCTCTGCTTTCTGTGACAAAACTTCAGGCAGGGCACCTGGAGGTGTTCGCTGGAGAATAGCGGAGCTGGTTGGCTGCAAGGAGCACAAGCTCTGCTCAGACCTGGCCTCCCACCACCACTGCTGCAGGAGCACTGGGACAGTGGTGTTCCAGTGGGATGGGATTGGGAAGTCTCTCTGGCCTTTCAGGGGGATCTGTTCGCAGTCTGAGGCATGAAATCGGTTTATCCCCAGGGCTGGCTGGCTCCGCACGCAGCGGTGGGGCTGTTCAGTGCTACCCAACCCCAGTGCTGGGAACCACAGGGACCAGCTGCAGCAGTGATGGGAACAAAGAGGAGGAAACTCTCTTGAATTTGTTTCCCTCTCAGGCTTTTCAGAACACAGGAGCAGACATTTCCTACATCCCTGGGTGAATATTCAGGGCTCAGATTTAATCTTCCTTTTCTTCACATGCTGATGAGGTCCTCTGCATCCCTTTCCAGGAGCTGTTGTTTGAGCTTCCTCAACCCCTTCCTCAGCTGACAAAAGCCTTATAAAGGCTAAAAGCAGCCTTGGCTGCCTCCTTGCCCCACAAGAGAGAGATGGGACCGAGAGCAGGGGGTCAGTGCCCTGTCTGCTGATCCCCATCACTCCACCGTCAGCACCTTCCAGGAGCGGTGCCTCTCTGTGCTTTGGGGGAGCAAGCCAGCTCCTTAATGAGACACCCCCCGCCTCCTGCCTTGCTCGGCAGCTAATTGAGGCGTGGGAGCTGCCCTGCTCTTCGGCAGTCGCCAGGCATTTGTCTGAAGCAATTGCTGAGCCCCCGCCGGATCAAAGTGCCCGGGTCCCTCAGCCTGCCGGTGCCCTCGCTGCTGCCAGCGCCTTCCGCCCGCTTCCCTGAGTGACTGGTTGACAAAATAAATCTGTGGGAGAAGGAGGCTTTTCTGATCCGCTGTCATCTTCCCCAAATGCTCCTGATGCATTTACTTTCCTCATTACACGCGAGGTGTCAAGTCCTCACCTGCGAGCGCAGCTCGACATCTCTCCGCACAGCAGCCTCCCCCGAAAGGCTTCAATCTCTGGTAGCAGCCTCCTGACAGGGTCCTCTCTGACAAGGTCCCCTGCCTCAGGGGACCTGCCACCTGCCTTCCCAGCGGCTCTGCCACCCACCCTTTGAGACGGTTTCCCTCCTGTGCCCTCTGCCCCACGGCCTCGATGGGGACAGAGGGTGTTAGGTGTGATGGGGAGGTCCCGTCAGCCAAAAGCCAGGCTGCCTGCTTGCTCGCCCTCCTGCCAGGCGGGACTTTGCTGGGGTCTGCCCCTTTTTGTGGGTGATGAGCTGGTCTGAGCGTGTACCAGCACATGTGGGTGCAGCCAGGGAACATGTTCCCAGGTGCGTGAGCTGCGGGGCCAGTTGCTCAGGCTCCGATGGGGAAGGAGTTGGGGCTCAGGGAAGGATGGCTGAGCCTGCTCACCTCCAGCATGCCTTTGTGGAGGAGAGGAGCAATTAGCAGTCTGATAGCAAGATTAATAGCAGATGCTCATAATTAACTCACTGTGCATGTAAGCAGCTATTGTCTCCATTTTATCCTGCGTAGATTGATATTCAGGAGTGACTCATTATAGAGACAGAACCTCTTTTGCCTGCAGAGCGCAGCTACCAGAATGGAAATCACAATTAGAGTTGGCCGTGTCCCTGCCAAAGATGTGGGAGGAGAAGGCGCTGGGGTGGGATGGGCACCCCTCGCCTGCTGGCAGCGGGGAGCTGCTGTCAGTCCCCCCTCGCAGCCCTGTCCCGTGCCGGGCACTCCCACCGCGGAGCTGCTGCTGCCGGGCTGTCCCCAGCCTGCCTCTGGAAGGAGAGGTGAAAAATGGCTGGAGAAACTGGAGAGAGGCCAAAAACTGCAGAGAGTTGCAAAGAGAAGCAGAACAAAGTGAGGTCAAACGCTGCAGCTCGCTGCGGCCGGCAGAGCCTTGTTTCTCGCCTGTAAATTCCTGTCCCTTGCTGGTGTGACTGGAACCCTGGGCCAGCGGGGATGAGGGATGCTCTGCCCCTCCTGGGGAGGGCTTTGGTGGTGGGGAAGGATGCAGGGGCTGTGCCTGCTGTCCTGGCGTGGGGAGCACATGCTGGGCACTGGTTTCCGAGCGGGGAGCACTGGGGTTCATGGTCTGTGCCGCCTGCTAGGTGGCAGGGGGCTCTGCCACAGCTGGCAGCCTGCGCACTGACCCCAGCCGGGCCCTTACACTCATCTCTCCCGATGGGTGACAAACCAAGCGGAGTGGGGTGATTGCCAGCCACGAGGCGTGGATCGGCCCGAGGAGCCTTGTTGAGAGATGGGGGTTGCTGGCCTGACGCATCGGTGAGGACCAGGGCTGGGAGCTCTCGCACGGCAGAGCAGGGCTGTTGGAATAGATGCCTGTGGTTTAGCGCTGCCTGCAGGGGCTGGGGGGTCCCGGCTCCTGTGGGCATCCCGGGAATTGCGTGCCAAATCGCCTGCCGGCAACAGCTCCTCTAAGGACAACCCTCCCTGGGGAGAGGCGGAAAGCTGCCGCTGCTGCCGCCTGTCTTGGCTTCTCCCTGCTCACCGTCACCTCTAAAGAGCCCTTCACTCACGGTCGTGTTGGGAAAGGTTGGTTTGTGTCACTGATGAAGTGTTGTCACTGGCCATGCAGCGCTGGGGGGCTCCCAGGGGAAGGGCTGTGGGTTCTGCCTGCGGGGATTTGTTGGGGACCTCAGGGGACATCCTTCCAGTGCAGCAACTGCTCCACGGCCTTTGGAGAAATACTGGGCTCTTAAAAACCCGCTGCTTGTGTGTGTCTACGAGCAAGAGGTGAAATTACGCAGCACCGCCTGCTAACGATCCCGTTTGCGTAATGCCTGCACCCCCAGCAGCCTCGCTGCCTGATCTCCGCCGAGACTCCAGCGAGCGTCAAACCCTTTTGGCTCATATCCTCTGCACGTGTCTGGAGGCGCGTTTGCCATCTGGGCTCCGCGTGTTGCTGCAGACCCAGCCCAGGCAGGGGGTTGCTGGGGGAGGCTGCTGGATCGCGTGGGGGGAAACTGCTTTGTCCCTGTCCCGCTAGCAGGGGTTCCCTGGCTGGGACGTGGCAGCTCCTCTGTCTTGGCTTTGGGTGGGCGCAGTGACGCTGCTGCCCCTCTCCTGCTTCACACCCTGCGCAGAGGTTTCTATGCTGGCACTGGGGCCGCAGCTTTGGCAGTGGGCTGGCATGGGCTGCCCTCTTTGGGGAGGAGTGCAGGAGCAGGTCTCGAGCTGCTTATTTCCACGAGCGGTGGCTCCAGCACGGGCTGAGGGTGCCAGGCTGGCAGGGCAGACTGGGGGCTCTTCTGAGCCTTCAGCTCTTCGCTTCTGCATCTTCCCACTGGCTCGTGTCGCCTCCTAACAGACCGTGGGGGTGCAGGCATATGGTAATGCATATTTAACTGGTATTTACATTCAACAGTGTCTCTCTGTAGCTCTGTTTTCCTTCCCAAACACTCCGATTCCTCCAGGCTCCTGGCTGGTGCAGCTGGGGAGGCGTGGGGGGAGGCAGGCGCCTGCTCCCAGGCTGGGGGCTCAAACCGCTTTCCAAAGACAAGCCATCTACAAAGCCACTTTGTGGGATGAAATATCTGGTGTTTTCGGGAAGGTGCGTGTGAAGGCTGTGTTGGGGTGTGCAGAGAGCCGAGGTGCGATGCACCTGGCTGCTGCCCCGTGGGTGGGTGAGCATCCTCCTGCACCGGGAGAGGGACACCGCCCGGGGAGGAGCCTCTGCCAGGGCTGGACCCGGTGTGGTGGCTCTTGCTGGCTCTTACTGATGGCTGGGAAATGCTAAAATCAGTTGAGAGCAGAGGGGAACTGTTAAGGCAAAAAAAAAAAAAGCTCCTGTTGCAATTGACTCCGCTCCTTAATCGAGGTGCTCAGGAGCTATCGTTATTCCAAACATACCGGCATAATAATTAAACATAATTACTTGTAGGTTCTGGGCCGGTGACTATCTATACCTAATGCTCCTAATGAAATTTCTGCTGAGACACACCAACTGTTTAATAAATAACAGCAGCACCTCACTCCTGGGCACTGGGGGGGGCCTGGTGTGGCTGGGGCCGCTGGTGGCAGGGAGCTGGCGCAGGGGCTGCACGGAGCAGTGTGTGAGAGCATCCCCAGAGCTGTCCTTGTGCCATCCTGTGCCCCTGCAAGCACTGCCGGGGGTGCAGGAGCTTCCATCTGCCCTGGCAGAGCCTGGCCCCCGCTGTCCCACCAGCCCTTGGCCTCCACCCAGCCATCAGGGTCTTCAATGTTAAAAAGCAACTGATTATCCCAGTAAGGAGGGAGCTCCAGAGAGAGAAACCACCCGTTTGCCTCAGAACCTTTTCCTTGAGAATTAATCCCCGTTTTGGATCCAGTTGTGAATGGGCAGGGTGATACAACGGCTGAAACATGAGTCAAGGCCAGTTCTGTCACTGGTGACAGTTAATGGGAAGCAGTTTGAAAATGAGGATGCGTTTTGGTTTTGAAACCTACCTCCTTCCCCTCCTCTGAGAAATCTGCTGAGCACTTCAAGAGAACAAAGCCCCTTTGAAAGCTCCTTCCCCCCTTTCAATGCTTATCTGAAAGGACATCGTTCTCCCCTTGGTCGCTGTAATCATGAAAGCGCAGGTGACAAACCGCTTGGTACCAGGTGCTGTCAGGAAGCTGGGGTTGTATAAATATATACGTATGTGTGTGCGTACCCGGGTGGACTGGTGGCAGCAGCGCTGGGGCTCTGCGCCAGCAGATGATTCCCATCAGCTCGCCGGGGAAAAAGCAAGCAACAAACTTGAAGGGACACTTTGATCTCAGTGTCCCCCGTGGTGGCAATACTGGGTGGCGATGCCAGGTGGTGTTCCTGGCATGGGGGGCACGGTGGCAGAGAACCCCACAGCCTAGTGCAGGGTCATTCGTGGGGGCCTGCTGTGGTCCCCTGAGCCGTGGCAGGGCTGCCGGGTTCCAGGGATGTGGTGTTACCTCCTCAGCTGCCACAGCGCTTCGCAAACGCACCACAGGCGAGTTCTTCAGCTCGTCAGTGCTTTCATCTCTGTTGTGCTTTCTGTTACCAAGGGCAAGAAAGATAAATTCTAATGTTATGGCCCAGCGTTGCTCCAGCATCAGGTCAGCGGGCAGCTGAGGGACGGTGCTGGGGGCTTTCCCTGGCGATGCAGGGGCTTTCACGTGGCTGTGCTCAGGGGTCCCGCACCACGGGTACACGAGAGCTGCAGAACCCTGTGTGAGGTTGCTCAGAGCTCCGAGCGTGTGCCCATCGTGGGCACTGAAGCAAAATGCCGGTATGGGGTGTATTGTTTGTGGAGCTGGATGACAGATCTGTGGCCCGTGTGTTTCAGGGGAAAGGGCAGTGGGAATGGACGCAGGGACTATCGCCCAGCTGTGGGGATTCCTTCCTCCCCACAGCTGTGGGTAAGAAGCGACTCCATAAAGAGCAAACCGGGCTCAGAAGCCTCAGGTCGCTGCTTCTGCTGGAGCAGTGGTCCCAGGGGGACGCCTCCCGCTCCCTGCCTGCAGCTCAGGCGGGATGCTGAGGTGAGTGTCACCCCGCTGGGCAAGGGACGGGCGCTGTCCTGGGAGCAGGCCCCCTGCTGCGCAGGGCTCGGCAGCGTCTCGGCAGGGCTCTGGTCTCCAGGGTGACTATCTCCTTCCCCAGCCTTTGAACTCCAAGGTGATTTCTTGTCACTGAACAGCACGGCAGGTCTGCCCGCATTTCTCCATGCCGTGCTGAGGTGGCTGTGCTGCCCGGGATGTGTTTCTCAGTCTGATCAACGACGTGCTTGGGTCAGATAAGGCTGACTCGGAGTGCCACACGCTTCAAGAAATAACTCCCTGTCTCTGTAACAAACGTGCTCAGCAGCACTGAGGGAGCCCGGTGTTGTCCTGCAGCTCAGCCCCAGGTGGGCAGAGGAAGAGTGAGTTGGGGGCTGGGGAAGTGGATAGGGAGCTCTAGGCAGCAATGGACCTCCCTGGATTACCGAGTTGAATACCCTGGAGCCTTGGAGAGGCAATGGGGTGGGGGGAACCTGCGGCAGGACCAGGGGGTGCGGAGGCAGAGCTCTGCTTCCCCTTGCTGTGATGCCCATGGTCATCCTTCCACACGGGCTTTTGTCTGCAATCTTTGAGTGATAGAAAGCAAAGGGGAAGGAAAGACAGATCTGAGGGGCCTGAATGTCACCCCTTGAGGACAATTTCACTGTGCAGCTTCGTGCTCTGAGTGGCTGGATCTGCTTGTGATCCACTGCCGGTTCCCAAACGGTGTGAGCTGTCCCAGCTTTGGTGCCCAAAGGCAGGCGTGCCACTGGCGCTGCTGCTTGGCTGCTGCCTCACTGACCCTCGCTGACTCGCACCGTTTGAATCCCCACTTCACCTTCACTCGCTGCTGCCCCCTCCCCGGTGCTGCTGCTGCGGGTGGCTGCGGCTGGGTGCCCCAGCGGCTGGGTGCTGTGGGGATGCCCGGGCCCCATTTTCCTGGTGTCTCCCATCTGCTTCGCATGGCTCTGCCTCCCTGGGTTGGTAACGATGCATCGCTCCTAACGAGTGGGAGTCTGCTGGGAGCAGAGTGGGTGTTGCTCTCCGACTGAGAAGGTTGGTTTCCTTTATTCAAGGACAGCTCTTGGAGTTCTTCTAATGTACCTGTCAGTCTTTTTGCGTCTGCCTGTCTTGCTTTTTGTAATTTGCTCGCTCCCAGGACATGAGTGCTAGTGGTATCTGCCTGCACCATCAGCTGCGGTGCATCTCCCCTAAGGAGCCCTGCGGGAGAAGCTCCCTTTGCCTCATGAGGCAAACGAGTCCCACAGGGTAAGAAGGGGCCAGGGAAGCTCCTCTGTGCAGCACCCTCTGTCCTCTGCTGCAAAGCCCCCTTCCTGGAGGTTAATTCAGCCTTAATCTGGGCCTCAGCGAGTCAGGGGTTGGTGCTCCTCTGCGAGGCTGGACAAGATAATCTGCTTATCTCCGAGTCCATCGCACTGTCGCAGCCCTTTCTGCCTGCGGAGAATTAGTGCAGCGCTATTAGGGATTATGTGTGCCCCCCACCCTACCCTGACCTCTCACAAATCTCCTGAGCTTTGGTGTCCGAGGAACGTGCTGCAGGGAGGCTGTGCCAGATGCTAAGAGTGCCAGACCGCAAATCCTTCCTCCTGCACTGAAACCCCTGTGATTTCTGTTTTCCCCGGCTCTGTGGTGCCATCGTGGGGATGTTTGTCCACACCAGTTGTGCATGTGGGGGTGAGGTGCTGCTTGGCTGGGGGACGGACCTGCCGACAGCCCTTTCTGCCCCACGGCTGGGAGAAAGGCTGCTCCGAGCCATCCCTCCCTCCCTGCGTTTGGCGAGGGAGGACAAGAAATGCATGAGAGAGGCTTTTGGCTCAGGCCGTGTTGTGTCAAGAGCTTCAGCTAATCCAGCGAAGCATCCGAACGTGCTCCCCAAGGGGCCAGCCAGCAGCTTGCTGCAGATCTGCGATTTAATCTTTGCGCTTCTGATCTCTGCGGCCTCAGTAACACGCTGGCCGAAAGAACAGCTTTTGGTGAGGATGCTCAGGAAAACCTGCTTTGCGGCTGCGTGGAGCTTGGGGCAAGGAAGTGGCTGAAGGATGGGCGGGCAGGCTGCGGGCTCGCTGCCGGAGCAGGCAGGCAGGGGATGCTGCCACCCGTGTGGTGGCAGGTGAAGCCCCCTGCGCCATGGGGAAGCCTGGCAGCACGGCGGTGGCTGCCGCGAGTGTCAGCGTTCCTCCCTCTCCCTCTGACGTCCTTTGTGAGCAGGTTTCAAAGACGGCTTCTCCCTTCCCCTTCTTTAGGAAGGTTTATATGAAACTTTAATTATAGTGGCACCCTCTGAAAAGGATCGTTACACCTCCCGAGCAAACAGCAGTCAGTAGCGCGACACAGGCACCCTGGGAAGTATCAGGGTGACAAAGTACCGCCGGCGCTATCTGCGGAGTGTCAGCTCTCCGTGGAACGCCTCCATTTGTAAGGAAGATCGTGGGCCCTGCCCTATGATGAATGTTTAAACGAGGCGTTCAGATGAGTCTGATGGGGAGGAAGGGACCGTTTTTATCCTTCTGGAGCAAAGCCTCCCGGTGCTCCCACTAACAATCCTGTGGGTGAGCAGCCCCCGTTTGAGTGAGCATCGCTCTGCTCCGCTCCAGCAGCGCCAGAGAGGACGCATCAGGGCTAGGCTTCAATTCCCCTTTTGGGACAACGAGCTTTCAGGTACTGGTTAGTACTTGGTGGGTTCTCAGAAGCAGATTCCCCCGCTTCCAGTTTTCCCTCTGCAGTGTCAGACCCTGGGGTCTGGGCAGGGACCCCTTTCACATAGTGCTTCTCCCCGCAGAGCAGCGATTGCTCCGTGAAGGAGGGGTTTACACAGGAGAGCGAGGGATGAGGCGGGCAGTGACTGGCCCAAGGGTACTGGGGGAGCCGGCGGCAGCAGGAGCCATCCCTGCCTCTCCTGGAGGCTCTTGCACGGTCAGTGCCCGGGCAGCAGCGCGGAGAGCCCCAGCACAGGCGTTGGTGGGCACAGCGGCACGATGCAGTGCGTGGTGTTTGAGGCAAGTAATCACTGAGTGGAGGAGGATAAATCTCCAGCGTCAGGGGTGGATGTTGGTGCTGTAAAGCAGAGAACCAATATAACAGTCTACATAACACCATTAGTCTGGGACCGAAGCATTTGATATAGAACGAGAGATGGCGTGAGCCAACAGGTCTCTGCTTTATTTTTCCTCGGTGCGTTTAATGCCGTGTTCTGGGTGCCGCTTCCTATGCTGCATGTGCTTTATCGTTCTTCTCACCCCGGCAGAGGAACCGCCGGAGCTTTGACAGATGGATGGAGACGCTGGGCTGGCTGTCGCTGCGCCTTCCCTGGATGGTCTGACCCAGCAGAGCCAGTCTCTGGGAGGGTGGGATGTGAAACGGGGTCCTCAGGTCTTTGCAGCGCAGGGTAGGGGGTTGCTGCCGCCAGCCCCTCTGTGGGACTGTCCCATTGCTGCCCCACAGCTAGGCATCACTTTCCTGCCTGGGGCTCATCCCAAGTTCTGGGCACTGTGGCCCAGGTCGGTGCTGTCGCCATGTCCCCACTGGAGAGTTACTTCAGTTACTGACTTTGCAGATGAAAGGGAGCTGGAGGAGTGAGGGGGAGACATGGACACCAGAAAGCATCCGCCACAGCATCTGCTTCCCTGGGAGCAGTGTGGAGCCTGGATTATCTTCCTTTGATGTCGGTGGCCAGGGCTGGATCCGTCTGGGCCCCTCATCTGGATCCGCCTGTCAGTGCCCTGCCCCTTGGAGAGCTGCCTGACGGGTGCTGCTGCAGGTCAGAAGGGTGGTGAGTGGTCCTGGGGCATCCCTGGGCTCTCCTCCCCTCTTGCCCAACCTGCTGGTCAAGGCATGGTGTCAGGGTGAGGTCTGGTCCCCCGGGTGCCTGTGGGCTCAGCCGGGGATTCGATGTCACTGTAGCATGGGGCCAGTAGGGATGGGAAGGTTTGCAGAACTGCCTGAACAAACCCTGTAAGAAGGAGCTGAGGAATGAGCTACCAACTGAGGAAGCAGTTTTGGAAGACAAATGTAATCGGCAGATCTGAATATCCACAAGTGAAATAGGAGGGAAGATAAAAGGAGCAAAAAGTCAGGGAATCCAGGCAGCACTGGTGCACTTCAAAGGGGAAGGGAGCTGGCTTATAGATTTTCCGCCAGCTGCGGCCGTGCCGGCACAGAGCAGAGAGCCAGCGTGGCGGAGAGCTGGGATGCAGAGGAAAGGGAATTTTAAAAGCAGAATTTCAGATGCCTGTTTCCCCCTGGGTGAAATTACGTAGAGAAATATTCTGGCAAAATACGAAAGGGACCGAGATGAAAGCGCAGCCCAGAGTATCTGTTGCAAATGCCATCTGTCCAGGGGGGACGGTGGAGCTTGCTCCGGCGCAGGGCCCTGCCCTGTCCGGGGGGGCCAGCGCCCGGATTCCCAGTGCTGGTTTGTTGGTTGGAGGTGCAGGGGGACAGGCTGGGCGTCACCTATGTGCAGGTCCCTCGGGTAGGGAGAGCTGATAACTGCCTGTTAGATCCCCCAGCTGGAGAAGCATCGATTGGAGCTAGGCATGCTCGCCTGAACCCGCGGGTGCAGGAGGATTTGCTGGTCCAGAGCTGGCTGGGAAATGACCTGGTGCCTGTGAACCAAACTCTGAGGAGTCAGTGCCCAGTACCTGGCTGTGAGGGGTGCGGGGGCTGGCAATGGAAACCAGGGCCCCCCCCGTGGCTGGGGAAGGGTGGCCTTTGCTGGTGGCTGAGAGCGCTGGGCAATGAATAATCGAGAGTTATCGCTCAGCAATCACCATAGCAACATCAAAACACAAGTGGGAGAGGGATGCTGTTCTGCAGCACTGGAGGGTGGCTGCCCACCCCCCCCGGGGGCTTCTCGCGTCTCCTCCTCACAGTCGCCCACCCCAAAGCAGAAGGATGAGCCTGGTGGGAAGGAAAGCTGGGTTCACATGGCGAAGGAAGGAGCTCCTCCAGCTGCCACTGAGCCCCGTCCTCCTGCAGAAATGCTTTAGGCGAAGGAGGTTCCCCGCACAGCCAGGTCCATGGTGCTCACTCCCATCCGTGTTGGAGGGTGCTGGCCGATCAGCTCTGCTGCTCCTCGGGACACTCCGTCCCTCGCTGCCTCCTTCCTGGATGCCAGCCAAGGGCTGGGTGCAAACCATGCATGGAAAGAAAATGCCAGATTTTCTGCACTGGCTGAAGTGGCAGGTCACTGGCCTTGGTGACTCCTTGTGCTTTTCTGGAGGGACACGGGCTCCTCCCAGCACTGACACCTCCCTGCTCCTGCTGTGAAGCTCTGGAACGAGAAGGACTTGCCTTGCTGACATGAGCTGCAGCCACGACTCTCCTAGCAGAGCTGCTAAGCCTCCATAAATATGCTTTTAATAATCAAGCAGTGTTTGTTTAGCATAAACCAACTCCCCTGCTAAATCGATGTGGAAGCCGAGAGCTGCACGTGGTTCAGAGACATAACTCGGAGGGTGCCTGGCGTGGTCTCCGCAGGGCTGGGGAGGGCACCCACCTCCGCTCCTCACTGCTGTCATCCTCCCTGCCATGATCCCAGCTGCTCCCTTCAGGTTTGGGTACTGGGTGGCTGCAGCATCAGGCTGGAGAGGCTCCGCGGGGCTGTGCTGGGAGTGGGATGCTGTTGTGAACGCAGTGACCAACCGCCTCAAAACCAGCAGGGACCACTGGGGATGCTGACCCCAGCATACTGGGAAGTCTCATGCTTTGTGCAGGGTACAGAGTATCAGCTGGGCCATCGTGGCATCCCCTGGCTGAGACAGGGCCGTTTGTGTGCTCCCATTGCCAGGAGATGGCTCACCGCCCAGCCCCGGCGGGGGGAGCTGGGGGTCTCAGCCTCCCGTGGGGCTGCCTGCTGAGAGCAGCTCCGCTCTGCGGAGCCTGGTGCTCTCTGACAGGACATGAACTCTGGCTGTTAAGGCCCGAGTTTCCTCTCACTTGTGTCGGTGTTTGTGTGTTGGTACCAGTGTGCTGACTCCTGATCTACGCTGGCGCAGGGCAGGAAGCCAGCCCAGCCCTTCACACGTCTGTATTCCGGTGCAGCGATGGGTGCTATGGCTGGTGGGAGTATGTCTGTCGGGACTCGGGGCTGGGGGGGAATTACAGCCTCGTATTTCCTGGGGGCGTGAGTGGAGAGGTGTTGAAAGCAGGCAAAGCTCCCCATCCATCTATCAAAGCGCCCGTGGGAGTGAGTGTGAGAGGACCAGGGAGCTGGTCGGTCAGCAAAGCTCTTTAGGGGGAAGAAGGACAGAGGGAGAATCGCTCTTGTGATTTGGAGAGCTGGAGGGGTTGGCCTCCCTCGTGGTGGGCTGGGATGGGATTTCGAGGATGCGCCTGCCAGGAGATGCTCGGGATGGCCTGTCCCTAAAGGCTGCTGGGTCCCAGTTGACTGGACCCTCCTCCTCAGAGCCCTGCGTGCAGGAGAGACCCTGGGCAGGAGCTGGTTGTCTTGCCCCACGTAGGAGCTTAGGGGGAGATGGGAATCGGGAGGTGTTTTTCATGAGCAAAAGCTGAAAAAGCAGCCTCTGCCTTTGAAGGGACAGATGCTTTATCTTCTGGGAGAGGAGCTGCGGGCCGCCAGCTCCTCCGCTTGCTGAGCCAGTGCCAGGCTGCAGGGTTGGAGCAGCCTGTGGAGTTAGCAAAAGCCTTTCTGTTACATTTGATATCTTGTTCAGATCAATATGTATTCCTTGAGCAATTCGGGGGCTTGTAGTCTCCTGATTAGCTGTCCCTTTATCCGGGTAGATTTTTCTTATCTAGAGTAATTGTTGTGCCAGAGTACATCTACGGCTGCGGCATGACCTTACCGGCAAGGGTACGCTGGGAGCTGCTCCCCGAGAAATACAGCTCCCCCTGCCCGAGCCCTCCCCGCCAGCCCCTCCGCCTTATCTCCCTGTAAATTGTTCCTGAAAGCTTTTGTTGCCTTCCCAAGGTGAGACGGGGCAATCCAGGAGGCCAGTACATAACTCTAAACCGCTCACAGGCCCCGGCGGTGGCTGTGGGGAGCAGCAGGAGGAGGAGGAGGGATGTTTACTGCGGCCGCTGGCGTGTCTTGGCTCTTTCGCCCGGTGTACTGCGATGGGAGTTTCTATTAACCGGGGTGGCTCGTCAGTCTGTTCACAGCCCTGGCTTCTTCGGTGGGTTTGTGCGAGATGCTCCAGCCCCAGATTAATCAAATTGGAAATAAATTGATGGTTAAAATAAAAACCCTCTCCAGAAGTGACAGTGATGAATGAGGGAGGCGAAGGGCAGGCGGGGAGGTTGCTCCTTTCTTGAGATGTCAGCGAACATCTTGGTGTTGCCCTCAGAGGGGGGATGCTGCTGCCGGAGCAGGAATGTGGAGCCTCGGGACTTCATCCCTCACCGCCCTTCTGGAGGGATCACTCGTGTCCCTTGATTAGTTCATGGAAAAAAATATGGGGCTGACAATAAAGGGGAGATGTGCTGCGTCAGGCTTGACACCAGTCCCTCAGCTGTGCCTGTCACTGGCACGGGCTGTACCTGGAAAACAAGCAGCTCTATTCAATTCCATGCATGTGTGACCTGCTCCAGAGGGACTGTCTCCACGGAGCACCTGCCCGCTCCTGCTCTTTGTCTTTACTGGAAAAATCAGAGCTGCAGGTTTGTTTTTTCTGCAGGATGCCTAGCTCCAGTTGACTGTGCTCCTGTAGAAATCAGACGGAGGAGCAGGGCAGCTTTCCCCAGAGTAGGGGGTGAGAGCAGAGACAGGGATGAGGTGTTCTCTTGAAAGCATCTGGGGACTCAGGGAAGGAGATGGGGTGTTTTCCCTGACACCTGGCAAATGAGCTCCCCACCGACACCGGGAAGGAGCAGCGCTGCTCAGCAGCGGAGGCTGGCTTTGGCAAGTAGCGTTGCCCAGGATGATGCAAAGGGAAAAAGGATCAAACCCACCACATGCTTCGGCATTTCCAAACCAAACCTGATTGCATTCGCTCCCGACTCCGCTCCGGTGCCATCCTGCGCTCCCTGGGGAGGGAGGGATGCTCCGAGCTGCCCTGTGGATGCAGCGGGCTCGGCAGCACCCCGGGGCCGGCGGCATCCCCGGCCCGGCACCGCTGCCGCGGAGCCATGAGGGGGAGCTCAGCCCTTTCCCTTCTCCCTGCTCGGCGGAGCCCGGGGAGCGGCCGGGGCTGCTGCGGCTGCCCGGGGGAAGCGGTGACGGCGGAGAGCCCTCCGTGCTCTGCCCCTGCCCCGTGCCGGGGCCGCCAGGGGCCGCCTCGGGACGCGAAGCACCCGCAGCACCGCGGGGCGTGTGCGGGGGGCGATGCCGGAGCCAGGCTGGTCCCCGCCCGGCTGCAGCATCTTCATCCTCATCCTCACTGCCGCCCCAACTTCTCTCTCTGTCTGGCAGGGTGTCGGAATCCTCCTTGTCGCTCCTGGCCAGCCGCTGGCTTGTGGTGGAAAGAGCAGGAGATCCGTGTGCTTTGCTGTAGAACCATTTTCTGGGTAAAAAAAAAGAGAGACCAATTCTGTCCTATGTCTGCAATTATTTTTTTTTATGCAGCACTAATGAAAAATACTCTTGAACATCTGCAAAAGGCCTATGGTAAAGAGTTACCTAATGGAATAAATCACTTTAAACTAAGCAATTATCCCTTTGGTTTTTTCCCTTAAAACACCGACTGGCTGACGGTGCTTTGCTTGTGTGTGTAGTAACAGGAAAACCAGGGCTGTGAAATAGGCAAGGATGATCTTGCGCGCCCAGGAGCGGAGCTTCAGGAATATTCACGTGCTTACAGGGTAACGTGCTGCGGGATGAGGACACAGCTTGCAGAGGACACCAGAGAGCCTGGATGGGGGTCCCAGTGCACTCAGACCCGTTCCCCGCTCCGGTTCCGCCCTTCTCTGCCTTATTTGTCAACTATCCTGTAATTACACAGAAATAAAAGGCTCCTCCAGATTAGGGGGTAATTATACTTAATAGGAACAAAATGAATATTCCTGGTTAACCATTTGGGTTTGGGAGGCAGATGGCACAGAAGCCTGTGTTTACCTCCTTGCATCGCGGCAACGGCAGCGCAGTAATTAACCAGTTGCTCCCTGGCTCCTAACCAAGGCAGTAATTGGTTAACCACCCCTGCGTGTAGGCAGGCGGGTCGGGTACTTTGCACGGCCTCATTCTTGCGGCGGGCTGCCGGTGGGTGGGCATTGTTGACCCTGCTCTTCGCTGGGGCTGCGGCCACCTCATGCTGGCCCCGGTGACTATTTCTGGCATTCCCCGATCTGGAAGTGCCCTGTCAACTGGGGAAGGCGGCTGCTGGTGGCAGCCTGACAGGCAGTGTCCTGCAGACGCTCGGTTGCTCCCATCCAGCTCCACTGAAGATGAAGAGGCTTCTGTTGTCTGGAGAGCCTTCTGCCACCGGTATCGCAAAGCGATGCTGACGTGCAGCCTGGGCAGGCTTAGAGGGACACGCTCACTACACTACATCCTCGGTCACCTCTGGCAGGACAGCGAAGCCGGGGGAGAGGGGTGGGAGGTGATGGGCTTCCTGTCCCAGGCAGGGCTTGAAGAAGAGTTGTCCCTCAGCTGCTGGGCTAGGGCTGGAAGCCCTCAGGAGTTCAGCCTCTTCATGGAGGCACCTGGACAAGGTTTCTTGCTGCTGTTGGAAGCCCCTTTGAGTAGACACTACGGAGTGTTCAAATACTATTAATAAATGTAACAGCAGCCACAGGGAAAACTTGGTATTTACTGTCAATTCAGCATCTACACGGAGACATCATTCTGTCTTCTGCAGTTTAACGCCACCCGTAATTATAACGGTTTTCCCCAAGGCTCTGCGATGCCTTTTATCGTGTTGCTGCTGGGCCGGGAATGTGGCACTAGGGTGGGGAGCGGGTGCTGGGGAATCCCCCGGTCACCTGCACTGAGGACAGAAGCTGCTGGTTCGATGTCCTTATTTACATTAGATGGTTTTGATAAAGGTAGATTTTCGTCTTGCAGTTCACTAGGATTTTTTTCATGTAAAAATGCGTATCTTGAGACAGCAAAGAATGGGAAATGCTGGAACAATGAAGTGTTGCCGAAGGATTCTAATGAAAAGCTCGAGCTGCGGCTCCCTTGAGTTAGGAGCAAAGCTTTGGTGCTGAGCCGGGAGGTGCTGTCCCCTGCCACGGGCAGGAATGGGGTTACCCCCCCCGGAGCGGGACCCCTGGATTTGGCTGGGGTGGGGCCCCCTGTTCCACTCTCGGTGCCCCCTGTTCCACTCTCGGTGCCCCCAGCCCTGCTGCTCTTGGGCTCCATCTGGGCAAAAGAAGGTTCAGACACTTAATGAATTTAGATTTAATTTGCAAGCGAAAAAGATCGTTTTCTTTTGTAGCTGACGCTGCAGCCCAAATGTCTGAGCTTCTCGGGTTTAAGTCTAATTAACTGCATTTCACAGCTTATTTAAAGAAAAGAATGGAGGCATTAAAATTGTAAAATCTAATTTTTAAGTAAATCTTTCAGCACAAAATTAATGTCGCAGTCTCCCAGCCGCCTTGGCAATATATCTCTTGTCTTCAAATTTCAAAATGAGCTTTAGCAAACATGAAATTATTCATTAGACCGTCTGGTAAAAGGATAAATAAGTGTCTCTTCGCATCCAAGATCTCCTGGTTTTCCGTTTAGCTGAAGATGGGCTTCTCCAGCCTGGTGGTGTTGGGATGCTGGAGGCGAGGGGCAGGAGCGGGGGCCGTGGCTGGCCGGGCTGTGCCGGGCCATTAGACAGAGCAAGGAGCGAATCCCCCAGTGGTTTGTGGCATGGATTTTGCCTGGTCCGTTGAATCTCGGTGTTGCTGCCCCGTGGCCCTGCCTGTGCTGTGGGTGGGAGCCCTGGTGGGCACCGTGCACCCCCCGGGACCACCCGTCCCGACCGGCCAAGGGGGCTCATTTACGCCCTCATTAAAAAGGAATAGATTTTGTGGAGCCAAAAAATATTATTTTAACAACTCCATTTTTACATCACTTTTTAAGACCCTGGTGGTTTCTCTTTCTCATGATTAAAGTCACATAATTAATTGTAGGAGCGATGCGATTAATACTAATTAGATAATTACTTTTGTGCACGATGGCTCCCGACCTGGCGGTTCGACCTTGAGCGGGTGCTGACCGCTCTGCCGGGAGGGTGGAGAGGTGGGGGCCGGGAACTCGCGTGGGGTTCTGCCCCGCGTTCCTGCCCAGGGGCCGGACCTCTCCCTCGCCACAGCTGCACGTCGGGGAAGAAATCGCCGCCGAAGAAAACGCAACCACAAATATTTTGAGGCAGCTCAAGGGTAAAACATAAACAAGGCGAGGGATGCGCCTCATGCAGGGAGGGTCGGGCCTGCCGGCTGCAGCCGCCGGGGTGCAGAAAAGCACATTAATTAATGGTGAGACAGTGCAGGCAGGAGAGGAGTAATTAACAGTAGGGAACATATAGAAAAATGATGCTCATTAGCACACCCCACAGTCCCGGTCTGGAAAGGGGATGGGAAGCAGTGAGCTGTGGTTTGGCACTGCTGGAGTCGGTCATCAAATAGTGCCATGCCGGGAGGCGGCTCATGGTGGGATGGGCACGGGGGTCCCTGCTTGCCCCGGCCTCACTGGCATCACTGACCGGGGGATGCTCTGCCGGGGACTTCTGTGGGAAAATGTCTAAACCTTTCAAAAAGCTCGTTAAGGGCACCCAATTACCGCCTGGCAGTTGATGAGTTTTATTCGTAAGAGGGAGCGCCTGTCCCCGCTCCGTGCTGATGGGAAGCAAGTGTCCCCGCTCTGTGCTGACAGCCTCGTCTCATGCCCGGTGCTGTGGGGACACCCTGGAGCTGCCTCCCAGGCGCTGGGGCCATTCCAGGGAAGTAATGACCCGCACAGGGGCCGGCTGAACCAAAACCCCCAGGAAGTGGCGAAGTGGGACGCTTCATTTTAATTTTGCACAAAGGAAAAGTGAAGAGGGGCTGGAATCTCCTGCAAGGGGGACACTGAGGTAAGTGTGGTGCTCGGCCCGTGGAGCTCCTGCCAGTGGTGGCCGTACCGAAGCCAGCACGTTTCTGCTCGTGTTGGGCTGCTGGGTGCTGGGTGCTTTCTGCAGCGACGGGTGCTGGCCGGTGAGGACCCGGAGGGACGTTGCTCTCTGGGAACAGGGATCTGCACCCATCCCAGGCAGCAGCAGCGCTCGCCTCGAGTCAAGCTTGTGCCTCCAAGCAAGGTGAAGCCCTGCCGGGACGGCCAAGGGAGCAGGAGCAGGGTTTGGAGCGCGCTGTGCACTGCCGCTGATTCTCGTTGGGGTTTTTCCAGTAATTCTGAATTACGATGTGGTTCTGTGGCCTCCACTGTATTCCCAAGAATCACGCTCTGTGCTCAATCAGTCCGTGGCAATCAATGCTTTTCCAATGAATTCTGAATTCCTAATGTCAGGACGTTGCGCTGCCTGTTTGTTTTCTCTCTGCCCTTGTCTGATTCCTCTGCGTTAGTCCTGGAAGCTGTATAAAGTGCATTAGGGGTGTGTGTATATAGATACGTATATACATTTTTTCCCTTTCTCCCCTCTGCAGACCTCATTGGAAAAGTTAATGGTGTGTTTCTGGAGTAATTAGAATGATTTAAACGGCCTCATAACAAAGTTCTTCCGTCAAAGCAGCCGCTTCTCACCCTCTGTATGTGTCGTATCTCTGCTAGAGGAAGCAGCGGAGGGAAAACGCGGCAGGAAATGGAGGGGAACAGCCCCGCAGCGAGGAGGTCTGGGCGCGGGAGCGGGGGGTTCATTATTCACGGCCGGCAGATGGGCAGGTTCGCTTGTGCGTCTGGAACTCGATTAAAACGAGGGGACGGCTCTTGCGAGGGTGTCCCGCAGTGAACCCTCCGTCCTTTCCTCCGGTGCTCTCGGCGCAGCTCGAGGCCGGACCGGGCACAGGCAGGGGAGGACGCGGTGTTCTCCCCTCCTCTGGGGCAGAGGGAGCTTTGCCAGCGCTGGAACATTCCGGAATCTTTGCAGGCTGGGATTCTTGGCCGAGGCAGATGCCGGCTCTGCAGACTGCTGCACCTTTTGAAGCTGTTGCTGCCTCCACCTGTTTGCTGCTCCCCTCTGCCCCGGGATCCTGAACCTGCCCTGACCAAAGCAAGCCCAGGCCACCCAAACTGGTGCCAACACCAACGTTCCGCAGACCCCCACCACGTCCAGCGTCTGTGTTTTGGCCCCAAGTGATGGGCTTACCATGGCAACCGCTCCCGTGGACCAGCATCCCTGATGTGGCTGAAGGAGCAACTGTGGCCGTGCGTTTCAGGGAGCGATGCGAGCCCCAGCCCTGCTGCCAACAGGCAGTGGGGGTGGCGGGTGATGGCAGCCCTGGGGGCTGTTGGCACTTGGTTTGGGGGGCCGGCTCGGTCCCCACAGTAGGGGGACTGTGGTTGAGAGGTGCTGCCATCCAGGTCCTGGTCCTTCCCCTCACTCCACAGACCCAAGTGGGGCTGCCGGGATGGAGCCTGGCTTTGGACTCTCCTCTTGTGTTCCCAACAGTGCCTTAGAAATTAAGAATCAATCCGATTATTCAAGGCCATAAACAACATCATAAAAATAACATCAATTTGCACAGAAAGGCTCTGCATTAATGTGCTGAAATAATGATGCACTTTTACCACATAAATTTACAATCAATCTTGCTTTTAACACCGTGAAACAACAGTTGGAGGAGGATCAATCCTTCGCCTGAATTAGATGGCTCGAGTCAGAGATGCTTCGGGGGGTTATTTTGGGAAGCTTTTAACAACAGCTCTGGCAGGGTTTTTGCTGACAGATTCGCCAGGGCTGTGTGCGGCAGGCGGGTCCCGCAGCACCCGGCACGCGTGGTCGGGGCCACCCAGGAGGTCGTGACAAGGGCTGACTCGGCTCGGCACGCTTTGCCCTCGCTCGAGCATCGCCGGGCAGCAGCGTGTGCTCTTGGCAGGGAACAGGCAGGCGTGTGCAGCTGCAGAGCAGGCTGGGCTGCTGGCTGGCAACCCGGCTGACTGCGGCTTCACTCCTGGAGACTCCAGTCACCAACTGGGAGCACAGGAGGCGGGCAGCCCTTCCCTGGGGCCAGGCGGGAGTGTGCCCACTCTCCCAGGCCCTCAAACCTGCCCTAGCCTGAGAACCGTACGTCCCAGGAAAGGACAATTGCCCAGATAAAGCCAGATCGCTGCAACTCCCTGTGCCCCCGGTGCTGGGGAACATCCCTCTTGTGCTTCCCAGTTCCCTCCACCCTGGAAAACGTGCCGGGGATGCTGGTGGTGATCGCCGTGCCTTGTTTCCCGGAGCCGCATCCCGCCGGTTCAATCTTTCAGAGTACCTTTCCAGTAAAGGCTCAGACCGTGTGGACTCCAGCCTCCCCGGCCCTGTCACTGCCGCGTCTTAGCTGGCTGGCTTTCTGTATTTATTGTTTTCTCTTGTAAGTGGGCACCGAAATGAAATCTATGCTTATGGAGAGATTGATTAGTTAACCAACTCAATTAGATCTTTAGCCGAGAGCTATGTTAAGCAATGCAGCAAAATGATGGCTCTGTGCAGGTCCGTTTTGTCAAACAGCTGTTTGCCGGCCCACGGAGGGCACAGCGGAGGTTAAAAATGCTGTTATGGTCCCAGAGCCACAGACACACAAAGCCACGAGGCAGCCCAGCCCGTGGGTGCCCCGAGTGCAGCTGGGACCAAGGCAGGCAAGAGGACGGCGTGAGCTGGGCTCCCTTCCCCAGGGCCCCCCAGGCTCCAGAGGGGAAGAGAAACGTTCCCGAAGCCAGACTGTCCCCCTGCACCCTCTCCAGCCATAAGCCTCATGCAGAGCCCGTCTCCCCCCTGTTTTCTGCAGCCGCTCCCCGGCCCAGTGCTCCGCTGTGTGCCCAGCGCTTGCTGCTGGCTTTGTAGCAGGCTCCAGCCAGCACTTCACAACTACTGCGCTGTGCGGCATTTACACACTCGCTGCCTGGGGTTTATAAATAGCGGAGATGGACGGTGGTGGCTGGTGCCACGCTTGTGGCCGAGGGCAGCCCCGTGTCCCGCCGCCTGGCTGCTGCTGAAGCATTCCTGGCTTCCAGGGAGCTCCGGCGGCTTCTGCACAGCACTGGAGGAAGCTGAGCTCTTCTCTCTCCAGGTGTCTGTTAGGAATACAATTAGCTTCTGCTCCGCGTTTGTACTTTCTAAAGCTTTTAATTTAGTCATACAAGGACAAGGGTGTTCTTGCTGGGAACAGGTATGTACAAATGCGAAAGGATCTGGGTCAGGCCGGGTCATAATTAAAATTGTATGCCCTGTGTTTAAGTGCTATTCTGCATATTACGTCTGCCTTTAAGTGCGATTGCAAATGCCATCACAGGGAGAGGGGCAAGGGATGCTTGTTCAGTTGGGCTGGCGACAACTCCCTGCTTCTGTCCTGTGGGGGTGGCAGGAGCAGCCGCCCCCCAGAGACCCTGTGTTGGCCCACGGGTCCCCAGCCAGGGTCAGGGGAATGCCGGTGGCATTTCTAATGCCCTGCAAGAGGAAAAAGCATCCAGTTTTGGGGGAGGGACTGTGTGGAGGTGACCTGGTCCCCTGGACCTGGTGGATACCCCCTGGGGAAGACGCAGAGGGGGCCAGCCCTGCCAAGGAGAGGCAGAGTGGTGCGGTGTGGCTCTTCTGGACTGGGGGGGTTCCTTCAGCCAATAACTCCATAAAAGGGGCTGCTGGTTACAGGCGTGCCCGGCCGGCTGAGCGCCCTCGTAAAAGTGCCCATCACGTCGTTATGATCCGGAGGCTCAGGTGGAGTAACGAGTTTTCATTGCCGTGCCATAAACTTTATGGAAGTTGTAAAAAACAATGAAGCTCCGCACTGATACGGGCAGGCACCTGGAAAAGAGCAGCGGCGGGGTGGAGGGGAAGGGGCTGCTCCTGTACCGGGCAAGAGAATAATTAGGAGAATGGTGGTAATTGGCCCTGAGCGACGTTTCCATCCCGGCTGGCGAGCGCGGGCGCGAGGGGGGCGGGCTCGGTGTGATCCGGCTCGGTGTGTGGGTACCGTGAGCAGAGGCGATGGGCACGTGGGGAGACAGACAGTCTGTGAATTAAATACCAAACCCACCACCCCATGGCAGCTCCACACGAGGGTCACTTGTTTTATTGACTGCGGCACCATTCAATCCATTTCCAGCTTGACATTTCTGCTCCGTCCTCCCTCTCGACGCTTTGCTTTTACGGCAGCTCAGCTCCCCAAAGGGTGTTTTTTTCCTTCCGCTGCCATTCAGAAGCTCCAGAGGACTGATGTTTTCTCTGGATTAGAGTTCTCTGCCAGCCAGTGCATGCTGCTGGGGGGCTGCCAGCCTCCCCAAAGCAGCTGGGAGAGGGGCTTCTGCCCCCTCCACATCCCACAGCCGCACTCTGTGGCTGCCTCTCGGGAGGAGCCTCAGGTAGTTTCTCGTTTCACAAACCCAAATGATAACTGTTGCCTGTCCTGCTTTAATGATGATGGTCACTCCTGGGGTTCAGGGGCAGCACGGGTGATGGGGCTGGAGGGATGGGAGGGGGCTCTGGCAGAGCAGTGTCCCCAGGGAGCAGGACAGCCCGGGACGCGAGCGGTTGTGTCATCGTGGCAATGCTGGGCATGGCCCAGAGTGGAGCTGGCCTCCCCTGCCCAGGTGGGGCTGCCCACTGCCAGCCCCCGCGATGCCTGTCCCGGGCTGGTTTCACCACCAGCTCTGCCGGCCTGTTTGTCTCTGTTGCGTGTGGTGCCCAGCACAGACGTCGGCAGGAGCCCTGGGGCTCCGATGCTACCGACAACAACAATAACGAGGTTTGATGTGTGTCTTCATTGTCTGGATCGGAGGATGGCTGGTGCTGGTGGCCGGGCATGGCAAACAGTCCTTCACCCAATGTTCATGCCGGGCTTGGGAAGATCTGCCTCCTCATTCTCACGGGACCGGGGGTGGCAGGAGGCAGCACCGAACCCGTTACCTGCAGCATCCCTGGGGCTGGCGGCACGTCTCTGAGGGGTTGCCCCTGCGGCACGGCCTGTCAAAGTTCACCGTTAAATATTTAATTCAACTTAACGGCTCAAGCCGGTGGGTGCTGTCTGAGGGTGCGGGGCTGGCTCCCAGCCCGCTCTGATTAACACAGTACCTGGCCGGCAAAGATCTGCTGATCCAGTCACCCCGGGCTGTGTTACACACCGCTCGATGCCGCTGGAGAGGCAGCAGTAACGGGGAGGCATCGATTTCGACATTAGTCGGCTTTTACATTGGAAAGCAGACGACGCAGGGACCTTCAATTATCTTCAAAGCAGCTGAAGGGAAGGAAATTGGGCTTAGATGTGGTAAATAGACTCCACAGACTCTGCTGAAGCATGCGAAGATGTACACAAGGGAATTAGAGTCTTGCGAAAGTGGTTGGAGTTTACTCAAAGCTGTGATTGGAATTCTCCAGATCTCCTGGTGGGTTGTTCTGGCGCTAAGCTGATTCGGGGGTTGGTTAATCCGCTCGGGATTACGGCGTTGAGAAGCCGTCCTCCTCTGGCCCTTCCCGAGGGGCCTGCCCCTCCTCGGGAGTGCCTGCGAAGGGAGATTTCCCCTCAGCATCGCTCTGCGGGTGGTCGCCACCCTGCTCTCCTCGGGGCTGACCGCGTGCTTACCCCGTGTGAGGCCGCAGCACCGCTGGCACGCTTGTCCTTGCCGTGGGATGCCAGCAGGTACCCACCTCACTGGGCGGCTGCCCCCGTGCTCTCGACTCAGTGTTAGGGATAAAACCTCGAAATCCTGAGCCTGACACTGGGCGTCAGCTGGGGCTGTGGTTTGTCTTCACGTTTGGTTTACTGGGAGCTTTTGGGGATTTTTTTCTGGTATCACATTAATTGCCTGCATATGTTGGACCAGATTTTCCCAAGAGCATCTGAGCAGCAAGGGAATGTTTCTTAGGCGCCGGAATAATCTGTCTCTCCCTGCAGATGCTGTGCACACAAAATTTGGGTTGTAAATTCTCCTGCGAGGGGCGGCCCCTAGGGCTCCCAGCGCTGGGTGAGGCTCTTTCCCCGGGGTGCTGTGGGGCAGAGCTCCCCGTTCCGGTGGGAACCTTCCCATCCCGTCCCATAGGATGCCATGTCCCTGAGCTCCCTGGCCCCTCGGCGGCTGCCTTCCCACGTGGGATGTGGTGGGGATCCCCGGCACGGCTCCCCATCTGCTTGGTGAAGGTGGAGGAGGTGAGTGGGCAAGTGTCCCTTGCCTGCGTGAAAACAGTCTGACCCGGTGCTAGAGGTGGGAAGGAGCCCAGGAGCACCCGATCCATGCTGGCCCCAACCTCCTCCTCATCTCGCACCCTGAGCACTGCTCAAGTGGCAGAGCAGCGCTGGGGGCAGTTTCTGGCAGCTTGTGCAGGCCACTGCAGGCATCGGGATCCCGGCTGTGTCCGCATCATTGCTCATGGTATAACGGCGTCTGAAGAACATAAGAGCAGCCTTTGTGCGCTCGCCACCCTCTGCTTTCACGTGCGGGGTGACAGCGTGGCTGGCTCCCTGCACGTCCCTTTCCCCAGGCAGTGCTTCTAACCGGGTTATTAATGCTGGGGGGAGTTATTAATTAACCGGGTTATTAATGCTGTGGGGCCAGGCCGCTCCCTGCGAGCTGCTCCCGCTCTCCCTCTGCACGAGGGAGGCAACACCAGCAGGGAGACGACTCTGTTATTGTGCC
The DNA here is from genome assembly GCA_027563805.1 of Buceros bicornis. NCBI lineage: Eukaryota > Metazoa > Chordata > Aves > Bucerotiformes > Bucerotidae > Buceros > Buceros bicornis. Next base: position 6,125,388 of record JAODLK010000041.1, read on the forward strand.
GAGGCTTAAATAAGGAGATCCTCTTTATAATGTGTTGTTTCAAGCCCTGGTGGTTTCCCAGCCCCAAAGGTTGTATTGAGCAAACACACCCGATATTTCCGACAAGGCTTATTGACTGGGAGTCATACTCCGTGTAAGCAGGGGTGGCAGGTTTGATCTGCAGCGTGGCCGTGTCGATCCCCTGATTGATCCGTGCCGAGGGAGCTTACAGCCCGAAGGGAATCGGTCTCGGCATGCAGGAGGAGAAGGAGCGGGCTGGCTTGGCAGTGGGTCCCTCTCCCCCCGCTGCGGGCTCCCAGGGGAGATCCGGGGACCCCACAAACCGCGGGCTGAGGCACCGCTTCCCACCCGGCAGGATTTATCGGCGTCTGCCAGGCTGGCTCTCCCCATTGCTTAGCAACACCGCAGGGCCAGCAGCAGCTGAGAGGGGAGCGGAAAGCCACGCCGCTGGATTCAGCCAGTGCCTCGGCACCCTCCCTGCCTGCCACGGGGTCCTGGTGCGGGGAGGCGATGGAGCGGGCCGAGGGTGCTGCAGCGCTCGGCCTCAGCTCGTGTTTATTGTGTTTATTTGATCTTTATGAATCGGGCGGTTTGTGCCGCTGCTCGGGATCTGCTGTGGTGTGTGCACACCTCACGAAGTGGGTTGGGACATCTCGAGCTGTCCCTCTGGTTAGGTGCGGAGTGCTCACGCAGTTTGGGAGAGTCCCCACTCAACCGTACATACACGCGGTGTAAACATCACGTGAGGCGTACGGGGTCATTCACCAGCCCGTGGGACGAGTGTCCTGTGGAAACCCTGAGGCACTGGGCTCGGTCCCGCACCGGGGGTGCGGCATTTTCGTCCAGACCCCCGGGGAAAGCTCCACCTGCCCGCGCGCCGCAGTCTAAGGAGCCGAGCCCTGCCTGTCAAGGAAACTTTCCTCGAAACCTCCATCTCGTTTGTTATTTCATAGGAGCAGAATGAATCGCCGGCTGTGTGAGTCAGCTGGCGACGTTGCGATAGGCACCAGGGGGATAAATACAACCGCTTTGACGGGGGAATTCAGCACGGTCGCGCTCAAAGGGAGATGGGAGCGGAAGAGCTGTCTCGGCGTGCGGCGTGGCCAGAAGCCAGGGTGGTTTGTGGTGGGGAGCGGAGAGGCAGGCGGGCAGGCGTCATGGAATCGCTCTCGCATTTTGATTAAATACAGAGCTCCTCAGTAACGCAGAGGCCAAAACGCAACCTGCGGACAGTTGGTTGTGACCTGGGAGATCTGAAAGCCACACGGAATATTTTATCTTCTCTTTGTTCCGCTGAAACAAGGGAGAACTGGAGCCATCAGTGCCCCCAGCCCAACCCACCCTTGGCACCGCCCTGGGCAGTGGTGGGGATTGACCGGGGCTCCTGGGAACTCCCTGCAGAATGTTCTATATTTTCACCCCCCAGTAATCCTGCCTCGCTCTGTAATTACCCTTCTCTAGCTGCAGTTCCCCTTGCCTGGTAATTAAATAGAGCAGCACAAGTGCAGAAACACCTCGTGCGGCGTCACAGCCACGCTGGGAGCTGCCAGCCGCTGCTCTCCGGCACAGCCTCAAACAGCTCCTCGGGAACGGGCTGTTTCGTCTCTGGTTGCCCATCTCCCAGGGCTGTCGGGGGCCTCTGCCCAGGACGTAGGGCTCGGAGAGGGGATGGAGGAGCTGCCAACCTTGGTGGGGCGGAGGGGGGCTGGCTGGCTCTGCCCAGGGTTCCCCCAGCATCTCTGGTATCAGTGGCAGTACCCGAGTGCGAAGCCAAAGGGCGGGACCAGAGTCTCGGGGCTGTGACCCTCACCTCGACCTGCAGCCTGGTGCTGGGCTGCTGACGGGTCGCGGCATGCGGGCTGGCAGCTCCGAGCAGCCTGAGCTGCGAGTGGCTGGCTCAGGTTGTGCTCTGTTTGCCTGGGACAGCCTCCAAACGGCGTCCAGTCAGAGGGGATTTTCAGCCTGACTGGTGATTTGGCTTTGTCCTGGAGGTAGCAGAAGGTTTCTTGTGACGCCAGGGGACTCCAGCAGTGTGGGCAGCCATTGCGTGGCGTATCCTTTACGATCGATGGTGTCCGCCAGGCAGCTGGCTGTGCTGGTGAGCGGGCAGGCGCCAGGGCCGGTGAGGAGGATGGGGAGAGGTTGGGAGAGCTGGGATCCCGGCGTGGGCACCTGCGCATGGGATGCGTCCGGCACCACTGTGCTGGGGCAGGGATGCTGCATGCAGGCAGCGCCCGCTCGTGCGGCAGCAGCGCGGTGGGAGACAGGGGGCTCCTCCCTCCTCGGGAGCTATTTATCTCCGGAGAAACAGAGGAATATTTTGTATCTTTGACAAAGCAGCACTTTACGGGCGCTTGACACTTTATTAACTAATCTCTGGTACTTGAGTAATTTATTATGTTTAAGCTGGTGCCATCAAGTCTCTCAGCAGTGTCCGTGTGCGCCGGGAAATAAATTAAAGACTGTCCAGAGATACTTGGCTCATCGCTGTGATTGCTGGGCTGGCGTGATGGAGGGCTAAGGTTCTCTCCTCCTGCAAATTAGAAATTAGGAATTAATAAGACTACAGGACAGAGCCCTGCTAGCTGCGTCTAGCAGAGAGCTGCCGGTGGGGACGGGCTGTGTGGGCACAGCGCTGGCACGGTGTCTCCCGGGCGGCCCCGGGACTGGCCACTGCTCCCTGGCTGCCCTGGCTGGGGAGGCTGCGGGGGCTGTATGAAACCGCGTGGTATGCCAGCATTTCTGAGTCGAGGGGATAATGTGGGTAATTATGGGCCTGTCAGGCTGACGTCAGTCCTAGACAGGATAACGGAAGAGCTGATACGGGACCTCATTAATAAAAAATTAAAGGAGATAATATAATAAATGCCAATCAACACGGGCACATGGAAAATAGTTCTCTCAAACTAAGTTGATATCTTTTTGAAAAGGTTACCAGTTTTGGTGGTGAAGGGACCGATGCTGATGCTGGGCCCTTCGGCTTTGGGAGGCGGTTGAGTTGGTGCTCCACAGCTTTTGGGTTGAGGAGGTTTGGGAGTGCCCGGGCACCCCTGGGGCCCCTCGGGGCTGGGGCAGGTTACAGCTCTTCAACAACAGCAGCAGCATCAAGATGGTGAGCGGCCCCATCCGCCGGTTTCCATGGCAACATCTGATTCCTCGCTTTGGGGGGGGAGGAGGAGGAGGAGGGAGCAGCCGTGGCACAGGAGCCTTTGTGTGAGCAGTGGGCTGGGGCTGGGGGTTCTCCTCCGCCAGCCACGGCTGACTCGAACGCATGGGCAGGCTCATAGGTAATTAAAACGTGTACCAGTTAACGAACGACAGCAACCGAAACTTTAATTACTCAGCCTGCACCTGCCTTTTTTCCCCTCCCCATATTGCCCAGCTTGCGAAAGGGAGGCGAAGGAGTGGGGAGGAAGGCTGAGGGCAAAACCTGATTATGCTTATTAAGCCGATACAAAAACTCGGCACTGCAATAATAATTAAATTAATTATGAAAGCAATTTGCTTCTGAAGATGTGAGTTGACAGCTGACGAGCTATTGCACTGATCCGACAGCCTCGGCTCGATGCAGGCAGGATGCAACATCCCCCCCCTCCCGACCCGGCGGTGCTGGCAGCCGCCGTGGGTCTTGCAGCCGGCCCGGCCTCCCCAGGGCTCAGTTTCGCATCGTCTCGAGCTAGCGGCACAAACTCATCGCTGTGGATTTTCACGCCTCCGCTCACGTGTGTGGGAGCCCTTGCTGGGTGTGGGGACAAGGGACACGGTCCCTTGCACCGTGATCCTGGCTGCTGGCCCTGGGCTGGTCCTCTTGTTCTCCCAGTCCGGCCCCGCTCCTCATTCCTGCCCCAGCCCCAAGCCCATGGCCGGAGCCGGTCTCTTGCGCACGGCAGTGCCCGACGCTCCCTGCCCAGCCCTGGAAGGAGAGGGCGCGGGGCCGCCAGGGCAATGCCAAAGGGACGCCTCAGACAATTTGCTCACATAAAATAATGTTTGGGATAGCTGCGCGCTTACAAGCTGTCTAACGCCGGGCAGAGGATGGTTTATGACTTTGTTGAAAGTAAAAAATGATCTGCTGAAAGATGAGAAAAGAGCTGGCTTAGAAGTGACAAGTCTTTGGCCCAGCCTGTGAGATGTGGAGAGCTGTCTGAAGGAAGCAGATTGCTTTCGACCAGCAACAGTGTGATTGAAAACCTTGTTTTCCGTAGGAGAAAAAAGTTTTGACAAAACATTTTTATCGTAAGCTCGCTTCTGGCTCGCTGCCAGCCCTGGAAACTGCCTCTTCTCCTGCCGTCAGAGTGTTTCCCTTCGCATCCCTCCCTGGCCCTCACGCCGTTGAGGGTATTTCGGCACCGGGCGGAAGGGTGAGGGTGAGCCAGCACTGCCCAGGTGCTGGAGGCTCAGCAAGAAGCTGCCCCGGTGCAGGTTTCTGCTCTCCCAGTGCCCCCCAGTCTGGCTTCCCTGTGCATTGGGATCATCACCCACGACATTGTCACCTAATTGCCTCCGACTTCTGGACGCAGCGACCAGGTCCGCGCTCTGGCAGCGGCTGGGTTGTGTTTTGCAGTTTTGATGCCTTTTGTTAGTGCTGGAGGCTGCTTCTGCCTCGCAGAGTAGCTCAGACCCTGAGCGAAGGACTTTGCAGACGCCCCGAGCTGGGAAGCGGGGAAGTGCCGGGCGCTCCTCGCCCGTCCCACTCCCTGCTCTGAAGACATGCTGACATCCAGCCCCTTCAAAGCCCTGGGCTGGAGCAGCCAAGTACGAGTTAAAGTCTAAAGAACGGCCGGCTCTCGCAGGGCTCTGTCTGCTGTGCCAGGCTCGGAGCGTTTCCCCAGCCTGTCTCCGCGTTCAGGCCAGTGCTGCCGTTGTATCTGCAGGTACCTGGCTGCATCCACCCGCCTCGACAACGCAAGAGCATCCAGGAGCCGGGAGTGCAGCTGCCAGTGCCCTGCCACAGCCCCGGCACCAGCTCTGGAGCCCAGCGCTGCCTGCCCGGGCGACGCAGCACGGCGGGGAGGGCAAAGTTGGCTCTTGGGAAAGACGCGAGAGTTTTCTAGTGCCATTTCCCAGGTTCAGGCAGGGAGGGAAGCGTTGGCTAAGCAGCTCCTCTGGCTCACCCCGTGCTTCACCGGTTGGGTTTCCCTGTAGGTGTAATGGATGGAGAGGAGCGGGTTTGAAGGTCTCGGGGGCAGAGGAGACAGCATGTGAGCCATCAGTCAGGTACAAAAGCAAAGCAGTAACATTTCAGTGCAGTGATTCTTAATAATTTATGATTTTCACTCGGTTCCCAGAGTGTTATTACCTCACTTAATATCATTTACAAATTACACGTGATCCCATCAATTGCAGTAAAGTAAGGAAGTGTCTGGGAGATGCTCGAAAATCAAACGGTATAGAGCAAATGAGAATTTATGAACCTGAACGGGCTGCGGCGTGGCGGGGGCAGTGACGCGGAGCCGGGGACAGCACTCGCCTGGGGCTGCTGGCTCCATCCCCACACCTGCGCGTCCCTGGCTGGCACGACGATGCGTCGGGTGCAGAGGGTGGGAGAAGGGAAGAGGGACGAGCCATGGGACGGCAATGGGAAGAAGCGGCGGCCCCTCTCTCCCTCTGTTCGCACACACGGTGCACAAACAGGCTGCAGAGATGGGCTGGGGCTCTCGCAGGGGAGCTGCTGCGGCAGCTCCTGCACTTCCCCTGACCTGTTGCTTCAGTGCTGGCTGCACTGCGACGTGGGCGGCTCCTGACGGGCCGCATCGCCCTGTGGCGAGCAAGAGCCAGCGCTGCTGGGCTGTGGATGCTCCCTGCTCCACCCAGGCAAGCACTGAGCCCCCCAGCCTGTGCCGGTTGCTTTTATTATTGATTTCTCCTGTGATTCCTGAAAGAAAGGAGGGCACAAAGCAAGCCCCCTTCCCGCTCTCCTCCTCCTCCTCATTAGTGCTGCATCCTGGCGAGCTCGGGAAAGCGCCATTTCCTTTGTGTCACCAGTGGCATGGAAATCTTCTCCATGGCAACAGGGCTGGCAGTGGGCAGGATGCTGCCCCCCAGGATGCTCTGCCAGAGGGCGACTGGGTGCCCGGCAGCAGCAGCATGGCAAGGGGGGCTTTGGAGGGAGCCCCTCGGGGTGTGGAGGAAGGGAAGGGGCTGCCAGCGGCGTGCCCAGCTTGCTGGGATGCAGATCGGGGTCGGGTGTCTTGCTTCGGTCTAAAGAGAGGGATCAGGGCAAGCGTCCCAGGTGCTGCCGGTGGAGGGGATGCCGGGGAGCTGACCCGGGGACCCACACTGCCCTCTGCTCCCCCCAAACCTGGCCACGTTTCAGAGGGAAGAAGACTGCGTGCTTTCCTCCTGGAGGCTGCTGGGGAAGGTGTGGAAACGCTCCTTGGCAGGGTTCCTCCTGCGCTCCTTAATTACCTTTCTCACAAGGCCCAGGGACAGACAAGCCTCTGCAGAGAAAACAGCCCTTTGTTATCTAAGAGCTTGCAGGGAGCGGTGATTTGCATACAGCCAAAGGGAGGGAGGGAAAGCTGAGGAGAATGCCTGCCTCGACCCGGCGAGGCGCGGGCAGCTGCCGGCCCTGGCCCGGCTCCCGGCCAGAGGTCCTTTCCCCAGCACCTCACACTTCTCTCTTTCGGAGGCGCGGCACCTGGCAGAGCCTTTCGGCTAAACTGCAGGGCTCTGTCCCGCAGAATCACACTCCCGTTCCGCCTGCCACCAGCACACCTGGACGCGCCAGCCGTCACCCTGCTGAAGAGCAAATCCCGATGAAAACACTGTGGCAGTGGCAGCGGTGGGGAGCTGGCATGGCTCTTCGCGGAGGTTTTCCTCCCAGGCCAGTGCCCCTAGCTGAAGGTGGGCTTTGGTGGGATATGCAGAGCCCCCCATCTCTGCCGGGCTCTCGGCTGCTGCGGGCAGGGCTCCCCGGCCGGGCTGCCTGCGGCAGGGCTGTGGGCAGCAGCGGCCCCCGGAGCGCCGGGGCTGTTCCCACCCCACAGACAGAGCCCGGCTCATCTGCAGACGGGTTAGTCCGAAGTGAAAGGACAGTAGCAGCCGCTTCAACGCACTGAGTTGTAGATAAACGTACAGCTTTGGGTACCGGTGGCACAGAACGCTATCGCTCGGGTGTCTCAGCCCATCTGCGTAAAGTGGCTATTGATTTGGGTTGATATGCATTGATTCTGCGAAAACTGCCCTGCTTTGAAAATGAACTTGCGGGAGTTTCAAGGGAAGATGCGATGTGCGGCCTCTCTCGCCAGGCTCCCTCGGTTTGTTAAACGCGGCTGGTGCGTTTGAAAACAGAAGCGAAGCCAAACAAATAGCTGGGAGGGAATTAAAATGCATCGATTCTCAGGGCGGGAATAATGGCCTCGGCTAAAAGCTTTTGGAGACGTTAACACATCGCTTTGACTAAAGCTCTCCCTGCAGCCCTCCCCCGCTGCCCGCTCCGCTGGCAGTGCCTGGCACGGGGAGGTGGGGAGCAGCGCTCGGAGGCTGCCAGCGCCGGGGACACGGTGTCTTCTCCACCGACCTGCCTGGCCAGGACAGCCCTGTGCTGGGGCCGGTGCCAGGGCGGTGCAAGCCCGCCTCTGCGGGAGGCTGGGCTGTGCCGGCTGTTCCTCACCGACTGTCTGTCCCATCAGAGGTATCTGCTCCCTTGTAGCCATCGTAACTGGCGAGGAGTTGGGCAGCGGGTCTGGCCAGGCTGGCCGAGCAGAGCCTTGCCATTCAGACCAACCGGCAGAGAGTCCATCTGCAGAGCGGGTCCCAGCCCCGCCTGCAAGTCCGTGCTGTTAATTACGGGTGTTAATTGGCGTGCAGCCTGCTTCTTTCTGAGACAGTGCCTGGCAGTAATCAGAGCTACATGGAGCTGTTCTCAACCCTGGGGAGAGGGCCGCGGAGCATCACCATCATGCGAGGGACTTCTCTCCCCATCCCTGGGGAGGACGGATGCTGGGGCAGTGAGCCGTGCTGAGAGACAGGGACGCTGGGGCTGGACCCATCCCTGCCATCCCCAGCAGCTCCTCCTGGCCCCTCCCTGCACCCAGACAGTGCCAAACACCCAGGGTGTGTGTCGGCCAGGAGCAGGACCTGGTGCACATGGAGAATTTCATTGCCAGGCAACGCATCTCTGTTGAAGCAGAGGATTTCTCACTGCCTTGCGCTGTTTAATTCGTGTGTGGAGAGGGTTTGGTGCTGGGTTTGGTGGTGGCTCCCTGGCAGCCTGGCGGCTGCTGCTCCTGCAGCCTGGGAAGGGGACACTGGGGCTGACACCGGCACTTGTGCTCCAACCAGGCAGCCAGCGGCAGGGAGGCAGCCCGAAGCCTTTTGGGTGATCCGCCCTAACTTCGTTAAAGTCTCTGCAGTTCAACTTGCTAGCGCAATCTGGGAGTGATGTGAAAATTAGATCTAATAATGACTGATTACAACTTTCAAGTTAAGTCTAGTTGGTTGACTGATCAATTTGGTTAAGTGAAAATCCATAGCAAATGAGTCAGCCGCAGTACGACATTCTCCATCCAATTTAAATTAAAACGCCAACCATAATAATTTCACAATTACTCTGTGAGGATGCACCGGGGACTTGCCCCTTGAGAAGGGAAATGTCAAGGACTGCATGAGAGGCGAGGAGCAGCCTCCAGCGTGACCGGCTCCTCCTGGGCAGCGGGAACCTGACGGGATGCTTGAGCAGGCAGTGCTGGGTCCCCAGCACAGTGGGGCTGTTTTTGGAGCCCCCGAGGAGCTGTACCGACCCTGTGCTGCTGTTCGTCACTCGCCCCAGCATGTCCTGGGCAGGCTCGCAGCTGCCTGTCCCCTACCCGCAGCCCCGTGGGGTAAGGCCAGCCTGGCACAGGCTCAGCCACAGAGGAGTAGGAGGGGGGAGCCCGACCTTTGTAATTTTTGTAATTTTTCTTTTTTGCTGTGGCAGGGATGTGAGGGATGCGAACATTAAATCCCCTGGAAAGTTGCCTCTGCAGCAGTCTTTAGTGGTCTGAATTATTTATGCGTGTACAGTTGTGCTACACACCAAACTGGACCAAAGTTGCACAGATAAAGTTGCTGCAGTCTGCACAGTGTTGGTTTGGCTCAGGGTCTCCTCGGGACGGGTCTCCCGTCCTGCTTGCAGGTGTGTGGGCAGCAAAGCAGGGGCACTGGGTGCGGGGCACCCGCCGTTCCTCCTCCTGGTTTTGGCTGCCTCTTTGGCTTACTTCGTCGGATACGGGCGATAATTAATGATCCACCCTCACAGCAAGCGAAGGGCGAGAGAGCACCAGCGGATGAATAATTTACTGTTTCAGCAGAACTTTATACCTGTGCAGAGCTGCCCGGCAGGAGCTGCCACAGGTTCGCACGCCTTCAGGGGCTCTCGCTGCTGCAGAGCTGCGGGCCAGGGCAGGGGGGTTCAGCATGCAGCCCTCTGCGAGGTGGCCACGGTGCCAGGCGCTGGCGGGGACCACCGTTTGCTGTGGACGTTGGTGCGCACACGCTCCACCAGCCCTCGGGTGGGAGCTCACCCTGGGATCCAGGTGCTGCTGCTCTCACCTCCCCAGCCGCTCCCCGACACCCCCCCGCTCAGCTGCTGCCCTGCCTGCTGGAAGGGGAAGAACCCAAAGTGGCGGGATGGCTCTGCCAGGGCTGTCACAGGTGAGGTGGCACGGTCACCTCGCTTCCCCGCAGATCAGGGCCAACTTTGTGAGGGCTGTGCTGGTAAATAACAGAGCAGCTGCTTCTCCTCGCGGCTGCGGCAGAGCTCCTGCCTGGGGCGGGAGGAGCTTTGGGTGCCTTTTGACAGAAGAGGGTCAGGCGCTGGTGAGTGAAAGCCCAGAGACACTTATTTCGTGCCACCGAGGCAAAGGTCCCTGCGCGGGCGCTGGCTGGAGAGCAGCAATCGCTCACGAGCTGCGGAGCGGACGCCTCTGCAATTCCCCTCTCCCAGGCTGGGGAGCGGGGGGACTCGTGCCGGGGCTGTGCAAGAAATAGTCACTGAGGAATAGCGGCATTTCCCCTTGGAATGCTGAAGGGAGAAGCGGTGATCGGGTGCGGCTCCTGTAACAGGTGGAGTTATGGGTTATCTGGGGCCTCGTGTGCTCATTTGGGGAACGCTGTGAGTCTGCAGCTCTTCAGAGCTGTGTTCCCGGCTAAACTGATAAAGGGCACGTCCTGTGGGGACTGGAGGCTGCGGGGAATCACTTATGCAAATCCTCCAGCCTGGAAGCAGGTGGTGACATCATGCCAGGGGACACCATGCCCACAGCCCACGGTGGCCTCAGATGAGGGCTGCTCATCCAGGGACCTGCGGGTGGGACGGAGAGCTTGAGGCAGTGCTGGGAGCGGGTGTTGGCAGGGCCACCCGTGCTGCCTGCCGCATCCCTCCTCCAGAGCAGCATCCCGCCCGTGCCCTGCCTCAAGATGTCTGTTGCATGCGAAGGCTCTGGTTTTATTAGCTCTTTCACTCCAACTAAGAGGGAGAGCTCAGGCGGTGCCGCAGCCCGGCTGGAGAGCAGGAGCCGACGTGTCGAAAGCTGCATTATGAATGCAAGGTGTAGGGAAGAGAAATTATTAAACTCACGGATAGCAACAGAGCGTCCTTTGTGAGTGCTGGAGATGGGAAATTATGCTGAAGCAATGCATTGCAAATCACCCTCTGAAAGGCGGAGAAGGCCCTTTTATCCGCCGGCCCTCGAGTTCCTCCGTATCTTTGTATGCAGAGGCATTCCCTTCAGGGGAGAAAGAGGAGCCAGCAATTCCGTGCCTGATTGGCAGGCTGTCCAGTGCCAATGAAGATATTTGTTTTTTCAGCGAAGGGCTCCCAGCCTGAAATCTCGCTCTCGCATTTTCCATTACGGAGGAAAATGGAACTTGGACGGCGTTCTCCATTAGCGCTGCTCAGCCTCCCCGTACCAGCCGTGCTCCCGCCGCTCGAAAGGAGGAGCGCTCGCTGCAGCCCAGCAGCCCGGGCTGGCCTCTCCGCCGCCCGCCCACCCGCCGGGCAGCCGTGTGTTCCCCATGCCAAGGGCCTCCGGTGACCTGCTCAGCCCGTGGGCTGCGGGAGCTAAGGCAGAGCCCGCCTGCTGCAGAGGGCCTTTCTGGTGGCCCAGGTACGGTGACATGGCCAGGGGTCGGCCAGCTGGGAACACAGCCGGGGACAGCAGGACCCCAGTGTCACATCCCAGCAGGTCCTGGGGAGCAGGCTGGGCTGGGCAGCATGGAGCGTGGGCACTAACTGGGCAGAGGGTGTCTGTCCATCTCCAAGGCTTTGCCAGAGTGACATTGCTCCTGGGGAGCCGTTTTAACTTCTCTAAGGTGTGCAGGGTCCAGGTGAGCTGTCGGTGGGGATGCACAGCCTTGTGCCGGGCTCCACGGCATGCGGGGGATATTCAGGGCTACCTGAGGGGCTCCACAGGCACCATGTGGGGTTTGAGCAGGGGCCCCCTCTCCTCTGCCGCTCTCACCAGGCTCTGCTCCACCAGCCCCACTCACCACCGGTCCAAGGCAGAGAGGAGGAACATCTGTTAACACAAATGCCTTTCTAATTTCTTTTTAACTCTCGCTCGGCATCTGCGTCGAACAATCCCCCACTCGGCTTGTACAGTGTTTAATTCTGGAACAGATTCAAAAGGCGCTTCGGAGCTGGGAGCGGGAGGGAAGAGCCTCTAAATCTTTAATAAGGCGCCGAGTCAGAACTTCTGCCGGGCTCCATCTTCATCGCGTGGGGAGAATAACCAGAGACGGGATTCCTTAATAACAAACACCTTTGCAGCAGCTCATTAAATCACCGCGTTTCTGAAGCGCAGCAGGACACGTGGGTGAATAAATAGTGCAATCTCCCGGTCTGAAGTATTTTCACATCTGAGTTATTTCCCCTGCATATGATCAGCTCCTTCCTTGGGGTTTTTCGCTCCCCCATCTCTGCCACGAATGATTTTCACTGATGAGCTCAATTAACAAATGAGAGACCAAATCGAAAAAACACACCTCCCCCCCATCCTTCCTTTAATGTTTTACAGTTTAACAAATCGCACAGGAAAATGGAGTGAGGAGAGACGATCCAAAGGCACAGCTTTTCTCCCTTGCTGCTTGTCTTTGTAGATGAAAAAATGCCAAAAAAGAAAAGAGAGGAAAGAGGGTGGCAAAACCCAGGAGGATGGCAAGACAGACCCTCTTTATCTGTCTGGAGTGTTTGCTTCTGCCCTGTCCCAGCTCACGCAAGGTGCTGGTGCGGCGCTCCAAAGGTAGCAACAAACGGGGAGCCATGGGACAGGGCTGCACCGGGGGAGTAGGTGGCACAAAAGGCTTCCCAGCTCTGCCCGGCTCTAAGGGAAGGGGCGAGAGGGAGGACCCAGACGTACAGGGCTGGGTGTCAGCCCCAGGCAGCCCCCAGCTCAGGCCCTCAGCAGTGCCGATGTCGGGGTGCAGCTGGGGAACGCAGCCCTAGGGGGTTCCTAGCGTGGAATCCTGGGGGGGATCCCAGTGCAGGGTGCTGGGGGGCTCCCTGGCCACTGCTTCCCACCCACCTTTGCCGGCGCCTGTGCAGGGACCGCCCTGCGCGCTGGGGCTCCTGGTTTGTGCCCCTCTGTGCCACATTTCCTATGAAGCATTTTCCAACAGGGTCTAATTACGAGGTAAATAACGGGCTCTCCCTCCCAGTTAGCGTGGTCGGTAGCTTTATTACCAACAGGAGAGAGATGACACAGAAGGATATTACGTACAGGGCTGCTAGTAATTATTTTTATTACTTCATGGTTGTTTTATAGTGGTAGCAGGGCGAGGTTTGAGTTGCCGCTTCCCGTTTCGGTGTAATTAATGTTCCCCGCGTGCTGCGGGCGGCCAAGCGGAGCTGTGCCGGGGTCAGGCGTGTCGGTCCATGCTGGTCCGGGGCCAGGAAAAGCCTCTCTGCGCTCTGGTCCAGCCTGCCCTGCGCTGCCTGCGGAGCCGTCAGCCAGGGAGATGAGGGCAACGTGAAGTCCGAGGGGCTCATCCCTCCGTGCTGTTGCTTCCAGGCTTGTTTCTTTTCCCACCAGTGAGCCAACCTCTCCATTCGCAAAGCAAACCACTTGTATCAGCAACGAACGCCTCGTTGCTCCCGAGGAAATGAGCCGGCAGTGCTGGTTCACGGCGCGACCTGATGATCTCAAAGGTCTCTTGCACCCAAAATGATGCCGTATAAATGTCTTTATGAAAGACGATGAATTCCCATCGTCTTCTCTAATGAATTTTGCCTCTGTAAATCTCTCCCTCTCTCTTTGCATGTGCTAATTGGTCTTAGCATTAATTAATCTGATTTCATTATATTCTCTTTAATTTGTCAAGATATCATTTCTTTATTGGGCAAAGAAATGCTTCAGAGGATTGTCACAATTGGAATAATCCCCCCTTCCCTTCTTTAAAGTTAGAGAGAAGTCATTATGAATGAAGCTAATTTGCATACCCATTAGGGTAATCGTTTCAGTTTAGCCAAATCTGTGAAAATTTACATAGCAAATTGACCTTCCACGTTTTCGCTTAAACATATAGAGTGCAAGAGAGACGCGCCGGCATCGATAATGAGACGGAGCTTATTTTGCATGGTTCCCTTACTAAAGGAGGTCTAATTAGACCAAGTAATTTTTTATTTCAGCCATAATTGCAAAATAAATAAGCTCTGTGTCAGGTTCTTCCCTTTCCCTTTGCCGCTGTCACACGGATGGGGAGCGTTAATCGAGAAGTCGTCTTCTCCTCATTAAGCCACATTTGATGTCTGTGTGTCCTTCCGTCAGAGGCACCTCGGTGTCTTCCAGGGATGCGCTGCTGGAGCTGCTGAGGCGTCCTGGAGCAGCTCCCGCTCTTGCTTTGCCCGTGTGTGTGGGCCAGGGTGGCAGAAAATCGGCCCGGTGCTGCTGACGGCGCAGGGCTCCTTCCCCCGCCTCGAGTGTCTGTAACAACAGCCTTGTGGTTTGGAGGAGGATTTTACACTAGTGCAAGGCACTACCTGGTGAATTTGGCAGAATAGAGAGTAATTCTGCATGGTCAAAGTTGTCGCTATGTGAGCTAGAAGTGCCGTGACCGCCCACCCAGTGACCGCCAAGCACGGAGCAGAAGGAGCGTTTTAATGGGCCGCCTCAGGGGCTTGTTGAAAGGATGGCTCCGCGGCTGGTCACAGAAGGACATGGGAGAGGAGCAGGGGTGCTGGGCGGTGCTTGTCTGATGTCCTGGGGTGGGGGACTGGCCTCGACATGCTAGCGGCGATGAGCGTGTGGCACTGCTCCGGTTCGGGGACGAATCGGTCCCCAGGGTCCCCACCGCGATAGCGTTGCACCAGGACATTGTTATGCCAAGTGCTGCATGAACACGGGACGAAAGGCTGGCTCCTGGAAGCAGCAGGCGCCTCTGATGTCCCCTGATGTGCCCAGTGTGGGGCTGAGTCAGCAGAGCCGGAGGCAGCCAGCCCTCGCAGGAGCACCCTCATCAAAATATTAGCAAAAACACGAAGCAGGGCGGAGAGGATGAGCGATCTGCTGCAGCCCCAGGCAGCCGCTGCATCGTCGGTGGCAGTGGCGACGTGCTGACAGGGCACATGCGTGCTGCGTGCCCAGAAGCTTGCTTGCTAATAAAAAATGCATCGTTACTGCAGTACCCAAGCACGCCGCCACACGTGGCTGCTCTCTCGGTGAGCAAATAAATACTGACCGGGGCGGACACCAGCCCGGCTTTGGCCTGTGCCCAGAGCGATGCTTTTGTTTAAGCCCAGGTATGCTCCGTGGGTGCTGGGGTGATGCCAGGCAAGGCTGTGCCACGCTGCTGCCTGCGGCTGTGTGAAAGGAGAGAAAGCACGTGAGAAAACACCTATTTCTGCTTAAGAAAAATCTCACCACAGTCTATTTTGTCTTTAAGCCACAGCTAGCACCAAGGCAAGCCCATTCGACACCTCCAAATGAGGTCTGCCAGCCTCCGCTCCGCAGGGTCACACCTCGCCGGGGCTACAGCCAAGGCAGGTGGGAAGAGTTGATTTGGGGGGCAGAAAACCAGCAGTACCTGGAGCTGCGCATGGAGGTGATGGAGAGGCACGTTCAGGGCTGGGTCCCTGGGCTGGTGGCTGAGGTGGAGGCAAGCTCAGCCCGTCTCACAGCGGGAGCATCTCCATCCTGTTCTCAGCCCGGCCCACGCACCTATGGACCTGCCTCATTACAGGTGAAGGAAGCCAGGAGGGCTCCGCTCTGACTGGCAGGGAGCGTGAGTCCACTGTGAGTCAGAGGCAGAGCCGTGGAAAGGAGGAAGGGAATAGTCTGTGCCAGGCTTGATCCGAGGGGCTTTACATCTTTTCTAGCAGGACTGTGTTTCCCATGGGCGCCCGAGGCGAAGCGCAGCCTGGGTGTGAGGAGGGTGCTCATCAGGTTGCCTTGCTTCGGGGCACTGTCTGTCACACCCCTGGGCACTGCCACCACTGTGCCCACACCTTTTCCTCCCTGGCACCTCACCAAGGCGTGTCCTGGCTTTGGACGCACCTTCCTGGGGCAGGCGAGGGGGGAAATGCATCCACCGTGTGGGTGCGGCAAGCTGTCCGCGTCTCCATCGCTGTTATTATTAATGATAATTACGGTATTATCCTTTTCGGCAGCAGCACAAGTCCTTCAGCTATGCAAAGGGGGGGATGTTTTTCTTCTGGAGAGATCCAGGAGTCCTCCACCTGCCTGTGTCATATTTCTCGTGCTTGGCTAAAGATCATTAGAGCCTTTGTTAGTGGAGCTGACTGACAACGGGAGTAGATTAATATTAGAACACCCTGTCAAAAGTGGTGAAAGGGCTGGATTGATTTTATAGGAAGTTTAGTCAGAGTTGTGTGTAAAGCCCTTGGGGGTTACACTGCAGTGAATCAATCTCCTATATTAGCAAGTCCCTCTGGGAGCAGCCAGCTTCGCTGTTTATTACAGCCAGGGCTGCAAATAACAGATATGGCATTCGCCTTCTCCCTCCTCCTCGCTCGAAATACGCTCCTCGAAATCACAGCTGCAGAGACGGGCACCCGCATCAAGGGAGGTGCCTGGTACCTGCAGAGTCCCCCGCCTTGTCCTGGCTCCCCTCCCAGGCCCCCCTTCCTCGGGAAGTGGCCAGCACCTGAGGGCAGAGATGAGCCTGCTCTGGGGGTGGCTGGGAGCCTCCACATCCCGGTCGCCCCTTCCTGGCGCTCCTGTCTCCCTGTGCCCGCTCCCTTCCCACACTCCACACAGGTGCAGAGCTGTGGGGTGAGCACAGGCACCGCATGGCCCCGTACAGGTGTAAGGGTAAATATTTCAGCAGAATATGGGCTGGCTGGTGTAGGTTAAACCATCGCGAGTGAACCTGAGCTACCCTCTGCTCTGGGGCCCTCCCGCATTTTGCTGAGAGAGGCTCCAAGGCAGTCCCGCTGCCTAAAGAGACCGTGCAGTGAGAGCTCCTCCGTTACGACTCTGGAGTGGCAGGCTCAGGCTGCGAGTACGAACCAGGCTGCCTTTGCTAGGTGCCTGTGCTGTAAACGTCCCTCCTGCCCTGGGCAGCAGCTCCCAGGTGTGGGCGAGGGAAGAGGGGAGGGGCAGCCCGCTGTGGCACGTCCCAAGGGCCCTGTTTCATACACCACTTTCGAAGGGGCTCTATGCCGGGTGTCCCCAACCCTGGCTCACTTCCCAGCCTGGCCGCGGCTGTGGAGAGGGTCCCTGGCCATCTGGGGAAGCTGTTGCTGCAGAAGAAAAGCTACAGGTGTCACCTATTCTGATACGGAATGTCTTTGTGAGCAGACAGCAGCACTGCCTTAGCACCGCCGCTGCCTGCTGGCCCTTTGCTTTCTCCCTGGCTTGGCTGGGCGCCCCTCTCCCCACCACGCTGGGGGTTGCGGGACCTTCCCTGCTGCTGCCCAGCACAGGTTTGCTGCGCAGCTCACTGGTTTCGCACAGGGATGCAAACAGGAGGCTCCTCCTGGAGCTTACTTCAGGAAATCAGGCACGTCAGTGAATTTTGCAGTTCGGTGTCTTTTTCGAAGACCTGCCTCTCTACGGGGCAGCTCCGAGTGGTCGGTACCACCGTCCCAGCCCGTGGCTCTGCCGCTCCTTCCAGACACCCATTGACAAGGCGGCGGTTCCTGCTGGTGTGGACACAGCCTTTGTGTGGCGCGGCGGAAGCTGGATAATTCTCATTCTTCCTCTTCCACTGTCACTTACTTCACTTTTATCCACACACAGAAACTCTTCCCGCGCCCCCCATCCTCTCCTTTCCCTAATGCTCTTCACTTTCAAATGCTAATAATCCGCAACACTAAAAGGCTTAGAAGTGGTTCTGGATTGTTTGATCTTTGCCCTGTGATCTACTTTCATCTTCCAGCTTTCAAATGTTACTTGAGATTTACTTTAACCTATTAACACGCTCGGAATTCACAGGCAGGCGCTTCTCCTGTGTTTTGCTGCAAATCTACCCAAGTTCTAATGAAAACAGGGAAAGTTAAACTTCTGGACACCAACTTTTCAGAGCGGCTGATCCTCCACGGTGGCAAAACCAGCAGGGGTGTTTCATCTCCTCGCGATCTGGTGTTTCCAGAGGCGCTGCCTGGCCGCCCTGGGGACAGGGCACCTGGTCTTACCCACTGGAGATGCTGGGGGAACAAGGACGGCCCCAGACACAGCCCAGGCTTCTCGCGGGGATGCGGCAGGCGGGGAGCTGTGCTCCTCCTTCCCCTTCTGCTGCTGTGTCTCAGAGAGAAGGGCTGCTTTGTCCCGGAGCTCCTCCGGACCACCTCGTCCTTGCTGGAGCAGCAGTAGAGCCAGCAGAGCCCTGCTGGAGCTTTCTAACTCCACCTGGCCGGGCAGCCAGCCCCTCCGCCCGCACCGAGCGCGAGGCCGTTCTCAGGCATCAGGGAACGCAATAAATCGGACAGCTGAAGGCATCGAGTGCTTCGCTAATGGACGTTTCCTTCTCGGGCTCCCTGGGGGCGCGGCGGCTGCTCTTGCGGGGGAACCTTGCCAGCTCCTGATCTCTGTGGAAATGATGCTGAGGAAGGAGGGAACAAGGCAGGAGGGAGGCACCGATCCCAGCCGGCCAGTGGCAGCAGCCACGGGGGATCTGGCTCTTCCCTTGGTTGCAGCGAGCCCCTGGCAGCCCTGTGCCATGTCACAGCCGTGGTGCCGGGGCGTCCCTCCTTCCTGGGGTCCCTGTGTGCTCTACCAGCGTGTCTGTCTCCTGCGCCCAGGCATGACCCACAGCCGTCCCCTCTGCGGTGGGAGCCCAGCCCTTCTCGAGGAGAAGCAAACTGTTAAATATTTAAACCCAAGCAGCCCGGGCAAAGCTGCTTTTCTCTTTTTATTTATTCTTTTAATTAAATGGCAATTAGAAAGGAAGAGAGAGGAAGAAAAAGGCATTAAACACTTAAAATACACACTACGCCCAGGTTGCTCTAAGTTGCTATGAGCTAATTAGCTACTTGAGAGATCATTTGAAATTCCATATCAAACAATTCGTAATCTGCCCCGAAACGACAGCGGGCCAGGAGGAGCCCTCAGTTCCCTTGCAACAAGTGGGCAGTGCCCTGCAGGGCCTCGGCCACCTCCGTGCCCGGGCACCTGGCACAACGCGGAGCTTCAGCTCAGGCCATTGCTGCCACCTTTCCTGCAGCGTGGGCCCCTGGACCCGGGGAGGGGATAGGACACGAGGTCACAGGACGTGAGCACCTAGTGCTGATCGTGAGTCTCTTCCACGCCCCCCGCAGGAGAACGGCAGGTAAAGGACACCACGGTCCTTAGAGGCAGCGACTCAGCCTCCGCCCTCTTCCACTCCAGCAGCGCCTGCGCCTTTGGCAGCCCCTTCCACTCCACGAGAGTGGTTAATTATCGACGCTGGCTTGCAGAGGAGCTCTCTGCAGTGTCTGGAGGGGACGGGAACGCTGCCGGAGACGTTGGCCAGCCTCGCGGGGAGCTTTTCCCCTCCTGCCCAGGAGCGTCTCTGCGTGGAGAGTGGAGGGGAGTGGGCCAGCCGGTGCTCACACATGTGGCAGCACGTGGGCCACGGGGAGGATGCTTCCAGGGCTGGGGCGGCTCTGCTGTGGCCCCTTGGCATGCCATGAAAGCTGGTCCCTCTCTCAACCCCTCTGGGACACGGGTGGCTGGCACCGATCGGTGACAGCAGCTTGTCAGCCGCAGTCCTTTAGGAGCGAACCACAAGAAATCCCAAATATACCCATTCACAGTCGAGGTGTGGTGCTTTTCAAGGCCGTCAGCTGCCACCTGGGGATGTCCTTCTGATTTCCTGTGTTCCTTTCTTTGCAAAGCTGTTAGAAAACCAAAATGTGGCACCAGGGTTTTGTCTATCGCCCGCTCGCCTGCCCGCAGGAAGGGTGCGGGGCAGAGCGCGAAGCTGGCAGCCAGCGCAGCGTGCGGAGCTATTTATTAGTATTTGCACGTGCGCTAACAGCGTTTCAAACTTCAGCCCTCATTTGCCTGCTACCAAACAGCAAAACAAAGCGAGCGAGAGGCTGTGAAGGGAGAGCATGTTCTAAATGCGCCGGGGAGAATTCAAAGGCACTTTAAAGTGGGGATGTGGTCTGGAGAAGAGTCTGTTTTCAATGCAGATTTGTTTTTGTTTGAATTAGTTGATGCTTATTTTAAGCTCCTGTGGCACATTGTCATCTCTGGATTGCTTGTTTTCCTGTGCCAAAGTCAACCTTAATTTCTCCCCTCCTTTCAAGAGGGAGCCGTGATTTTCCCTCTGCTGCGCAGAGCGTCAGATGGGCAGGACAGAGCTGGGTTCTCTAAGCAATGCTGACAAGATTACCTACTGATTGCCGGAGTGAAACGCTGCATTTCAACTACAGCCGGGGCAGATGGCGGAGGAAAGCACTGGAAACTCGTCTCTAATTCCTGGTGAAGGACAAACCCCGTGGGGACCGGAGATTCACTTTGGATGAGCTGGAAAACTTCGGCTGCTTTTCTCAAGCCCGTCCGGAGGTGCCGCGCATGTGGGGCTGCAGCTGGCCCGGGCTGCCGCCAGCTCCCCTGGCCCCGGCAGCACAGCGCCGGGCACGGCACGGCGTCGGGAAACGCCCGTATCAGCAGCTGACGGCCAGAGCCTTCGCCGGCAGGCTGGGTGGGTGCTGAGGACGTGCAGGAGGGCTCCCAGCGCCAGCTCTGCCAGCACACGCTGCTCTGGCCGCTGCCCTCTCGCTGCTGCTGCCCCTGTTTGTGATGCCTCTCCAGTTTTGTTTTTGTGCGCGGCACAGCAGCGTCTTTGAAGATGGGCACATAATAAATTATTTAAGGCAATAAAGCAAGCTCTTGACCTTTTCTTGAGCTTGCACCAAGACACTCTTCTCCTCCTGTGTTTCGCTTGCTCGCCTGCGTCATCCTGTAGCCCGCTCTGTCTCCAGCCGCGCTTTCCTCCTGCTGGATTTGCTGTTCATTAATCACCGCCGACAAGGTGCGAGGCTCGGGAGCGGGTCCTTGCCAGTGCTGGCCAGGGCAGAGGACGGACTCCAAGCCCCCGTGCATCCCTCGGCGTGGCTCAGCCCTCCCAGTTCTCCTCCTGGCCCACAGCCACGCGACTCCTGCTGCCCGGTCTGTCGCTCCCCAGGCCAGCAGCTTGTTCACCACTGAAACGGGAGCTGCAGTGAAGCCGCCTCCGTGGTTTGACAGGATTGTTCTTCCCTGCCCGCATGGCAGAGGCTGGAGCCGCGGGTCAGCTGCTGCTGCCATCTGCGCCGCTCAGCCTCCGGCTCCGAACAAAGCTTAACCTCGCTGTATTTGCCTCCTCTCTTCTCTTGCATCCAGCAGCCATATTTCAGGAGGAAAAGTTGATCTCTCTTTCCCTGGCTCCAGACAAAGGCATTTTGAAGGAGGCACAAATTGCTGATGAAATTACTGGTCTGGAGCCTCTGCTGGGGAAGGCCCCCACGAAAGCAAAGCGAGTCACTTGCACAAGGTGCCCAGGCCTTGTGTGCCGTGTTTCTTCCTCTTCTCCTGAGATTAAACAGAAAACGGCCAAAGAGCAAAGCCTGGAGGTGACTTGCGCAGCTGGGCGAAGCTGGTGGAGTCACTCTGCCCAGGCAAGGAGCAGCGACTGCAGCTGGGAGCCGGGGCTGGGCACACTGCCGAGTGCCGACGTACTTTTCCACCTCACAGCTCAGCAACGTTAGAATGGGCCCCCCTGGCCTTCCCCCCGCCGGGCTGGGTGGGCACAGCCAGGGCTGAGTGTCCCGGGCGCGGGCTGGCCTGCTGTCCAGCACGGGGCCGTGCCCAGGCTCTCGCTGCGGTCGCTCTCGTTGCAGGCGCCGACTCGGGAGATAAATGTACAGCTTAACGTGGAGGAATGCTCCGTGGTGGAACCAAAGAGTTACAGATGTTAGCGTTGTGCTTTATGAACACGCTGTCTTATGGAACCTGAAATGACCGAGATTAGCTTGAATTAATATGTTCGGGGTTTTTATAAAGATTTCTAGCACAAGCATTTCATAAAAATGCAAATCTCAGCTGGGATTTATAATTAGCAGAGATATGTGCAGAGCTGGCAAATTATCGGCACACCCGAGCTCTCCACACATCATTGCACGGGGCTGTGCGCCACGTCCTGTCGCAGCCTCCCAACTTTGTGAAAGGCAACCCGAGCTAAGGGGATGCTCAGGGCAGCAGCGAAGCACCCGGGGCATCCTCTGCCACCCTCCCGCAGAGGAGGAGGAGGAAGGATGAAGACCTCGTGGGCCACGTGTCCTCAGCAGGGAACGGATCCCAGTCCTCTGTATGCTCCTTCCCTGAGCTGCGGGTGTTTCCAGGGTGTGGGATCAGGACCCTGGCGTGTCGGGAGCTATGGGCTGGTGGGAGAAGCGGAGGGCTGTGGCAGTCCACGACGTGCTGGTCCTCTTCCCGCTAGGACAAGCCCTTTGGAAGACATGGGTTGACACATGTTGATCTTTACAACATTTCAGTTTTCTGAGCATCCCTAAATCCCCGACCCTGGACTCTGCATCAAAAAAGGCTTCATTTGTCTTCCCTTCTCTCCTTGCCTCTTCTGGAGGCCAGGAGGAGACCCTGGTGGAATAGTAACTCTGCGGTCGCCAAGCGATTATTTATTACAATCATTGCTTTCGGGTCCTTTGACTCCTCTCTGTTAATTAGACTGCAGGGTGTAATAAACATGATGGAAAGTGCCGGCGCGGGAGACGGAGCTGAGCTGCTGCGGGGAAAGCACGGGAGAGTGGCCACACCAGGGACGGCGACCACCACCGCCACGTCCAGCCTCAGCTCTGAGCAAGAGGGCACAGATAGACCCTCTGAGCTGAAATGCCCCTCCTGGGTGTGCCGCAGCCGAAGCCGTGGTCCCACGAGACGCTGTCCCAGCCCCTGGGACCCTGGCTGCACGCAGGCTCCATCTCCGCAGGGATGAGGGATGCCTGCCTGCCCCGGGGGCATTGCAGGGATGAGTGAAGCCGTGGTCCGAGGCAGAGCTGTCCTGCCCCTGCTCTGCACTGGAGAAATGTTGTGAAAGGAGCTCATTTAAATGGCATTTGAATCCCGCCCCCCCCCCCCGGGAGTCCTGCAGAATCAGAATGTGAATAGCGTGGCAGAGTGCTGGAGAGAGAGCGAGAGCAGCTCTGCTCCAACAGATACTTAAAATTTAAACCCACAAATGAAACAGATTCTTTTTTATGATGATAGAGCCTGTGGCCCGGGTCCCTGAACCCCTCTCATGCTGTGCAGCAGTGCCTTGGGGACCAGCGCCAGCTGAAAGAGCGGCTGACGGGTTTCAGCACATCTCCCTCACTTCCCTCCAGCCTCTCCGGCCTCGCTGGGTGCCCCAGCCAGGCGCTGAGCCAGGCACTTTCTGCTCCCTCCAGGGTTTTCCGGCGGCACAGGAGAGGCGAAGCTGCGAGGCAGGAGCAAGCCTGAGTCTCAGTCGACTTCTGCTTTGAGTTTTGACTTTGGTTTTAAACTGCAGCTCAAAGCACAGCGGTAGCGAGAGGAGAAGTCCTGACACTCGTGTCACAAAAGGAAACCTTCTGGTTTCACTGTTCTTTGAAGGCTGCCTCTCCCCCTCCTGCTACCCGTTGCTCTGCAGGGCTTTGGCAAGAGCAAGCTCTGGAGGACACCGCTGAGACTGGAGGCCCTGCAAGAAGAGCAGAAGTCACAGCTGAGAAAAGCTTCTCACGAACCAGCAAAGAAACGAGGCAAAGCCAGGCTATGAGAATAGAACAGACCCGGGGCTTGGTCTGGGGCTGAGGTGCAGTGTAGGGCTGAAGGGAGAGAGGCAGAAAGATGGTGAAAGAAAAGCTCTTCTACCTCAGTGCAAAAGTACCCACTTTAAATACCCTTTTTATTACATTATCTGCACAGTAATCCTAATAATAGATCTTGTTGGCAGTTCTAATGAGGCTGGAGAATATAAAGTTTCCAATAAAGTTAATTGTTGCCTTTAATACGCTCACACATCTCTTCGTGGTAAATCTTTAAAGCAGCAGCACTCATTTCTTTGCTGTTGAACACCCAGGACTGGCCCGTCCTCCGCCAGGCCAGGAGCACGTGCCCTGCGGGGCAGCCACACCACCCCGAGAGCTGGGTTAGCACCGAGAAAAGCTCGGCCGGGGCGTGCGGGGGAAAAGCCGCCGCTGCTGGGGCTCTCCCGCCAGCCCCGTGCTGGCGGGAATCCCGCGGGATGCCACTGCCCGGCCCCGCTGCCGGTTCGGGGATGCCGCCTTGGGCTGTGCCAGCGCTCCGAACAGGTGGCTGGATAATGAAGTGTGCTTTATGCGCCCAGCGCTGTTTTGCTCGGTGTAATTGCAGATTCCATATAAATAATTCACACGGAATTATTATACCGAGGACATCACCCGCCTCCTCATAATTTGCTTAACTGAAGTAGGCTCTTTCATCACCGGCGGTGATTTGCTTTAAGGCCGTGTACACACCATCCCTTACCGACCGACTTCGGAGGAGATTACTGTAAATTTAATTAAGTTATGCAAATTGTTTGTCCAGGCGGCGGTGGCAGGGTGGAAGGCCGCTGGACCGTGCAGTCCGCGGGCAGGGAGTGGGGGCAGTGAACCTGGCCCCGCTGAACGGAGTGGATTATTATTGATAATAAAATAATAATTGCGACTGACTTCTGAACTTGGGTGTCGCGCCTTCTCCTGAGGCTGGTCCTCACGCTTTTCACTGGCGCATCCTGGGCGCTCTGCATCCCAGGCGGAGCTGGCATCGCCTCATCTGACAGGGTGGTACCTTAGCTGTGCTGAGGCAGCCAGAGGAGCTTCACTGCACTTCCAATGTACCAGAGGGGCAGAGGAGTAGGGGATGTCACAGCTCTCCTCCTGTGTAACGCGCTTGAAACCGAGGGTGAGGGATCCATCCTGGGCACAGGCCAGCACGCTGGGCAGCAGCGAGGAGGGTGCTGAAGAGTTTGGTGCGAGCTGCGGGCACCCCCCCAGTGCCCCTTGCAGATAGCGAGTGGTACCATCAGGCTGCTTTGGAGCCCCACACCCTTCACCCGCGTGGCCCCCAGCATCCCTCCCTCCTGAGCATCCCATGCCACCATGGCCTTGGAGGGAGGGTCTGCCCCGAGGCTGGGGATGGGACGGGAGCCCGAACAGGTGACCTTATCTCTCAGCGGCAGGCAGGCCAGGCAGGTACAGCCCACGGCCCCTTCCCGAGGCCGGCTCGCCGCCCCGGCACGCCCCGCTCCCGAGGCTGTGGTTACCATGGCATGGAGGCTGCTCGCCCCGATAAGGCAGGCAAAGCGACGCGAGCTGCTCTTCTCTATTCAGGAGCACGCGCTGAGATGCGGCTGGCAGCTGGCTGGAAACGATCACTCCAGCCCCTGCTCCTCTCACCGTGCTGACTGCCGATCTGCTGCAGCCGGATAAACAGCGTGGGAGACTGGTGCTCACCTCCCTGCCTCCGAAACCGGGCCTGGGGGGCTTCCCGGTCGGGTCATCACCACTCCCCTTGCCGTGGGCGCCCCAGAGCCAGGCTTCCTCGCCTGCGAAGCACCAGGCAGCCCCCGAGGTGCCTGGCAGGGGTTTGGGTGCCGCAAGCCCTTGGCAGGTGCCCGAGGATAGGGCTGTATATCGATCCTGGCAACAATCCCTGCCTCGGGGCGGGTGGAGGAGACTCCATTTGCCTTGTGCTCGGGGGAGGTAAATCACCACCCAAGCATGACGGGTTATTTTGTGGGTTTCTGGTGAGTGCTGGCGGCACACAGCCTCCAGCTGGCTCTGGCATCTCCCTGGGCAAGGGCACGCGATGGCACTGGTGACATCAGCCTCTGCATCGCTGTCTGCGGGATGACGGCCTCGCCGTAAAACCCTGCGCTTCGGGGTGGTCCAGGGCACTTTGGCCAGTGCAAGAGGTGGTGTAGTGATGATGCTCTCACGTACAGGCGGAGTGCGTGAGGGCTGGGTGAGAACCTCGGGGTGGGCAGCGCTGCCCTGCCCCATCCCTCATCCCTCTCCCAGTGCAACCCAAGGGATAGCAACTCATCCAGCACCGCTTGGCTGTGACTCTGCGACAGGCAGCCGGGGCAGCTGTGGCACTGCGTTGGAGGGGTCCAGCTCCTCTCCAGCGAAACACCAGCAGGAGCTTGGCCCTTCTGTCTAGGGAGACAAAATCGCTTTATAAACATTAATTAAGAAAGAGGCTTCACAACAGCCCCGGGCAGCAGCTCGTACGATTATCCCCATCTCACTATCCAGACGCTCCGGCAGGGAGCGAATACGCGACCTCTCCAAGGTCACCCA
Organism: Buceros bicornis; assembly: GCA_027563805.1. NCBI lineage: Eukaryota > Metazoa > Chordata > Aves > Bucerotiformes > Bucerotidae > Buceros > Buceros bicornis. The sequence continues at coordinate 6,151,093 of JAODLK010000041.1, forward strand.
GTGTGTCAGTGACAGAGATGGATTCAGAGCCCAGGAGGGGGCTTTAAAAAAATCTCCTTAGCTTTGTTTTTTATTGCATTTAAAAATAACACACAGTTATTAAATATCATAATACCCATAATAGATTTGAAACTTGAACTGTATCCAGAGATGCTAAATGATAAATACAGCTATCATCAGCGCCGGCACTCAGAGAAATTGAGAGCTGGTGTTTGTTTAGCGAGGGGGGGTACACACAGGCAGAGGCACGCGCCTGCGGGGAGGGGGCTTCGACAGGGCCACAGCAGGAAGGTCTGATGCAGGAGTGAATTGTCTACTTGCGGGGCTGAACGTCCCAGGAGATCGTGGAGACAAAAATTCGCGGTTAAGGAGCGCTGGCAGCAGGGGATCCCACCCCTGCACGCCTGGGTGCCAGGCCTGAGCGGGTGCGGAGCCTCAGCAGCGACAGCGTTAAATCCTGTCATGCTAAAGGGCACGGTGAGACCCAGTAAATGCCCTGTTTAACAATGGGGAGAAATATTTTTATCGGTAACCTTTTGAGAAGGTAGTTTAATTGCACGCTAACAGTCAGTCACAGAGGCTGCCAGGGAAGCACATGACGGGAGTTTGAAGGGTCGTTAAAGTTGGACTCTACACTTCGCCGGCTTCGCTGCGGTGCGTTTCCAAGTGCCGGCACATCCCCAGGGCAGTGCTGCGGCCGTGGCAGAAGCCAAAGCTGGCAGTGCCGCGTGTCCCCGCTCAGGCCGTGCTGTGCGGGTGGCACTGGGAAGGGTGGTGGGATGGAAAGCTGCTGGTTCGGGAGGCGAGGGAGCTTTCCTTGTCAGCGCAGCAGCCTTTCTGCGTGCAGGCTGCAAGAGCTGCGCTGCGCAGGGTAGCGCTGATGCTACCTGGGCATACCCCGGGGCACTGGTGGATGGGGGCGAGGAACGGGCACCTGGTTGTTTTAGGATGAAAGCACCTGGTGAGGAGGGGCAGCTGCATTGTGTTATGGGCACCTTTTAAAAGATGGTGCTGCCCAGAGAAGCCTCCTTTCAGCTGAAGCAACCTGTGTGGAGGAGCAAGAGCAGCTTCTCTTAGAGCTCCCCAGGCCCTGGAGGCACGGAGCAGTGGATGGGGGTACCCTCCCCTGCTCCTCTCAGCCCTTGCCAGCAGAGATGAGCCTGGGGGACGGTTCCCAGGGCCCCTTTGGGAAGGAGGTGGCTGTTCTGAGGTACGTGTGGTGTTCTCTCTTGTTTTAGCCCGGTGGTGTATGCAAGAGTTGCTGCAGCTCGCTCTTCTGGTGCTGCTTCTGGGGGTCATGGAAAGGGCCAAGCCCCTGCTGAGGACAACATGTAGCACTGGATACCCCCCAGCCCCGAGTATCGCTGGGTCCTGCTGGAGATGGGCTGTGGGGAGACTGGGACCATGTCCAGGGCAGGGCTTCAGCCAGTCGGGTCTGTAGCGATGGGCTAAAGAGTCCCCTGTGCCCTGGTCCGGGGGCATGACGGCCAAGGGACCTGCCAGTGTGGAGTGGGGACAGTGGTGATTGGCTGCTGGCGCTGGGCCACTGGAGATCTCGGCTGCGCAGGAGGAGAGGCCACGGCGGGTGTCCCCTAGGGCTGACTGAGAGAGCGGCCGTGGCTCATGAGGCTCCAGGGAGTGTGTCTGTCTGTCCGTGTGAGGTGTTCCCCTGGGCTTGTTCTCAATGTCATCTGCCAGGGGTGCCCTTGGGGAGAGGATGGGGCTCAGGACCCCTTTTGGGTGCAGGAAGGAAGAGGAGGGTTATATCTTCCAGCTCAGCTTGTCTCCGCTGAGCTCTGTGGGTTTGGCTGAGCCAAGCAAAGCCTCCAGCTCTGAATGCGCTTGGCAAGTGGTTCTGCCCGGGGGGTGCCCCCTTCTCCCACCTGGATTGATCCGGCTGATGGAGTACTTCAGCAGGTTGTTTCCTCGCTCTTAATCTTATCTTTTCCAAAACTGCTTTGCCTTTTATCTTTCTAGACTCTAAATATCTATTTGTGTCCCCTCCATAATGTCCTGTCTCCGTTGTTGAGCACTTACAGTGCAGAAATTAATGTCCTGCTTAGTTTAATCGCCGCAGGCAGAGCGTGGCGCGAGGTCTGCGGCAGCAGCCGGCTCCCACCCTGCTCCGTGGCTCGGCCAGCCCGGGGTGGCAGCCCAGCTCCTGCCCGTCCTTGCCACTGCCCCAGCTTTGTTTATTTATGTCTTAGCAGAGGCATAATGTAAATAAAGCCCCACCATAAAATCGTCAGGAAAAGTTCAAACCTATTCATTATCCATTTCGCTCAGATTAAAATTTCCATTGAGGCTGCTGGGTTTTGACTCGCGTCGCTTTCCTTTTAATGAGCGTGATGTGGAAGGTAGAAGATGCTAATTCATCCTTACATCTCTATCATCTCCCAGCTTTCGCTATATAAAGCATCAAGGTCGCATTCTGGGGAAATGTCTTTTTACCAAAGGTGCCATAATAATAATGAAGAAGCAATTTGTTTCAGCAAACTGCCTACAGTAATGAAGCTTAATTATAACCGTGTTATTAATACTGCTGCTTAAGGTAATTCTCTTCCGAGCAGGGTGCAGAACAGTAAACTATAATTTAAACAAGAATCGAGACCTAATTTAAATCATCAGATCTGCCGTGGAAAAGGCAAACAGAGCGACTGCGCTGGCCCGCGGTCGGGAGCTTTCCCTCCACTCCCTGCGAGGCTCTGGAGCTGGCGGCTTTGCCGCAAAGCCTCTGGCCAGCTTCGCCACGGCCCCTCGCCCTTCGAGGGGCTGTGGAAGGCCAGCCCGTCCCTCTGCCCAGGGCATGCTGTGTGCAGGCACCCGCAGGTGGCTCAGTGTGGTTACTGACCTCCAAGGTGCCTGGAAAATAAAACCCCTCCCTATGCCCTGAAAGAAAGGGGATACCTGTGCTCATGCCTGGGAAAAGCCTCCAGGGAAGCCCCTCGTGCTCCCTGGAAACTCTCCCCTACCCGGCAGGGCTGTCAGCCTCCAGTGCCCATCCCCGTCCCCAGCACTGCGGGAACCGTGTGGCATGCCGCTAGCATGATTCATTTCGGCTTTGCTTTCCTCCACCCTGTGATTTTAGGACATGTGCCTGGACTTGGGCTCCTTGCAAATCCCCATCTGTGCTTCCCAGCTCGCTGCTTGCCCCGTCCCCAGCTGTGCTCCGTGACTCCGATCCCTCTTTGCCAGGCTGGGCATCTCTGGCCAGGTCCTTCCGTTCTCGTGTGCCAGCCCGCTCCTTCCCTGCCGGCAGCACACGGGCTGCTGCATGAACCCCTTGGATGCTCTTTCCTTTCTTCCCCAGGCTTCCGCTTCTCCCTCCTTCCATAACAAGCTGCCCTGCCTTTGCCCAGCTGTGAGCCCTAACATCCTCCTTCCCCAAACCCTTCATTAATTCTGTTTCTCCCCGGTGCTCTCTCACCTCAGCCTCCTCTCCACTCCCACTCCCTCCGACAGCATCTCTGTCTCTGCTTCAGCACTCGGCTGCTGTTACACCAGCTCGGGGGAGCAAACGGACATGAGGCGGCATTTCTGCCTTGCCAGTAATATTGTTCATTGCTGACCCCGCTTTAGCGGGACACAGGGAGGGATCCGTAGCTCCGTCTCTCCCTGCCCGTTCCTCTCTGGGGCTCACAGTCAGAGCTGGATTTCCAGGTCCTGGCCTGCAGCATCCATCGGTCCACCCAGGGCTCAGCAGCTTGCTGAGGTTTGTCAGCAATTACACCCCGGCTCGCCCTTGCTGCTGCCAGGAGTGGCTCTGCTCAGCGCAGTGACAGGGAGGAGGAGATGGTGTGGAGGAGAAGTAAATAGGTGGAGCGTTTCTTCTCGGGAAGGGGAAAAAAGCCTCCATCACTGTTCCGCTTGACTGCAGCCTCCCGCAGGCAGTTTCATCTCATATTATCTGAGCTCCGAGGGGGTGTCCAATTTGAGGAACAATAACTATAAAGTCATTTGCAGTCCCCCGCTGTGGCACAGCACATGATAGCCTGTGTAAAGCAGCAAACAGCCGTGATGGCCCTTCTGCCGAGCGGGGCTTGGGCAGCGGCGTGGGGCTGGGGGGGCGAGCTGGCTCCCTGGCAGTGAGAGGACTGGCCCTCCGGGGAGCCCGCAGCTCATTTCGCACCGAGGGCAGCGCGAGGGTAAGGCTTGAACATCCCGCATCCCTGCTGCGCCCCCGGGAAGGTCATCGGGGCCACGGTGCTGGCTCCCATGGAGCCGATGAGCACTTACCACCCACCCACCAGCTGCAGCCCTTCTCTGCACCAGCGTTTTCCTCCCCATTTCCCGCTGTCGTGCTGCTGTCGGCACAGCTCTGGAGGCTACAGTGGCGGAGGTGAGCCCCTTCAAGCTGATCCTGCCCGTGGAGCTGGGTCAAGAGCAGGGAACAGAGGAAAATAGGAGAGCTTGGTGTCCTGCCTTCAGAAAGCTGAGGGCTTCCAGCTCTGTGCTCCAGAATGGGGCTGGGGGGACCCAGAGTGGGGTCGGGGGTGCCCCAGTGGCTGAGGTGCAGTGACAGTGTGAGCCAGGAGCAATCAGGGTGCAGAGATGTGGCTCTGCTCCAGCTGCTGAACTGGACCTTCTGTCTGGGTGCAAAGATCCTCCCAAGGAAAGCTCGTCCTCTCCTCTGCAGCGTGTCTCCATGCAGACATGGCTCAGTTGGGGGCAGCTGCTGGGAGAATTTCCCCCTCTTAACACGGAGCAAATGTCTTCTGGCCTGGAGCCAGCCTCTCTCCTGTACCCCAGAATGTTTTCTCTGGGTTGCTGCACCCCTAGCAAATCTTTTCCCCTGAGGTTTTCAGCGTGGTTTCAGAACAGAATGGCTGTTTAACCCTGTTCCATGCCGAGGGCAGGCTGGAGCTGCAGCCACATGTTGGTGGGACAGGCAGGGCCGGCCAACCCTCCGCTCGAGGGCAGGGGAAGCCTTTTCTGCTCTTGCTGTGGGAGTGTTGTTACTGCAGGTCCTATCTCCTGGAACTGAGGTGAGCAGAGACTGTCCCGTAACCTCGGGTAGATGTCAGCAGCTCTGCTTTGCCTGCCTAGCCCCGTTCAGCTCGGTCCCGCACCACTTGCTGTCAGAGGGGGCTGTGTTACAGACCCCCACCACTCGGTGCCATGTGGAGCTCAGCCCCAGCTGCGATGCTGCTGGTTCCGGGGGTGCTGGGGACTTCTGCTCATCCCGCTGCCCGCCCTGACAGCATGCTTCATAGCTGTGCGCTGGACTACAGGCTTAATCCCCGATAAGAGGCTTGATCTCAGCAGGAGAGAGTCAACTGGCAAACCCCGTGAGCGATACAAAGCAGCCCAGCGGGACGGAATGCATTACCTAGGGATTATTCTAAGAAAAGCAAGACGTGGGGGGAGAACCAGGGGGAAAGGGAAGCGAAACCCAGGTGCTAGGTTTCCCTGCACAGTCGTGTCACCTTGGGAGATGCCTGGGACTTCCCAAGCCCTCCTTGCATGAATGCTTAAGGTGAAAAGCAGGTCCTGCTCCTGTCTGGGAGGTCTGTGGGATGAGGAGGACGGGCTGTAGGCTTTCCTGGGGAAGGGGGCCTCAGGGGAGCATCGGGAGGACAAATAATAGTGGATACACCCATCTAATGGGATTTGGAAAAAAGTCTTCTGCAGAAATAGTCTTGCTGGGGCTGTGTAAAGAATAAATTGAGTCAAAATGAGGCACTCCATGACAATTTATATGGATGTTGTACATGATTCAGTACTGGGGGAGAAGGATGAACCTATTACAGTAATTAACTTATTGCACATCAAAGCAAATCTGCTAAAGAAGCTTTTCTGTGCAGCAGCTCTATTCAGCAGAGGAAGAAAATGGAAGAAATAGGGGGAATTGAGCGTGCCCTCGCTGGTGTCACTACCTTCTCATTGACAGTGTTTCTCCAGAGGGCTTTTACACCGTGAACTGACTGCAAAACCCTCTCCGGGCTCACCGGAACCTCCCCAGAGCCTCTTCCCAGCACCTTGTCCTCGAGTGCCGTGAGAAGCCCCCGTGGCTGCAGGGAGGGTGGAGGGCAGAGCATCCCCATCTGCCCAGAGCAGGCCCAGCCAGGCCAGATCTCATTCAAAACTGCGTGTGAGAAGGGGAGGAAAAAGTAGTCCGGAGGGACTTTGGGAAGAGCAGAAGTTTTAATTGGGTTCTAGCTCTGAGTTAATCAGGAAGTATTTTGGTGACAATTAGGTCAAAGCCTCTGGCATATCTGCGCAGCAGCCATCCATCATTAGCCCTACCTGGGCCTGCAAAGTGGTATTTATGAGTTTGCAGCCGGTGAAAGAGCCCTTCTAAGAAATTAAGGTGAAAAGCTGGCTCTCGACCATGGGGGAAGGCTGTCAGCTCTGATGGATGGCCGGGAGCGGGGAGGAACAGCTGGTGATGGGGGCCAGCGAGGCTGCCAGACCTTTGTCAGGCGGCAGCAGCTGGACCTGGAATGACCCGACCCGAGGGTTTACCGCCCGGCACTGAACTGGCAGCGCTGCGGTTGTCTGGGGGCTCTGGGGCCTGAGGTGGGTGTGATGCTCCGCAGCCAAATGGTATTTACCGGCCACGGGACCGCCGCAGGTGCCACATCCTCTGCCCCACATGGCATTGCCCGCTGCTCCCGCAGGGGAGCAGACAGGAGGGCTGGATGTCTGGGCACGGTCGCATGGGGCTGATGTGCGGGCGGCAGCATGGGCTCCCTCCCGCCGTTGAGGAGCTGGTTTCCCGGAGCCCATCTCCCAGCAGGCTGCTCTAACCTCATTGCTGCAGTGAGAAAATAGCATTTTCTCGGCACCGCTGCACGCGCCTGCCACTCTAAAGGAGTATTTTTGCGCTGCTCTGCCCAAACGTGTTTAAGTCCTTGAAACTCAGTTAGGTGCCCGCTGTTGCTCTCTTCGAGAAGGGGGGGAGGGGATGGACGGAAATGCAGCAGTAGAGGGGGGCTGCTCCCGTCCCTTTGGAGCCAGGGCTTGGGCAAAGCCTGGCACAAGGCACCCTGGTAGCTCTGTGCGAGGACAGCGCGGCAGCTGTTGGCGAGGCGCTCGCGGAGCATCCTTCAGCTGTGATTTCCTTCTGAGCTAACGCTGGTCTGTCCCAGCTGAGAGGATTTGTCAGAGGGGATTGAGCAAAGCGACATGTGTCTGAAAATCCGCAGAGCTTTACTGTCGGCTGGAAACAGTATTCTCACTTTCCAGAACGATGTCGAAGCAGTAAATGTTCTGGAGAGGAAGGGGATTCGTCGTGACTTGGAAAGCAGCTAGGAGCCACTTCAGGAGCTGTTGGAGTTAGCTGTGTCTGGGGCCGTTTGCTGACTCACTTGCCTGCTGGTTCACTGCCGTTCTGCCGACTCGAGTTTTTTGGTTCAGTTTGAGATGGACTTTAGTATTTTCAGTCTTTCCAGGTCTCGGCACATAAGGGAATTATCTCGCTCAGAGCTCGAGTTTTCAGGCAGATCCTCCATCTGTAGAATTCACTCAGATCAAAAAAGTCCAGAGCTGCTGACCTGCAGGGCACCTTCCAAGGCGTGTTTGCTCGTTCAGGCTGCCTCAGAGGCTGCAGATTGAAGGGGGCGGGGGGTCAGGACTGTCCCCAGGCAGAGAGCTGGGAAAGGTGGTTTTGTTACTGGGGACCCTTGGGAAGATGCACAGCCTGGAGCAGGGGAGGCCCTGCGGTGCTTCGCTCTCCTCCTGCACTCCCAGGTTGCTGCAGGGGTGGTGGTGGTGGAGGGGGTGTCCTGCAGGTGGTCTGGTGCTGAGCATCTCTCTCTCTGTCCCCAGCAAGGCAGGGCCCTGTCCCGGGGCTCTGTGCAGCTCCCGGGTTGCCTGTGTAATCACGGGGTGCAGTGGGGATGGTGGGTGACATCCCGTCCCCAAAGGACACTGTTGGGATAGAGCTGTTTGGCAGCGGCAGGAAAGGGTCCAGACGGGCTGTGCGGGGGTTCCTCTGTCCTGGCCAGAACCCAGAGCCCAGGCACTGCGGAGCCCCGTGGACAGAGCTGAGGGCTGGAGAGGTGTGCGGGGGAGAAACGGGCTCAGTTGTGTCTTGGGGCTTTTTGCATGGGATGAACAGCCCAGAGCAGGGACAGCAAAGGCAGCCCTGACCTCCTGGAGGGGGTGTGGCTCTGAAGGATTTTGGGGAAGGAAAGAAATAACCATGTGAACGAGACTGGTTTTTTCCTTACATAACTCAGACTAAAGAAATCTTAATTGGACACCTTATTAACAACGTGTTCTCATCCCTCCGGCTCTCCGGGAGCAGCAGAAGGAGGGGGCAGCTGCAGCAGCACCTGAACGCGTGGCCAGTGGCCAGGAGAGAGCGCGGAGGGCAAGGAGCCTGCTCCCAGCCGGACAGAGGTGGGTGGGAAGGGCAGAACACAGGTGAGGGCGGGACATCCTGCAGAGGAGCCACGGGAATAATCACACTGCCATGAGAGGCGAGGAGAAAGCGGCTTTGCTTTCGAGTGCCTTTGCGAGGACTCGCAGACCTTGGACACGAGTGGGGCTCGGTTGTGCGAGGTCCTCCTCGCTAGACCAAACACGCTCGGTGGTTCCCCGTCAGCGGGCAGCAGCCCTTCTCTCTTAATGAGCTGCAGTGCGGGCTGTTCAGCAGTAAATGTATGGAGCTGCCGGGCACGCTGGGCACAGCCCTCTTCTAGGTTAAGTGGTGATTACTCCTAATTAGGAGCAAATAAATATTTTATATGCTTTTGACTACTGCAAGTGACCAGCGGAAACCCAGAAGCGCTGGAGAACATCTCACCGGCTGCTGCCTCAGCAATGAGTGTGGCCCTGGCTTGGCTGCCGCGTTTCCCCACGACTCACTTCTGCCCCAGATGTCTCCTGTCCCAGACCATAACACCCTCCATCCCCCGCTGTTCTCAGCCCCCCAAAGCAGGTGAGGTCATCCATCCGTGGCCGCTTGAACCGTGTCTCACACCGCAGCCCCAGGCAGGGAGTTCCCCCCGGCCCTTTGGCACCTTCTCTGTGTTGGCAGGACCGGGGCAGCTTGCAGGGACCCTGGACAACATCGTTGCTAATGCCCCTGAACACTGTGGGCAGCTGGAATTCCTGCTGCCCCTGCCCTGGGGTCCCTGCTCCTCCTGCTCCTCCACAGCCGGCCCCTTGCCAGGCGTCCCGGGAAGAGGAGGGAAGGCAGCCGCAGCGTTGCCTTCTATTCCGCTGCTGTTCTGTAATGAACAGCAGTGGGGATTCATTATTATTTAAACAGCTCGTGCTTCTGAAGCCTTATTTAGGCAGCGTTTTTCCACAGCATATGTTGGAATTTACAGTAAGCGCAGCCGCTCTCCAGTCAACATTTGGTTTCTCTCACCCACAGACTGCAGCACTAATTAGGGGAGGTTTTCCTGGTTATCCTGGGGAGGTCAGGCACAGCAATTAGCATTTTGCAGGGATCCCAGAATAACAATGGGAGAGCCCCAGCGCGGGGCAGTGGGGCTTGAAGGCTGCCAAAGCCGCGGTCCCCAGCTGCCGGGGCTGGCCCGGCTCTCCAGAGGGATGACACATGAGGAGGATGAAGGGGAAGGAGCGGACATCTTCATCGCAGCTGGAGAGATGGGGGACATCTTTCTGATGGGCTGTCGTGTGCTGCTGCCTTCACTTTCTCAGGGAACCATGTGTCGTGCACATGCTCCTCCAAAGAGAACGCTGAGCCCCGTGGCAAAGCTTCGTAAGTAAAGTAGTTAACCGAGGGCTGGGGCGGGCGCCCCAGTCGTGTGCTCTCAGGCAGGGCCATGCAATCAGCCTCCTCGGTGTTAAGCAGCCTGGCCAGGGAGCGGCATAGATAAGGTCTCTGCGAGCTCCTGGGCTTCTGCCCGCCGAGCAGAGCCAGCCCCGCTTCCTCGCTCGAGCTGTGATCTGCGAGCTGCTCTCTGTAACTTTATTTGGATCTTTCTGCATTAATTGCAAGGAGAAGGACTCAAAAGTTCAGAATGGGAGAGAGGGGTCTTTGATGTAGGAGGCTGATGTCTCTGAGTAAAGCTTGATGTTATTATGTAAAACATAAGGGGCATTAGTTAGAAAACTGTGCTGATTAATTTAAGAACTCTGTCTTCTCGGGCTCTTCCCCCTCCTTTGTTTAATGAGCGAGGGGGAGGCAGAGTCGCTCGAGGAATGAACCTTTTTACTCCCAGGCTTGCCATGGAGGACCTTACCTTGTGGAAGGGAGAGGTGACAGCGCTGCCTGGCCCGAAGGAGCTGCGGGACACTGCAAGCAACAACGAAGGGCACTTCTGTGCTGGAGGGGGACTGGCACGCACCCTCTGGCACCCACCTGGCACCCCTCCTCTGCCCCAGGTAGGAGAGCTGTGCTGGCCCCAGGAAGGAGGGTGCCCGGGAACGTGCTGGCTGTGTGTGCAGCACCTCCCACCCCACCAAGCTGTGGGTGCTCCCCCCAAGCCCTGCTGCACCCCCAAGAGCTGCTCCTCAGCCAGGTCCTCCCGCCCCAGCCCCGTCGGTGCTGCTGCCAAAGGTGTGATGAGAAAAGTACTCTCCTTCCCCCCAAATCAATAGGGAGACCTAGGGGGTCACTTAATTGGCTACTGCTCAGCGAGAAGCTGTTGCAGTACAAAACCCAACCACTCCACTCGACTGGCGGCGAGGCCATCAATCATCTGCTGAGCCTGGCTCAGCCTCCTCGCCATCTCGGTGTGCATCGACCTGGGGCTGCAGCTCTCCCCGGCATGAGCGGGCAGCTGTGCTGAGCCCCGCTGCCCCGGCCGGCCGCGCTGCTGCGGGCTCCTGGGGGCTGGGTGTCCTTCGCGTGTGTTCCTTAGCAAGGACGTGGTGTGTTTTTCAGCAAGAAAATTCCCGTGGGTTTGCTGCTTGGTTGGTTGGTTTTGGCGCTGCCCCGGGAAGCGCTCTGGGGATGCTGGCTAAACAGCAGCTCATTAAGTGGTGGTGCTGGGCTCTGCGCAGGCTGGGGCAGGAGCCTTTCCTCCCCACCCAGCCTCATGCCACCTGCAGCCGCTTGCACTTTGCAGTTCACGTTGGCTCTTCATTTCCAGAACCTGACATCTCCTATTTGGGCTCAGACTGGACTCACCTTTGATGGGCGAAAGCTGTTCCCAGTACCATCCAGCCCCGCATGTATGTGCAAGGCCATGGTGCCCATCCCCTGCAGGAACTCATCTAAAGCAGCCTCCTCTTGTCTCCTAGGTGAGTGGAGCTGGGATCTGCTCTTCTCATGCTGGGCTGGACCTTCCCAGCAGCGACTGCGCTAACAGCAGGTAAGGAGCTGCTGGGAGAAGTCTCTGTGCCAGCCCCGCACCCACCTTGCACTCCTCCTTGTCCTGGAGGAGCCTCCTCCTTCAGAGCTGCTGCTGCCGCCTCACAGGGCCAGGCTCTCCTGCCATCCCCAGCCAGGTTCTCTTCCATAAATCTGAGCCTGAGTGATTTAGAAACTGCCTGACCTTCCCCGCCGGCCTGGCAGCCTGCAAACGCCCGGCCACTAAATCAGCTGCCTCCAGGGAACGCTTCCAGCTGCAGCCTGGGGACGGGAGTGTGGGGAACAGGATGAAAAGGCAAAACCACTGGAAAAACCCTGGGCAGAGGTAAGCTGGGGGTGAGCCTGGCCGGGTGCGCTGCCCCGGAAAGCACACAGCGGAGCTGAGGAGGCTCTTCTCTGTGGGGTGCTCCTCCGGGACCCCCTTCCTGCTCTGGTTGGGGCTTGTCCTGCCACCCGCAGCAAAGCCTGCACACAATAGATCGTGTCCCTCGGTTCAAACCAAGGCAATCAAAACTTCCCAAACCCTCTGCGGCTCACACCTCCTGTTGCTCCAGGGCTGCGAGGAGCAGCGGGAGTTGGAGGCGCTTCCAAGTTCGGGGTGACCCGGGTGGAGGCTGCAGCCCTGCCCAGGTACCGGTACCAGGTGATCAGTCCCGGAGGCACGCGGGGCTCCAGCTGCCTCTGCCGCTGCTAATCTGCGTTTACTGTCTCTTTGGAAAAGCGCTCGGCACTTGCTCAGGAGCCTGCGTGCTCCCTCAGCTGCGCCCAGAAGGATTGCTCAAGAGGAGCAGGAATAATCACCACAGACCCGAGATAAAAAAAAATAATAATCAAAGACTAATCCTAAAAACTCTCCTTTAATCTTGGTGCTTCCAGACCTCATCTCCCTTTCATCTAGGACTTTGCTGTTCTCTAGTTACGCTGCGGTTATAGAAACCACAAGGCGAGAAGAGGGTAAGAGAAAAGAAACGATTAAATTAATGAGCAGGTAAGCAGCTTTATTATTTCATCTGATCCTGCCTTCCTTCCTGCTAATTCCTCCGAGCCAACTGGGGAGGCAGAGCCCACCGTTCACTTTGCGACAGCCTGTTGTGTCCGTTTTCTTCCTCGCACCCTTGATCTGGGCAATAGATGATCCGGTGCACAGAGCTGCTTTCAGGCCCAGCATGGCCAGGGCGGATCAGCCAAGCCAGGGCATCTGGTGAGGAGAGCGATTGCCTGCAGAAGGGTAACGACACGGGTGCGTTGGGCTCCTGCTGGTTATGGGTGCGCTAAGCGTTCATTAGGCAACGCAGCGGCAGCACTCAGCGCGGGTGCCGCCACCTGGCGCTTCTGGAGCGGGTGATGGGGGAAGCACCTCACCTTTGGGGCTCCAGGAGCAGAGCTGCGGAGCGAACCCTCGCCAGCCCGGAGGAGGGGAAGAGCGGGGGAAAGCCGCTGGTGCTGGCTGTTGTCAGCTCCCCAGTGTGGAGCACAGGAAGGGAAGCAGGCTGGGCTGCCGCGGCACACAGGGCTGTAGCCTTCAGTGTGGTTGCCGATGGGGAGAGAGGCCACATCGATGCCACGAGGACAAGTGTGTTGCCACATCCTGGATCCCAGGTCTCGTTAATCCAGCGAGTGAGTAGCCGAATGTGAGAAGCAACCAATCGAGCCTCAGCGGAAGTGTTTCCTGCCAAGGTCTGGGCCGTGCCACCAGGGAATGCCAGGGGAAGGAAGGCTACCCCGCACGGGCACACGTGTGCTGGGGGAAATGAGCTCTGTAACTTACCCAGGTTCTGTGTCGTCATCACTCCAGAGAGCCGCTCGAGCAGTGGGGTCTGTCTTGCCGGCTGGTGAAGCTTTAGTTTAACAGCTGTGTTCTGGAGATGGGAAAAGCGTGGTGTGGCGCGGGACGTGCTGACAGCCCGGGTGGTGCAGCCTCCCTGCTCAAGCAGGGCCTGACGTGAATTCTCCTGGGGCCACTTGGCAGCCGTGTGGGTCAATGCCTGGCCCCAGCCCGCGGAACAGGGAGCAAGCATCAGAGCAGAGGAGACACTGCTCCCTGCCCTCCAGGAGCTTTGCAGAGCAGAAGTACGGCCTCTCTGTGAGAGAGGACCTCTCACAGGGGTGAGAGGGGAGAGGTTCTCCTCGTAGACCCTGGGCACCCTCCCAGGCCACGCACTGGCTTCTCCTCTGCTCTGGTGGGTGGATCATCCCCAGGAGCCGCCCCAAGCCCCTGCAGAGGCAAGAGGAGAAGTCCCAGCCTGGTGACTCCTTGCCACTGGCGTGCGCAGTACTGGGGAGTTGTCTCCGACACAGTCACGCTCTGCTCATCTCCTGGGCTCGGGACGTGCTGCTCTTGCTGAAACACCCATTCCTAGGGATCTTTGTTCCAGAGCTGTTCTCCTGCTTTGTTTCTCTCCATCCACCGCCTCCTTTCAATCCAATTAGTGCCTTGTTGGTAGCTCCTTGGATTTCAGTGGTGGCGTTCGTGTGACCCCTGGCTTCAGGGTCCACCTTTCGCACCCTGTAAGGCTCTGTCTGACATGTTCCTTCGTTTCATCTCCTCTGGCCGGAGCTGCCCGGACTTCTCTGAAGTGTTGGTGCTGTCTCCAAAGTAGAAAGCTTTTTAATTAAGAAACTTGGGTTTTTAGGGCTCATTAAAAGAGCAAGAGAGGGTGTTTTTCCCTCTTTGTGGGTAATTATTATTAATGGTCTTTCTTTTTAGCGGAGGTTTGTTACACTGGCAAAGCAGGGGAGCGCTGGCCGGCTCCTGTGCGGGGAGCGGGCTGTGACCAGAAGTGACGGAGGGTGATGTCTCTACATTATTTCATTAACAGTGGAACATGTCTGAGGGGATGTGCGATGGGGATGTGGCTGGGTGCGATTCCCACCTCCTGCCATTGCGTGCACCAGTGCAGGGCACTGCAGGGCCAGGCCTGCGTGCGGGGAGACGAAGGAGCTCAGTGCTGGGCATGGGACAAGCCTGTTCCTGCCCACATCTCCCGCCCCCGCCCCCTCTCTCTGGAAACAGGCAACCTTCCCGTCCCGCAGAAAGCCTTTTGGCCCTCTGCAGCCCTGCAATCACACCAAGAAAAACTCTGGTAGTTGGATTTAGAGCACCGCCTGGGCAGACAGGTACACCAGGCAGACCCTGTCCAGTCTGCTCCTCTGCCCCGGCCTCCCTCTTTCCCTGTGCACCAAACACCTCCTGCCTACCCCCATACACAACTGAGGCGGCTCGGGGGGACCTTATCGCTCTCTACAACTACCTGAAAGGAAGTTGTGGGGAGATGGGGGCCGGTCTCTTCTCCCATGTTTAGAAGGACAGGACGAGGGGGAATGGCCTCAAGTTATGCCAGGGGAAATTTAGGTTAGATATCAGGAAAAATTTCTTTACAGTGAGGGTTGTGAAGCATTGGAACAGGCTGCCCAGGGAGGTGGTGGAGTCCCCATCCCTAGAGGTGTTTAAAAACTGTGTGGCTGTGGTGCTGAGGGACATGGTTTAGGGATCCTGGCAGTGCAGGGGGAATGGTTGGACTTGATAATCTTAAAGGTCTCTTCCAACCAGATATTCTATGACCCACTTTGTATCTGGTGATCCCCTTCTCTCCATGAGCTCATAATGCTGCAGGAGTCCTGGATGATCAGAGACTCCCGCAGGTACCACAAACCCAGATCCTGGGGCGAGGCGGCTGGAAGAGGCAGAGCCCAGCTCAGCACAGCCCTTGCTGAGCACAGAAGGCTTGCTGGCTCCACTGGAGCAGAGAGCAGAAAATGGGACATGTCCCTGGGAAGCGCAGGTCTCGGCCTCGCTGGGAAGTCCAGCTGAGCAGGATGACAGCATACACCAAACCTGGGAAACTCCATCCCTGGAAAGAAAGAGCAGAAGGAGGTAGAAAAGGTTAGCAGTGGATCTTTGCAGGACAGGAGAAGCGGGTCCAAGGCTGCTTGGGGAGGAAGGACGTGCTTCACTTGTGTAGTGTTTTCTCGTGGTGACCCCAAGGATTTGTTCTGTGTTGAGGAAATTCATTTTGAGCCAAACCTGTAAGGTGAGTCTACAGCTAAAGACATGAAACTGCCCTCGTGGCCCCCTGCTCGTGGGGACCAGGCGCATTAGCTGTCCGCTGGCTCCTTGGTGTTCTTGTCTTTCCCCTCTCTGCTGCATAGTGATGCATCAATCACCCACCCACCCCCTGCAGAGCCTTATCGTGGGGTGTCCCCCTGCCCACCCTGGGCTGCGGCTCCTCTCACCTGGGACAGCCTGGTTCAGGCTCTCCGCAAAGGCAGGTGGGAAGGTGGCATCAGCTCCCCCGCTCCTGCCGCTGAGGAGAGCTTTGCTGCAAGAGGCAGCTGCAGAACCTACTTTAGTATTTTATCTCTATGGCCTCTTTAATGAAAGCTGAGGCCCTGGAGAAGGATGGAGAGCCCGTCCGATGACCCCACCAGGCTCTCATTGTCCTTCAGGGGTGGGCAAACACCCACGCTGATAAACACTCCACTAACAGACAAGGCTCTGCATCATAAACATTGCCTCCCCGTTGGCACTAATTGTCCTCCTTGTCACCGCTCCTTGCAGAGTGACGAATGATTTGGGTTTAATGGAGATCGGATTCCCCCGTTGCTCCTCAGTAATCCCTCTGAGCTGAGGATGAGTCACGGAGATGGAGCAGGGTGCGGAGGAGCTGCCTTCGGAGAGACCTTCCCTCTCCACCTGTGTCAGCCCTAACAGCCACTCCAGACCGATTTCCCCCCCGGGCACGTTTTCTCAGCCAAAGCCACTTTGTTTCCTGTAGTGGGAGCAATGTTTATCCTTCACTGTGCTGCAAGACCAAGAGGACACTTGATAGAATTAAAAGTGTCAGGCAGGGCCCTCTGTGCTGCTCCTCTGCAGAGGCCGGCAAAGGAGCCCCAGAACTCGGCATCGACGTTCCCCAAGCCGGGGAAACGTGTGCTGGCCCATGCGCTGCTCCAGAGGACAGAGGGATTGTCACGTCGGAGCTTTCCTCCTTCTCAGAGAACCACAAAGCACAGCGATTTACCTGCGAGGTTTGTCAGGAAGGAAATCAAACAACCCCAAAGAAACCCCTCTTCAGAAATTATCTTGGCGAGTTAATGATGGAAGGAGACTGCGAGATCCAGCTGGGCGAAGAGAATCTTCCAGCTGCGATTCACTCGCAGCCTCCTGGCGTGAGGAAGTTATTAAAAATCCTGCCCCAGGGAAGGGCCCCCTCTGCGTGTTCCCAGCTCCCGTCGCCCAAATGATGATGCTGAGATTTTCTGAGGCGTTTTCAGTTTGGTGAAGAAAACATTCTTTTTTTAATAAAAATTCTACATGATTTTCTTATGCTCTGTTTTTCAGCTGCATCTGCAGTAAACTAGAAGAGCAGATTCTCGTGCAGAACCGGTGTGTCTTGTTTTGGGGTGCCATGCAAACCTGTCCCCCCTGCACCAGCAGCTCCCACCAGGCATGAAGCGGTGGGTTCGGCAACACGAGGCAGAGCAGGCAGGGGCTCGGGTGATCGGGGCAGGGGTGGCACCCACCCGTGCATCCCTCAGTCTCTGTGTCTGGAGGGGTTTAAGCCCGTGATGCAGCTGCTGGGGTGAAGTGGCGTCTGCTCTGTGCTCTCCTGCTGACACGGCTGTGCTGGTGGGGGTGGGGGGCAGAGCGGGGAAACTGGGCCAGCAAAACCTTCTGTGGGGCAGCACCTCAACCAGCCAAACCACCGTCAGCAGGAGTGTCCTGCTGGCCTGGGGTGATCTGATTATGCTGTTTTAGCAGGTGACGTTGGGAAGATGACCTTGTCTGTGCCAAGAGGACACAGCTGTGGCCCCAGAACAGCGCACTGGAAAAGATGCCCAGTGCCGGGAGGGTGAGACCTGCCCTCTGAAACACATGCAGTGGGAGAGAGGAAAGAAGAGTGAAAAAGGTGGTGTTTGGCCCCTCTGAGGACACTGGGGGACGAGGGGAAGAAACCAGCTGAACTGAGTGGGAATAAGTTCTGCCAGTCAGCTGCTGGAGGGCGACAGGAGTGATGCTGGAACCGGCCACCACCTGTTCCCAGGGGCTCCTGTGGCACTGGGGCAGGGGCTGGTGCTCCCCATGACCCGTCCAGCCTCCCCGACTCGGACTCGGGGAGACAAGCGCATGCTAAGGGCCAGCAAAGGCAGAGCCTGGCTCCAGAGCATCGCTCCTCCGCCGCTGGCCTCAGGTGGGGACACAGGGCTGGCTCTGCCTGCCCCAGGGACCCTCTCCCATCGCTGTGCACGTTTTGCACAGCAGTGGGGCCTCAGCTAAGCCCCCGGGGAGGTACTCTGGGCTCTTGGGGGTGAAGCACCTGAACTGGGTGGCTTGGCACTGAGTTTCCTCCCGAACGGTGGCACCTCGGGAGCAGGAGGCTGGGGCACAGCTCACTGCCCTCCCTGCAGGATCTGGCCATGCAGAGCAGCCGCTGCAGGAGCTGCGAGCTGCCCCGCTCTGGCCCACCGGGTCAGGGCTGCGGGTGGGTGGCGGCAGAGGCCACAGCTTCGGTTCTTCCCCAAAGCTGTGCTTGTCCCCTAAAGCAGAGCCCTCCTCAGGGGCTCACAAATGCAGCTCTGGCGAGGGTGGGAGCAGAGCCCCCTGTCCCTTGCTGGTAACTGCAGGAATGCTTGTCAGAGCATCCCTCCCAACCTCTTGGGCTGTAAATCGCTTCCTGCTGAGCACCCTCGACACACAGATTGGAGGTAACTTTACTCCAGAGAGCCAATTAGTGCAAATCTAGCCCCGGTAATTACCCGTGATAAGATCCGGGCTGCTGATACCTCTGGGCAGATAAGGCACCAGGAAGCAATCTCTTAGCGCAATGACAGTTATTATTACAGCTTCACCTCCGTCCTGCAAAGCCCTGGGGAAGGCCAGTGCCGGGCACGTGCTGGTGCCCCAGCTCCGGGAGCGGGCAGGAGCTGCAGCTGCCTGTGGGGAGCAGGGACCTGCCCCGGGATGGCTCATCCCTGCTCCAGCCTCTGCAGAGATGGAGCTCTCCTCCCCCAGCCCGCTCTCAGTCCTGCTCGAAGACAGGTAAGTGGTTATCTGCCAGGGGATTGCACCGTGCCTGGGGAGCTGAGGCTGCCGGGGCAGCACAAGGGGGTTCGACAAGCCCAAGGGGGAGGGATGAACCGTGGGGCCGGGATGGCTGGAAACCCCTTGGCGCTGCCTTGATAGTAACTGTTGGGTGAGGTACGAGTGCACCGGTGGATGCCTTTGGTTTGTGCTTCCCTCTGCCAGGCGATAAGGGTGAGGGTCCAGAGCAGGTTTGACTGGGACAGAAAGAGGGGATTTCTCCCAGGAATGAGTGCCTGGGCAGGACTCTGGGGCATTTCGAGCCTCCCCGCTGTGGCGGGTCAGCTCACCTGGATGCAAGAGGTGCTCATGCTTGAGAGGTGCTCACGGCTTTGGAGCTGGTCTGCCGCTGAGGCTGAAAACACATGACCCGTCTGTGAATCGGGGAGGAATTTGCAAACTGCCCCAAATTTCTCCTCATATTCCAGCCCCCAGCAACAAACCAAGATAATATTCCCGTGTTATGAAACTCGAAGCTGACCTCATGCGTCTCGCTCCCAGATGTGCGAGGGGGCCACAGCTCATCCAGTTTCTGTTGGTGTAAATTGGCTGATTCTGGAGAAGCCAGGACAGGGATTTTTGTATTAAAGAAAGAAAATACTCTGAAGGAATGTGTATCCTGAGTTGGATGGCTAGAGCACGTGGAGGAGCACGTGGGGATGCTGCAGCGAGGCCGAAGCAAAGGGCAGCGCGGTGCTGCAGCTGAGGCTGCCCGGGAGCTGGGTGCTCGGTGAGGGCAACGTTTGAACCAACCTGCAGTGTAATCGTTATGAAATTAGAAGCTGTATAACACCGGGAACGGAGCAGTAAAGGGTCCTAAACCTCCCTGGCGGCTCTGCTTGTTAATGTCTGCCTGTAGCTTAATTACACCATCAACTCCATTAAATAGCGCAGTAACTAACTGGGATTTAATGAATACATAGAAAAGACTAAATTGGACGTAGAGGGAAACTGATATATGGGTTCAGAGGAAGCTGGAAGGGAGGTTCAATTTCTGCTGACTAAAACTAGGGCAAGAAATAAACAGGGATTCCTTTCTCAGTTTTTTTTAGCTCCATCTTTCAGTGGAAGATGTGTTTGCTTTTCTGCTGAAATAACTACACGCTGTTTGCTCTGGAGGTGTCGGAGCACCCGGCCAAATTTCCTCTGTGTTGACGAGGAGCAAACAGTCCGGCAGAACGCGAGTTCCCAGAGCCAGCTCTGTTTGCAGAGAAAAGCCGGGGCGCTGTGGTGAGTTTGGAGCCGCTGCCTCGCTGGGCGCCAGCGCTGGAGCTGCTGGGCTGCTCCTCACTAACGCTGCAGGGTAACAAGAGGCGGGATGGACCCTGCTGGAGCTGCGCAGCGCACAACGCCCGGTTTGGCAGGACACGAGCTGCCTCCAGTGCCAAGCATAGCAGGCTGAGCAGGAGGGTCTGTCGGGAAGGAACTACATGGTTTTGCTTTCCAAGGTGATGCAGATGAGACCCAGGTTTCCAGAGAGCGTCTCCTCCTTTGGCCAGTGCTCCTCGTGCTGCCGAGTCATCAAGCGGCCACGTTAATTAGAAACGAGGCTTCTGGCCACTCGCCCCTGCCGCTGTGGTTTCCTGGGGCTGGGCAGAGCCTGGGATGGCTGTGCCCTCCCCGCTCTGGGCGATGAACCCACTGAGCCGGGGCTGCTCCCGTTACCGGGGCAGTGATCTGCCTGTTGTCAGCGCTCAGCCAACACGCCAGTGGCGGCCCGCGCTGGAGGGCAGTGCTGGCAGCATCGCCTGGGGACTGGCAGCTTGGCCGCTCCCGCCAGCGCTAACCGCGCAGTCCGATTGTAATGGAGCACAGAGGGAGCTCAGGCAGCGAGCTATGCTGCCGGCGAGCAGCGGGACTGGGAGCTGCAGCCTGCCGAGCTCCCAAACACGGCAAGCTGCACATCACCTCTCTCTGCAGCTCGGCGTCGCGGCCATCTCCCCAACCTGTCTGTTGGCCTCACCACAAATCGCTCCCGGGCTCCTCTGCAGCAGATGACGCTGGATTTGTCCCCTTCAAACCCAGCTGAAATGGTTCTTTGCTGACAGCTCGGCCCCCCAGAGATGGCCAAGCGTACTGCGTAGGCATGTGCAAGAATAGCTGTGCTCCTCGCAGGGCTGGGGGGGACCCCGAGGGCCATGGGCACGAGTCGGGGGTGAGGCTCAGCAGCTCTCGCCTCTGCTGCTAGCTCTTCGCTGCCCACCTTTGGCATGTGAGCTGCAGGCAGGAGGGGCGGCATGGGCAGCTGCCTCACCCCACCTCCCCGCTTCCCCGTGATCTAATATCCTGCTTTCAGCATATCCCTGTGACAAGGCGGGGATGTGGGGAGCGAGCAGCAGTGACTGATGTGCCGGGCTGATTGTCTGTATGGCGATGCTGAAAGGGGTCGCGACTCTCTAAGTGCTCGTCAGAATGAAGGATGACAGCCCCAGACAACGAGACACTTCCCTCCTCTCCCACCGCTAATGAGTGCTCGGGCAGCCAGGGCTGCCAGTGGGTTTAGTTTATTTTCCCTGTGTTTGTTCTCTCCCTATTTGTTTATTTGTTTAATTTATTTATTTTTGGTTTCTTCCCGGCTCCAGCCTTTCCCTGCCTCCCCTCTGGCTTCTGCAGCTATTTGTGTTGGATCCCGAGCAGTTAGCGCTCTGAAAATTTAATTAGGCCCTTGGACAAAACCTGAAAGCTGAGCCTCTGCAGAACTGAGCCTGAGAGCACCCCCCAACCCCCCTTGCCAGAGGCTGCTTTGCAGTGGGCAGGGAGACAGGGGAGTCCCCGGGGTCTCGGTGGCACCACCCCTGGTACATGTGGCCATCTCCACCACCACCAGAAAGTATGTGTTGTTCCCAGAGGAGGAACTGGGGTGCAAATGGAAGTGTGGTGGTCAGAAGAAGCCTCCACCCGGCTGCTTTTCCCCAGGACCAATCCGCAGGGGTAGCCGGAGGGCAGGGGCTGGCAGTTTCTCTGCTGAAGCAGCCAGAGCAAAGGCTGCTGGCCTTGCTGCCAGCTCCTCGCAAGGTCCGCAGGCAGAAACCTCGGGAGGAGGATGGTGCTGGCATGCCAGCCGAGAGCCGGCACAGATCCAAGGCAGCGACAGAAGCCAGGGAGCCAGGCTCAGGAGAGGAGGAGGAGGAGGAGATCTCTCCAAAGCTGCCTTGTTGCTCTTCCCTGAAGTGCTTTCCTGCCGCCTTCCACTGCCTTTCACAGGGAGTTTTAGCTGGCTTTGAGGGGCTTGTTCTGGGGCCGCTGCCCTTCAGAAGGACCCCGCAGCCTCGGCGGCATCTTTCCCTGGTCCGTGGCCAGACAAAGGGGTGATTCTCAGGCGCTGTGGTGAGAGCCTTTCCGAGGCGCGATGGAAGGGTCCTCGCTGTGTCACCTGGCTGGCCCGCCATGGGTGGACCTGTGTCGGGGTTTCTTTCTTCCCTGCTCTATTCGAGATATAACTTTGGTCTTTTAACTCTCTGCCTTTTTGATTTTTTTCTTTCCTTCTCCTCCTCCCAAACAATAGGACTTGTCCTACCTTCATCCGTGACGTGAGCTGGCATTGTAAGAGCTCGACGTCAGCAGGGAGCTGAAAGCAGATGAATTGGGTGTGGGAGGGACGCAGCGGTACCCCCACCCCCATCCCCCCCACC